>NQII01001337.1:7567-49385 GCA_002778355.1 Clitarchus hookeri
GTCAGCTGCAGACGTGCCCAAGGCTATCCGGCAGCCGCGCTCTCCGAGCTGGCCGGAAGTTTTTTAGTACAGCCAAATAATTGTTTACACAAGGTGCGTCTCTCTACGAAACGAAATTAAATTAGGCTTCTGCAGGAAACGAAAGGTTATAATACACTCACACGCGCGTACACATAGGTGTCAAAGCTCGCGGCTCNCTATCCGGTAGCCGCGCTCTCCGAGCTGGCCGGAAGTTTTTTAGTACAGCCAAATAATTGTTTACACAAGGTGCGTGTCTCTACGAAACGAAATTCAATTAGGCTTCTGCAGGAAACGAAAGGTTATAATACACTCACACGCGCGTACACATAGGTGTCAAAGCTCGCGGCTCTGTATGCACATCGACGCGGGTTCGACATTGTAGACAAGCGCGCGCACCAAACTTCGTTTTAAGATAGACATACAATATTAGCCCAACGTTTGATTGCAGTTGGGTAGGTAGCTGCGAAAAAAAAAAAAATTACGTGACTACGTCCGTTTTTGATATTCTCTCTCTCTTAGCCAGATCGCGTATTTGTGAGCAGACGCGTACACATTACGCAGTATCTGTGGCGCATTTGATTTTCTCAGGCACAAAATAATTATATATACTAATATGATATGTTAAACTTATTTCATTTCCGCAGGCCTATCCCGTAACACGAGTCCCATATAAGTTAATATATTGGTTAATACAAATAAAGGTAGTCAGTTGAAAACAAAAGTTTTGTAAACAACAGATGTTTTTTTTTTTGTAAAAATATGTCTACGCATGACCGTACACGTAATGTTTGCATTACTGCAGAACAAAGTCTTTTATAATTTGCGTGCAGATTACCGTAAAAAAAATTTGTAGGGAACGCACTGTCCTTCAAAAATATTTTGCAGGAAAAAGTTTCTTCGTTTGATAATAATTGCGAATGAGAGAAAGAACACTACTGGATCCTGTTTGCTAACAAGAGCTGCATATTACACAAACAGATGGCCGTAAAAATAATTTTGACGAAAGCTGAGTACATAATTTGAAAAAAAGTGCTATAATCGCTATTTTCCCGTGGTGGAATTCACCGTAACGCGTAAGTTATTTTATTTTAAACGATCCATTTATCAGTCTCGTACAGTAGCCCTTGGCAGCTTCGACTTGACTCCCCTCCACAGCGTACAGGGACATGTTCCCCGGCGGGATCGTCGTAGATATTTGTCTGTGCTTGAGCGGTTTTCTAGGGGGTCTTCATTTCATTAACGAAGTTTTTCCATTACCATGCTTTACCCACAACATTTTTTGGCAACTCCAAACATAAAGTAAATACTGATAATATTTTTTAATTTTCAGGTCAATCTTTTAAAAATCAAATAAAACACAACATATTTCAAAATAATTTATTAAAAACGACACGAGGAAAAACACAGGCCCTAGAATAAANCACAGGCCCTTGAATAAAAGTCTTTATATATACACTGAAGAGCCAAAAAAAAAAAACTGGTACACCTGCCTAATATCGTGCAGGACCCCCGCAAGCACGCAGAAGTGCCGCAAGATGACGTGGCATGGAATCGACTAATGTCTGGAGGTATGCAGGAGGCATTGAAATCTACGCCAATTTGAGAAAGGGTTGCACGTCTGTCACGTTTAATGATTGCCGTCAGTCGTCGTTTGTCCCATTCTTTCACGATCTTTTTCCGGCCGCAGCGATGTCGAAGATTTGATGTTTTACCGGATTCCCGATATTCACAGTACACTCGTGAAATGGTCGTACGCGAAAATCCAAATTTTATCACTACCTCGGAGATGCTATCTCCCATCTCTCGTGCGCCGACTATAACACCACGTTCAAACTCACTTAAATCTTGATAACCTGCCATTGTAGCAGCAGTAACCGATCTAGCAACTTTGCCAGACGCTTGTTGTCTTATATAGGCGCTGCCGACCGCATCGCGTTACTCTGATTGGTTCCATACCTCTTATTTCCATACGCACGCCTATACCAGTTTTTTGGGCTCTCCAGTGTACATCATTCTCTTCCATAGCGAGTTCACCTCTCGATGTCTGCTCCAGCGACCCAGGAATTGTAGTGAGCAGGGAAACTTCACCATTTGACGTACGCCCTTCTGTTATGTCGTTTCAGTGCCTTCTCGGCCAAACACACGTCTGGAAACTTCGTAGGCTGGATCTCGTCAGTATAGAAACCGCCGTGGATGGGTACGTTTTTCAGATCTTCGAGAAAGTAGGTCCTCGGAGCGTAGTTGCATATACGTCACACACAAAACATTTCGGGGCACCAATTCGCTGTGAACCCTTTCTCGAATACCCCTTTATGTTTGGAGATACGCACCAGGTCACCGATTTTGGCTTTAGGCTTGTGTGGGTCCTTCTTCTTCGTAATGGCATACGCGGTCCGAACCAGGGAGTCATCCTTGACATCTTCGGGCTTCATGTGAGTGGTCGAGTGCACTGTAGAATTATACTAGCCGACGAGTTTCGGCAGTAGCTCAAGCAACTTGTAGCTGCCATTCACCACGAAATGCCCTTTAGAGTCATGTTGAACTTCTCGACGATAGATGCTTTGAGATTGCTGTACGTGGAATAATGAATTATGCCGTCATCAGTGCCTTGAACTTTGCATTGTAGAATTCCTTGCCCTGGCCGGTTTGAAAATTGGTCGGGATGCGTCCAACGCACAACACATCTGCTATGGCCTCGGTGATGTCACGTGCATTCTTCGACTAGACCGCTTGGCCCGGCGAATTTACCATAGGCATCGATGACAGTCAACATGTATTTGTAGTCCTTGTTGACCCGAGCATACGGTATCATCTCGACGAGGTCGACTTGAAACAGGTCGTTCATCCCACAAATCACAACCTTGCGATGGCAATAGTGGCACCTGGCGGCCGCATGCAGTTCGTGGGCGATTCCTAACCGACTCATCGTATGCAGCCTCCCTCCTTCAGTTCTTCGACGATGGATATAATCTCGTTGGTGTGCGAGTAATTTCCAAACCTTTGCGAAGCGACCAGTAGTCGTAGTATATCCACCAGTTCGTTCGGGTCTTCCAAAAACCCGTAGTCGATGTTCTTATCACCGTCTATCTTCTTCACACCGCCCCCACTTATGAATGCGATTCTTCTGAGGAGGTCTTCAAGAATGTCGATTTTTTTCGTGATCTTCGTCCTTATAAGCAGCGGTCTCGGGATTGTTATCTTGGTAAAGTGCGTGTATGAGTTCGAGCATTACCTTGTATCTGTATCCCAGCAGGTCGGATTCTTTAAACTCCATGGTTTCCTTGCGAGCATTAGATTTCAGGGTTTCCTTCCGTACCTTTTTCTTGTGTGCCAAATTCACATCCTTCCATCCCAATCCATTTGTATGTCATCATGCTTCCTTTTCTTCGTAGGCTCAGCAATATCGTCGACTTCGGTCTTACCGACTACAGGCGCACCATCGCCCTCCCTGAGCACATATATACAGCGAGTAGTGGGCTTAAAGATTTCTTCATTTATAAGGTCGCGCGAAATTCTAGCTCCCCTGGCGAGCAAATACTTCGAGTGAACCGACTGTATCTCTCGATGCAGTTCGCTAGCAATGTCCGACATCGTACTGAATACAAATGGTTACAGTTGCTCTCTTTTATAGGTATAGTCGTGAGTCTCCAACAAACGATTTCCGATTCTTTCCATACGTTCGCTGCAGATATCCAACATGTCCTTGCAATGGTTCTAAATATACATTTTCGTGGCGAGGTGGGAAATCGAGGTAGCGAATTTATGCTCTATGGAATCTTTCAGCACCCTTAGATTCTCTTCATTTTGTGCAGATGCCACATTCAATCTGTCGGTAATTTGCCTTTGAACACTCGTTACATGCTCGTCCATTGCCATCAAATCGCGAACGATCTCGGTCTTCACACGACCCATATTCGCCCCGATCTCGGACAAGTAAGTGCGAAAGAATTTGCTCTCATCTGCCAACACATTTCATTATTCCGAGATTAAGCCATTGCCAGTTTCTAGGGCGAAATGTTTAGTAGCAGCACCTTCGGATTGTTTGGGTTCGCCAACATTTCTAATTATTTTTCTACCAGTATAGCAAGTTCCGTCGTTTCTTGGTACGAGACAACCTCCATCTTCGTCTTTGTCAAGCCGCAGCTTGAGGCTACTCTGCCCGAATTTCGATATGTTGTAACTCATTCTCGATGGTCGACGATGAACTGATCGAATCCACGTCGGTATCTTCCATTATATAGAGGCCAGTATTTTACGATCACCAAAAATCAATACTTGTCTTTCCAGCACAAAGAACACAGGCTCTTGAAATTCGATAATGTAATGTCCGTATTGACGTGGTTGTCATACACATGTCGCAAATTCATATCGTCCATGCGAAACAGCACCAACACATTAGCATTATCGCGAAGCAGTTGTTTGGGTATGCGCGAATAATTCTGGCCGAGGTACATGCAGTCCATATTCGCATGTCTTCCTATGCTAAAGAACTCCTGGATGCATGTCTGTTTCTCACATGCCACATCGTCGAAAATGAACATTAAGATTGGCAATGCTTCGCTTGGTGGAACGACGACTTCGTTATCGCTGCAAGGAAAATATTTCACACAATCTACGATTTGCAGTAGTCGTGCCAGATACCGGTATTTCGGTTGCAGAAGCCGTTTGAGGTACAGGTACACGTTCTCGAATCGAAGACCATTATCTTCTTCCAGCAGTCTTAGTAGGACACATGTTTTCCCACAATTTGATGATCCTGTGGTGATGCAGCTCACTGTATTCGGAAATAGGCTTCCATGTTAAGATTCGTGGGCGATAGCTTCATCTTCAGTAGTAATGCATATGGGTAGAGTAACACCTTGCTTTACGATCTGTAAAAAGTTTTCTTCTGCTTGTTTTATATCATACATTGATTGATGTTGAGAAGTAGAAGGAATAGTAGGAAGAGGAGTAGGAAGAGAAGTAAGAGGAGGAGTAGGAGAAGCACGAGTAGGAGTAGTAGAAGGAGGAGGTAGCATAAACAAGCCTCTTGATAACACTAAGCACATTTTCTTGGTAATATAATGTCTATTAAAATTATCACTCTGAGTAAACTACCTCTGGCAGAGTTTGCACTGAAATGGCATATTTGAATATGTGATACATCTGTTCTGTTCTAAGTCTAGAATGATACTGAAACAAAAAGTTATAAAATGAGCACATTTATAAGTTTTAAGGTCAGTTTANGTATAAAATGAGCACATTTATAAGTTTTAAGGTCAGTTTACGTAATGTCTCGAAGAGGTAAGACCATATCTGGAAGCAGGATCGTCGATACGCTTGACGCTCCCCGCGTCCATGCATTTTTGGCCGCCAGAACACACGCGCTAGCGAAGCCTGCCGGCGGTCTACACCAATAAATATTAAGGGTGGAGAACGTGTCCAAATAANTGCACTGAAATGGCATATTTGAATATGTGATACATCTGTTCTGTTCTAAGTCTAGAATGATACTGAAACAAAAAGTTATAAAATGAGCACATTTATAAGTTTTAAGGTCAGTTTACGTAATGTCTCGAAGAGGTAAGACCATATCTGGAAGCAGGATCGTCGATACGCTGATCAACAATCTACCACTCGAGCAGTAAATTCACCGGATACAAGTTCTGCAGGCGGGGAACGAAGATAACTAAGAGGCTGACACACTGTGACACGGGTATCAATGCACTGGACGAGGTGTGCAAGCAACACGACATCGTTTACTCCCTGAAAAAGGATCGACAAGTTCGGCACCAGGCAGACGAGATACTCGCACAGAGGGCCGACGAGGTAAGGAAATCGTCAGATACCAGGCTCGGAGAAAAAATAGCAGCATGGGGTGTTTCCAAAATATGAAGGCCAAAGTGAAGATGGGCATGGGTGCAAAGAGCAAGCGGAAGGCGTAAGTGAAACAAAAAGTGGTGAAAAGGGGAAGAAAAGCATGCAAGACCAAGAAAACACCTACTGGCAAATATTTTCTACTACTTTCGCCTACACTAGGAGCCCTTGAGGGCCTAATCGGAGCCATGAACGGTATCGTCCGAGCCGTAAACACAGCATTGAACGAACGGAAGCAGTTGACGGAGCCCCAAAAGCACAATGCAAATATGAAAGCTATCACCATGGGTAAAAAAAAGGCCAAGACTCTAGCTAAGGCCATACCCAGTGGGAGGAGGATGTGTGAAAAAGCGACTCAGCAGGAAGAGCCAATGATAAAATCTCTACCAAAGTGGTTACTCACGAACATGGATTTGGAACTGGTTGCATGCAAATTAAAGATACCTCATTTCGCAGTGTTCATGCGAGATGCTTTGCCCCCTAAACCCAAATGTGACGAATGTGTCATAATCAACCTGGACATGATAACCGGGCCCGGTATGCACTGGGTAACTTATGTCAAATGTGGCAAATGTGCTGACTACTATGATAGTTCGGTAATTTGGATCCTCCACCCGAGCTGCGACTGAACCTGAAAAATTGCAAACTTACTTACAACATCGAGATGGAGCAGATACCGAACACGTGGAACTGCGGACACTAGTATATTCGCTTCCTTGTTCGTTTGTACAAGTAATTGAATAAAATGGCCAGATATAGACCAGAAACCATCAGTCATGTCGATAACGCTTAACTTGATGGGCCGTAGCTCCGAGCTACGTGCTGTTCAATTTCCTCCACTCAACCTAGAAGGGGGAATGGTTCATAGGTTTGGTCGATTTTCAAACCTATAATGCGATACCGAACATTGATGGAAAAACTGCAAGATGTATCTCACGAAAAGCGGTAATATCTCCCGCGATGTAACATTGCCTGTTGGCTCTTACGAATTAGACGCCATTGGAAGGTACATCGAAGATTTGCTGTCTCTCGACACAGAATTCGAATGACATTTAAATGAAGTGTCTCATCATATGCAGCGAAGATATCGACTTTACGAAACTGGATTCCATCAGGATGATGCTGGGGTCCGAGCCACAGATCTACGAAGCTGGAAAAATCCACGAATCGTCGAGACCCATAAACATCCTGCCTGTTAATGTGATACGAATAAACTGCAATTTGGCGAATGGTAGGTATCTCAATGGTAGGCCAAGCAATACACTGCACGAGTTTTCGCCGATGGTCACTACAGGTTATAAACTTATCATGGCACTGCAAAGCATAATTTACGTTCCGGTCGTCGCAAAGAGAGCACACGAGGTGGTAGAGAAGATCGTTGACTAGCGTGGACAGGTTGGTGAACTTTCGAAACTAATAAATCGCACTACGCTTGCATTTGAGAAGATAGGAATAAGATTTACAGTGACCAGAAACAATATAACAAAGCAGCACATCAAACCGACGATCAGTACGCCACAGGTCACCAAGGTGTTAACAAGTGCCAACGAGATATTCCTTCGAAGTCTTGGCTTCGAGATCGATCGCCATGGAAGATTACATAAACATCGACAATTCGGTAGTNATCGATCGCCATGGAAGATTACATAAACATCGACAATTCGGTAGTTTTTGAAGACAGCGACACGAAAGTGGAACTTCATGCATACCAGCCATTCCTGATCTGACAATACACATTTACATAGGAAGTTCAGATAGTGGTCCAACACTAAGATATCTGCAGTCTTCCTTGTTAGTCATTTTAGCGATTCAGACGGACANACGATCAGTACGCCACAGGTCACCAAGGTGTTAACAAGTGCCAACGAGATATTCCTTCGAAGTCTTGGCTTCGAGGTCGATCGCCATGGAAGATTACATAAACATCGACAATTCGGTAGTTTTTGAAGACAACGACACGAAAGTGGAACTTCATGCATACCAGCCATTCCTGATCTGACAATACACATTTACATCGGAAGTTCAGATAGTGGTCCAACACTAAGATATCTGCAGTCTTCCTTGTTAGTCATTTTAGCGATTCAGACGGACACTGACAAAATAAGATGGATCCAACCAGGCATCGGTGAAAATAACGAGCAATAGCATTCTCCACCTCATCGATCACATCATGTATTTGCTCAACAGTGTCGAGGTAAACCAGACGAGAGATGTCGGCTTATGTCCGCGATCAAAAATTAACTCTCGCTCATGCTGAACGAGCTGTCTGCAGCCAATATGGCAAGCTGGTGTGTAGAAGATGACTACAGAGTTCCTATATATCCCTGAGGGAAATTCGAGGTCTGAATTTCTCTAGCAATATTTCTGGGTTTCGCCGAAGACTACAAACGAATTATAATCAATTCGAAGCAGGAATTGGTACTTCTCCTAGACAATACACTCAGATTACATCATGGGTACGGGGGAAAACATGGAGACAGTGGAACTGAAGCTACAGCCTATCAAATGGATGCTGCCTTACGTCCAGCTGAGTACTACCGAACGCATGAATATGGTGAAGAATGTGGAAGGGGCNCTATCAAATGGATGCTGCCTTACGTCCAGCTGAGTACTACCGAACGCATGAATATGGTGAAGAATGTGGAAGGGGCAAAACCATGGAAGTGGCTTTTAGGTCATGGAGTCTCGAGACCTACCCCAGAAAGCCCGTAAGCCAACGCATCAACTAGATGGTGAAGCCCAGCTTTGCCACCGAGAAACCGAGGTACATAATCGAAGGGCTACAGACCTGAAGACAGCACAATGTGAGAGTGAGCCATTCGCAGTTCGAAACATGTCAAATAGAAAATGTGAAAATATGTTTGAATAGTGAAAGCTATTTCTATGTGCACATGAACATGAACTTTGAAAATGGTCAGTACCTGCTGGCATATCAAATGTACGCTCAATTCCAAAATGCATATTATGGGCGCATCCAATCCTCGATAAAGAGCCCAGATACCTTCAAGAATTTGGCTCTGCTCATGGTGTTCGGTGTGAGTAAACAGGATGAGTGTATCAGTTCATATGTGATCGACTGCAGGATAGAATTTACTACACATGTAAATATACTCNTACGCTTTCTGCCTGATACTTCATGACCGACTCGCATTTATACAATTGTCAAGACAAAGTTGTCAAGATACATTCGTGAATGACGCAGAGGGTATAAATACGGTAGGCTTACTTCCAACGTTAAAGACTTGTAATGCTATCGTGATGTGTGGACGTTGCGAGAGGTACGTTGCAGTGGCAGATAGCGCTGCCCTCGGCCAAGACACGGGGGGTGGGGGGCGATTAGCGGGGTGGCCACACCTCGTTACCACCCGGCAATTCGCACGTCTCGTGTCGCCCATCACCGTGACTTGCCGAGTTTGGATCGCGCACACGCCTGCGCGACACGAGCTACTCGTCGCCTTCACGCGCCCCCTAGCTTCTGACGCCACAGTGCTCCGCCACAGAGTAGACAACTATACAGAGGCAAAATGGCGTGGCGGTTCCGTTGATGTGGGCACGCCCTTTCTCGGATTGCCTACTTAAGACCCTGTGGAACGGACAGTGTGCTGCGGAAGGTTACCTATTGATCGCACTGCTGGCTGGCTAATAGATTACCACGTGCTGATTGGCGAAAGACGTTCCGACATGTTGTTGGTCAGCGACGCCATTTTGCTGACGTGTGCGGCATGAGTTCTTGTTACAAGAGGCGGTTTTACCTCTGTATTCTTAATTACTCTGTTGTTCCGCTAAACAATAGACGGTTACAGAGGTAGAGTTGTGTGGATGTTCTTTTGACGTGGGCATGCGCGAGGCTCTGGGGATGGGCTGTGTATCTGATTGACTACTACTTGCTGCTAAAGGTTACCTATTGGCCGGGCTGTCGGATGGCGAATATGTTACCAGACGCTGATTGGCGAACGACGTTTCGACATGTTGCTGGCCAATGAGGCCACTTCTCTGGCGCGTGTGGATGTAAAAAACTGCTGTATTACGTCTGTATTAATAGTTACTATGTGGTTCCACTGTACGAGGCTACTTCCACGCTAGTGCTTAGTATCCGGCCATTGCGTGTAAACCCCAGCCAGTTACAATACTGCAACCATAACTGGGATCAGTCTTCGCCATCTTATTTTATCCTTTTTATGCAATAGGTTCCGCTGAAGAAAGTTTGACGAAATTTTTCGCATTACGCAGCATATATAATTGCTTCTCAAGATTGATCAAAATCACAGTTTCACTGCGTTTATTAATTGTTAAGGGTTCCGCTTGGCTGGCGCTTCAACTGCGCTGCAGATTGTTGAAAACCCTGTTTATTTTTAACGAAATTATTGAACGTGCCCACAGTATGTTTACCTACGGAAAGACATCATACCCCAGACGAGGACGGAATTGTACTTTGAAGTTACCACGCATGCTGTTAATATCATTTTGGAGTCCTCCAATATAGTTAAAAACTGCTTTTTCAGACTGCCGTATCTTAAAACATACTAGCCGGACACGAGTCAAACTACGATAGGAGCCTGTATTGAACTTTGCTACAGGCGTTTTATCAATAAATTGACAGTGTCACAGCTGAAAGTCCTCTAGGTACACGCAGCACTACGAGAACACTGCACACCAGTTCAGAGTCCTGCACGTAGCGGCGATGGCGCTCCTGTAGCGAGTGCCAGTGTAACCCTTATAGCTCCCACTCTTCTTGGCCAAAAAAGGAGACAAACAATGTAGGCAGGTGGACCCCTTAACTAGTGGCTGTCGGCAAGAAATAAGTAATTTTTTCTTGTGGCGATTACAGAAATGATATATGCAACCGTAGTAAAGTAATAGACCTATATGTTTTGTAACTGGCGAAAAGCAATGCTGTTTGCCTTGGTCGTGTTTAAAAAAAAAAAAAAAAAAAAAAAAAAAAAAANCAAGATTTGTGGTAGGTACAGGTTGAGGCGAGAAATCTGTAAATCAAAGATAATTAGGACTGATCTCCCTTAAGCATGTACCAAACTAGAATAATTTTCATTAAATTAGTATAAATAATAAAAGAAAGGATTTTCCTAAGTGCTAATCCCAGCGAACTCCAATCGCGAGGAAGCTTGAGAAAAGGGCCGCAAAAGTTTGTCATCATCCTTCGACTGGATAAACTTATGTCACAAGCTCAAAATGAAGTAGCGACAAAGTGGAGAACGGGAGGACACCAAGACATTGCACGTCGTTTTCCCAAGGGCGAATAACGCAGACTCGTCTCGACCCAGGATCGAACACGGATCGCAGCGTGGGGGATAATAACAAGATGCATTCACGAGAACAACTGCATGCACTTCCTTGTGGGGCATATTACTGTATTGCATGGTAACACCTTCCACTCTTTGCGTTTCCCAATCCTTCAAAATTGGAAAAAGAGAGAGAGAGAAAGAGAGAGAGAGAGAGAAAGAAAGAGAGAGAGAATAACACTGAAAAAAAAAATTGAAAGCACATAAATTGAATAAAAGAACCATATGCATTACATAAACATGAACATCGAAAGAAGGGGGTGAACAGATGACTATCACGCATCCAGGTGGTGAAGTTCATGGTGGTGTTCTTCTGGAGGCTCGCCCTAGACGCGCGGCCTGTGAAGCACCGTACTTAGAAATGCATTTACGAAGTACACATGGACCAAAAAACGCAGCCAATGTTTTTTATGTAGCCCTACTAAAAGTCAGCTTGTAGGCAGTTACATGGTGTCGGACGTAAGATTTAAAAACAAATACAATTGGTGTTTTTTTTTTAACCCAAATCTCTTACTGTAATGTTTAATGTGAAAGAGGATAGCCCGGGGTATATCGTGGCATGGTACAGTTTCAATTGGACTGCATGCAATTTAATACCGACATTTTACTTTTGGTGTCGGAAATAAAATGAATATATATATATATATTTAGCACATCGAGAATAAATATATCTAATTCAAATGAAATGTCGTTATTTTAAAGTATGTAATTTTGTCTAGCTTGCTTTAAGGACAGTTCAAAATAATACCAACATAAAAAGTTATAATAACTATGACAATTTTAAAACTTAGGTATCAGACGTGATAAAATGATGTCGAACGTAAAATGTATGCCATAAAAAATACTGCGGGGTAATGCTGGCTGCAACGCTTTAGTAACAACATTGAAGAAACTATCAACTACAACATTAATAATATTAGTAGGAAGAAAAATTGTAATAAACTTTGCAACACTGACAGTTATGGTAAAACCACACTGTTAAAAAAAATAATTCCCTTCGTTTTACGGAAAAGTGCCGATAAAAATTTATTCAGAGGTGTCCGTAAACTCTCCGTAAAAATACGGACACATTGATTTTCAAAAACGGACGTTCCGTAAATTTCACAAAACTTTCTATGGATTCACGGAATCTCTTCTTTAGTTTCCTACTTAGTTTTCTGCACTTCCATATTCAAATAAAAAAAGACAATTAAAAAGTCTTTAATTTTTGGTTATGTGGGCGTTCTGCTGTGTATAAAAACATATTTTAAAAATTTAAAATATTTTATACTTGAGCAAGATTTGAACCTACGTCGAAAACTTGCTAGTCCACAACTCTATCCATTCGCGTATAATTCTTACATGGTACGTGTGGTATAACTTCAGTATCTATATCAGGGGTCAGCAAGTATTTTCAAGTGGGTCCGAATACTTTTAAAAAATTTTATCGAGGTCCACAGAAAAAAAACACATAAGTACTCATAACTTTAAAATTTTTATTTTTGCATACACANAAAAATTTTATCGAGGTCCACAGAAAAAAAACACATAAGTACTCATAACTTTAAAATTTTTATTTTTGCATACACATAAATGCATTACAATAAAGTATAAAAGTATATATAATATATAATAGAAAAGGCAGGTATTCGTTGAAAAATTAATGCGAAAAATTACACTTGCGGTCTTGACCCAGTTTTTTATAGTTTGGTTCACGTGGCGAACAGGTAATGTGAAGAGTGTCTTTAAGGTGGGCGTCCGTTAATCTCAAACAATATTTGTTCTTCAAAAAATTCATTTTGGAGAAAGTTGTTTTNTGTCTTTAAGGTGGGCGTCCGTTAATCTCAAACAATATTTGTTCTTCAAAAAATTCATTTTGGAGAAAGTTGTTTTACTTACATATGTGGACCCGAACATAGTAGCCAGGTTAATGGCTAGTTTTCTGCAGGTTTCAAACTTTTCTACATGTTTGTCCCAAAATTCTTCAGGGGATGCAGTTTTGTACATTTGCAAGGAAATATCTTNTGTCTTTAAGGTGGGCGTCCGTTAATCTCAAACAATATTTGTTCTTCAAAAAATTCATTTTGGAGAAAGTTGTTTCACTTACATATGTGGACCCGAACATAGTAGCCAGGTTAATGGCTAGTTTTCTGCACGTTTCAAACTTTTCTACATGTTTGTCCCAAAATTCTTCAGGGGATGCAGTTTTGTACATTTGCAAGGAAATATCTTCTTGCAAGTCAATTATCTCCATTTGAAGTAAAGGTTTTTCAAGACTGAACAACTTCGCAGCCACATCAGTCCATTCTGCAGTTGGAGCAACTTCATAAGGCGATTTAAATAATTGAGACAACTTACCTATCTCTGCAAAGTCTTGGAATCTTGCTTCAAATTCCTTCCCAAGATCTGACATAAAACTTAGGAACACTGCAGTGTGTATTTTGGAATTCTTCTTTTTATGTTCAAGAATTGTTGGAAAATGAATAAATTCTTGATTTGCGATATCTTTTTCAAAGATATCCAGCTTGCGACGAAAAGCAGACACACTTTGTATCAGATCACATATTAATTTCCCATTTACTTGTAACTCGGTGTTGAGCGCATTTAAATATTTCAGAATGTCTTTCAGGAAAGCCACAGCTAACATATTGCTCTCGTTTGATAGGAACTCCAAGTGCTCCTTGCCCTGTGTACCCAAGTTGACTAAGAAGGAGGTCACTTGTTATTTTATTTGCCAGAAACGTTCAGTAACTTGACCTTTACTTAGCCAACGAACATTGTTGTGTTGCAGTAAGTCAGAATACTCTGAATCACGTTCAGATAGAAACTCTTTGAATTGTCGGTGCTGAAGAGCAGAACGAGACCTCATAAAATTGATCAACTTGACCAAGTTGTCCATTACTTCTTTCAGAGTAGCACTAAGTTTTCCACAAAGGACTGTCTGGTCAATTATGCATTGATATGATAGTAGCCCAGCATTTGTATCCCTGATTCTCTTTACTAATCCTTTTTCTGTGCCCATCATCGCTTGGGCCCCGTCAGTTGAAAGGGACACCATTTTATCATAACTGATGTTTGATTTTGTCATGAAATCGTCAACAGTCTTGAATAAATCTTCTCCGCGAGTCTTGCCTTTACACGGCAATATTGCTAGCAATTATTCCCTGAATACTTTACTATCAATATAAGCGTCCAGCAGACACGCAACGCCGCTTCTGCTGATTTTTCTTGCTCGCTCATACAGCGAACTAGTAAGACCGAGCTTTTTTTGTAAGAAGTGAGCTATACCTGGAGTTTTTCTTAACGAGCTTTACTGCCAAGAGGGAAGTTTTTATGGAACTGCTGATGAGTTGTTTCGAAGTGTCGCTTTAAATTGGCACTTTTAACAATAGCGACAGTTTTGTTGCATATGAGGCAAACTGGAACAGCTGTAGGCCTATCAGGCAGCGTAAAACAATATTGTTCTGTCCACTCAGACAGTAACTTCCTATTTTCACTGTCAACTTTACGCTTTTTAGGATCCATATTGATTCACAAAACGTTATTTTAGCACACGACAATAACAACAAGAAATCCACTCCCTCGCAGACGAATCCTCGCGCATGCGCACCAACGCAGCCGGTCAGTTTACTCCTTCCCACCGCCTCGCTCGCGCTCCAACGCAGTATTTTGCGTTTCACATCATAGCAACTATGCATCACTATTAACCAATCAAATTAATCGTGCTATTACTTGTAAAATATAAGAAGTATTGATAAGGCTATTGCTTAAACGTATCTATTATATGTAAATATTAATAAATTACTTATTCAAATTGAAAATTTTTGGCGGTCCAGGCTTCGACCTTCCGCGGACCGGATGTGGACCGCGGTCCGCCTGTTGCTGACCGTTGATTTATACATACGATAAAACTCAACGTCTCTCTGTTTGCCTGTCTGTTAATGCACTTATCACTCAAGAACCACGTATCCGATTTACGTGTTTTTTTTTTAAATTCATAGTTATGTTTTCTGGCCAGGTTTTAGTATATATTTTGTTAAGTAAAGTAACATAAGGAATAAGCAGTGACGATAATAGTGAATCAAGTCGGAAAAAACTTTGCCGCCAGCGCGCTCTTTTGCAGTACGCTGTCTAAACCTTTAAAGATGGAACAATACCATGTAGTAAAGAATTGTGTAGAATAAAGAGACCTAAAAAAAAACTCCACCGCAGCATATATCTATCTATAACAGAGAAATACTAATAAGCGTTTTTACCATTTAATTCACCGAGACGTTGAGTTTTATAATGCATAGAGTATAGAAGATTAACACAAAGTAAAATTAAACTTTATTAAAAAAAAACCCGTAACACAAATTCTGTAGTACACGCGAGCGGAGCCGCGGGCACAGCTGGTTTCTAATAAGTCGCATAAACAACTTCTTCAGATTCTACTAAAGTTAGTGTATTTTAAGTGTTGCTAAAAAAATGTTTAAAACTCCTGATGCTATGTTTTAATGTACAAAAGAATACGTCTTAGTGGCGTGGATAACCCATGCCGCAGAAACTGTAGTTTTCTGGTTACAGNGTTTTAATGTACAAAAGAATACGTCTTAGTGGCGTGGATAACCCATGCCGCAGAAACTGTAGTTTTCTGGTTACAGTGGCGAAGAAAGCTTCGTGTAGACTCGGCAGTGTTCTTCCCCGAAACCCGAAGCTATAGCAAATGCGGAGATTTTTCTGTATTTTGTATTTACGGACTTGACTCCGTTTTTCGTCATTACGGATTGCAATTTCGTATATCTATTATACACTTTCGTAAACATTTTCTGTAAATGTACGTAAATTTTAAACATTATGTCTACTAAAAGTTATTGTCTTTGTTTTTACACATTTTGCTCGTGAACTGAAATTGGTTTCTACTGCCGGTCACATTAAAACTGTAAATATTCTTTGTCCCATCAGTGCCGAGGTACGTAATGTAGTCTTCTTGTGCAGTCCGCTTGTAAGTACCAGTGCCTGAGATATGCGTAACAGATACTATAACTTCTTCTGGGCTTACCCTTTTCACCAGCCCTGGATACAATTTGCCATCATACTTAACTATTATCTACTCTTCTTCTTGTGGTAAATTGCATAGTTGGATTTAGCATTATTACTGATCACGTCTTCTTCAGCGCCACTGTCACTGTCGTCGTTCTGTTTGTTCTCACTTTTCTTTACAACTCATTGCTAGCACCACCACCTAAGATGTGCTTTCTTCCTAGATGAGTAACACAGTGGAAACCGTGTGTGTTTGCAACTGCCATAGATTTGGCTCATTTCTCCGCAGTTTTATTGTTCATTCGTCTGTTCTCTCAATTCTTTCCGATGTTGCAGGCTTACCTGTTTTGCTATGGTACCAATGTTTCACGTTCCTTCACTCGCAAATTTTTGTTTTTTTGCTTGGATATATTTTTCCGGTGCAGCTTTCGAAATTCAGCCTTCCTGAATCGACCTTTCTCTGAAGGATCAGTTTTTATTCTTGGTCTGCGATGTTTAATATTTCTGTAACCCTGAGAACATTAAATGGCAATAAGACTACGTTGTGATCTTGATAGAGGTTATATTAAATATTGTTCAGTATGGCCTGTTAACGTTTTCATCAATCATTTTTATTTGAACAATAAATTTTAGGTGAGAAATAGGCCTAGATAGCGTGAAGTATTGCTTACTTTATTAGAGTGTTTGAACAACGCACATAATTTTGAAGAAACGCCTACATAGAATAATTAACATATTTTACGTACACTGCTGTTGGTTTAGCTTTAGAANCACATAATTTTGAAGAAACGCCTACATAGAATAATTAACATATTTTACGTACACTGCTGTTGGTTTAGCTTTAGAAATATATTGAAGACAATTGTACACTACAGCAGCACTGTAATATTAAGAACAGAAGGAACCATGGAGGCTTTTCATGACTGACAACATATACGTGTTTAAGTGTTATTTAAAAAAAAATGTAGCCTTGCAGAAAGAGTGTCAGGTTAAATATGATATTTCTCTATTTAAAAACAATAAATATTGGGAGGTATGAGTTACAACATGTGCTACTCTTAACAATGGAATTTCAAATAATTATTTATGTTGGACGTAAAGTGTCCTACGTTAAATTATGTTTACGTCCAAGAGCCTACATATTTTTCTCAGTATTATAAAAAAGTTAACTGTAGTAATATTTTACTATGCATTGATATTAAAGCCAGTGCATTCCGCTTTTGCATTAGTTCTATCATAGTATTGTCACTAGCCTTTGTTGGCTGTAAAATACTAAACACGGGTTTTAGTGTCAGATGTAAAATTACAAAATTGATCACTTGGTTTGGTGCCTAAATAACAGAACATGTAATTTGTTCATATTTACCATGTTTTCTGCATATAGAATTATACAACAGCACTTGAAGAGATGAAGAGATCTAATTTAAATCAAGTTTGGAGCAAATATATATCAGCAACATCAACGAAGAACGCAACCTGTGCCACATTCAAAGTTTTTCAAGAAGAAACTGTTTTTACTAGACTTGTTAATTATCTCCAATTAAAATTTTACGTTTCTAATAACGCNAAGTTTTTCAAGAAGAAACTGTTTTTACTAGACTTGTTAATTATCTCCAATTAAAATTTTACGTTTCTAATAACGCAAATGCATGTTTCTGGTAGAGCAATCTGGTAGCGGTCCGATGATGTAACATAATATTTGTAATGTATGTTAATTTCAAAATTTGCTTCAATGATCGACCTTTCCATGTAAGAGCGCTTCTAATTTTAACACGAGCGCTTCGAAAAACTCGAACATCTAAGCGGTGTACAGTCACGTCACACACTGCAATACGACAAAGAGCCCATTATTTGCGCAAGTAGTAAATTTTTTGACGTTATTCTGTTTCCTACTAATTGCTGCCTAGCAAAGCAGTTAGAACAGGTCTGGGTAATCTCCAGACAGCCCAGCTTTGTAGATGCACGTGTTATCAACTAATTCCCTTGAAGAGCGGTTGATGGTTCGCTCTTATATAAGCACTTAGCAAAGTCCTGTTTAGTATCTGCTGTCAGCCCACTGTGTGCAGTTCAGTCACGTGTAGAAATTCGCACTGTTATCGACCCGTTGGTTTGCATCAGAGTGTGTGTGCCACCCAAGTCGCACTACACAGGAAAGTCTACAGTGCTGGCAGTAATAACTGGATCCGGGTGGCCTGGTCCGTACAAGGTCGGGAGAGGGAGTCTGCTTAAAAAAAAAAAATTTGAAGAATGAAAATCATCACATTAATTAAACAAGAAGATACTGATAACTAATGAGCCTACTTTCCTTTACATGGGTACAAATAAATTTCTGTCAAGTTCTTGAAAGCATAAATGGTATGTAGGCGTTGACGTCTCATTGACAGCAATATCATTAGAGATGAGACCAGAAACATGTGAAACAGTACAAAGACAATTAAAATACACGAGTGTCTTACCAGGGATTCTAAATCAGAATAACTTGTAACATTAAGCTAGCTTGCAATCAACGGCATCGTGGNCACGAGTGTCTTACCAGGGATTCTAAATCAGAATAACTTGTAACATTAAGCTAGCTTGCAATCAACGGCATCGTGGAGGTAGGATTCGGAGCATCAACTTCGGATGTAATCTGTCTAATGTTTTGAATGATAGGGTTCACTAACCTCAAATATTTACTTCGCCATCATTTTGAAAATAAGTGTCTGAGCCACTAAAACACATTAGTTTACATGGCCTACCATAATGCTACTTGTGTGAGAAATTTGATGGAAATCAGTTGATTGGTCTCCGAGTAATGGCATAAAAACCTTATTTTCTCAAATGGGGCTATCAAACAAAATTGCATAAAAAAAGGCTTCGTACACGATGTTTGTATTAGATAACGTCAGTATATAAAATTTGATTGAAATGGTTAGATTGTTAAATAGATATGCCCAACATNCACGAGTGTCTTACCAGGGATTCTAAATCAGAATAACTTGTAACATTAAGCTAGCTTGCAATCAACGGCATCGTGAAGGTAGGATTCGGAGCATCAACTTCGGATGTAATCTGTCTAATGTTTTGAATGATAGGGTTCACTAACCTCAAATATTTACTTCGCCATCATTTTGAAAATAAGTGTCTTAGCCACTAAAACACATTAGTTTACATGGCCTACCATAATGCTACTTGTGTGAGAAATTTGATGGAAATCAGTTGATTGGTCTCCGAGTAATGGCATAAAAACCTTATTTTCTCAAATGGGGCTATCAAACAAAATTGCATAAAAAAAGGCTTCGTACAGGATGTTTGTATTAGATAACGTCAGTATATAAAATTTGATTGAAATGGTTAGATTGTTAAATAGATATGCCCAACATNGATGTTTGTATTAGATAACGTCAGTATATAAAATTTGATTGAAATGGTTAGATTGTTAAATAGATATGCCCAACATATAAAAATATAAATATGGCCACCATTTTTTAAATTATTGTCAAACCCCATTTAAATCATGTAACTTCACGTGGCCTTCTGTAGGTGTGCAAAATTGTGTGGAAATTAGATAAAATTATTCCGCAAACATAATAAAATGTTCAGTTTACTCATCTGACACTACTTTGCAAAAAAGTCCGGAAAAGGAGGATCTCTGTATGCATATCGGTTGATTGGTCCTCGAAATATGGCATAAAATCTCCATTGATCATGTGACGATATTCATAAATGGAGGGCCAAATGTTAATATATTAGCACATTCGATTATCGTCATAGATACGATATACAAAGTTAAATTTAAATATGTTAAATAGCTTAAATGTTTGTATACGTTCCATACAGAAAATAAACTTACATACATGAAACATATAAATTAATATAGCCTACCACAGTACAACTTCTTCACCAAATTTGCAAGAAATAGGTTGATTGTTTCCTGAGATACGGCATAAGAACTATATTATTTCATGTGGGGCTGTCTTACAAAATGGCGGAGAACAGAGACTTTGCATGGACAATTTTAATGGATATAGCTGATTCTGTCAGCATATAAAGTTAATTTGAAATTTGTTTTGCAGTTTCGTAGATAAAACATTCAGTGCTAAAATGTTTAAATGTCCGCTATTTTGAAAATATGTGTGTGTGAACATTTCAAAATTTATTAGTTTATATAGCCTGCCAAAGTGCTAATAGTTTAAATGAATTTGGTAAAAATCGGTTGTTTTTCAGATATCACATAATTATAATTTGTTAAGTGATACCATTTTACAATATGGAGCACAAAATATATATTTTTGTGTACACATTTGATGTAATATATTCATCCATTATACAAAGTTTGATTGGAATTAATTACATTGTTTCGACTGCATAACATACAAAAATAAAATAGCTATATGGCCACAATTTTGAAAATAAGTTTCTGGCATACCTAAAACATATCAGTTAACATTAACTATCGCAGTACTACTTGTTTTCAATATTTTGTAGGAATCGGCTAATTGCTTCCTGAGATATAACATAAAAACTTTATTTATTCGTGTGGCACTATCTTACAAAATGGAGGACNATCGGCTAATTGCTTCCTGAGATATAACATAAAAACTTTATTTATTCGTGTGGCACTATCTTACAAAATGGAGGACAAAAGAGGTTTCGTGTAGACACAGTTGATGTTTGTTATATATACTCCCAGCATATAATGTTAAGTTGGAATTGATAAAATGATTTTAGCATACTATGCTAAAATAGCTATATGGCCACCATTTATAATATAAGTGTCTAACATACTTTAACATATTTGTACATATCAACTGCGGCAGTACTACTTGATTGCCAAATTTGTTAGGAATCTGTCAATTGTTTCCCGAGAAATTACACAAAAATTTTATTAATTCATGTAGCAGTATCTTACAAAATGGCAGAAAAATTTGTTATTTGCTTATTTGATGCTTGTCATAGATANATCGGCTAATTGCTTCCTGAGATATAACATAAAAACTTTATTTATTCGTGTGGCACTATCTTACAAAATGGAGGAAAAAAGAGGTTTCGTGTAGACACAGTTGATGTTTGTTATATATACTCCCAGCATATAATGTTACGTTGGAATTGATAAAATGATTTTAGCATACTATGCTAAAATAGCTAGATGGCCACCATTTATAATATAAGTGTCTAACATACTTTAACATATTTGTACATATCAACTGCGGCAGTACTACTTGATTGCCAAATTTGTTAGGAATCTGTCAATTGTTTCCCGAGAAATTACACAAAAATTGTATTAATTCATGTAGCAGTATCTTACAAAATGGCAGAAAAATTTGTTATTTGCTTATTTGATGCTTGTCATAGATANTATTAATTCATGTAGCAGTATCTTACAAAATGGCAGAAAAATTTGTTATTTGCTTATTTGATGCTTGTCATAGATACTGTCAGTGTAAAAAAATTGGTTGAAGTTGGTTAAATGGTATGGTCGTTATACCAAATAAACCTAAAATATCCGCATGGCCTCCATTTTGAAAATAAGTGCGTTATAAAGTTTGATTACCTATATTTACTTGGCCTATCATAGTAAATCTCACGTGCCAATTTTGGCGAGTATTGGTTAAGTAGTTTTCATGATATAATGTAAAATATTTATTTTTACATGCTGCGCTATTTTTCAAAATGGTGGCCAAACGTGGTTGTTCTTCAGTTTATATGATGCTTGTAACATATAATGCCAGAGTACAAAATTTGGTTGAACTTGGCCAAATGGCATGGTAGTTATACCAAATAAACCTAAAATATTTGTATAACTGCCATTTTGAAAATAAGTGCCTTTATATTTTATTTACTTATATTAACTTGGCCTTTCAAAGTATTACCTATTTTCCAAATTTGAAGAAAATTGGTTGAGTAGTTTTTGAGATACAACATAAAAGTTTTATTTGGTCATGGTGCGCTATCTTCCAAAATTGCGGAAATAAGTGTTTGTTGTTTGGCTTATATGATGTTTGTAATAGATACTGTCAGCATACGAAGTTTGATTGAAATTGGTCAAACGGTATGGTAGTTATTCCAAATAAACCTAAAATATTAGTGAGTCCGCCATTTTGAAAATAATTGTCTAATTAAGTTCAATTACATACATTTATCTGGCCAATAATAGTTTTACTTGCGTGCCAAATTTGGCGAAAATATGTTTAGCAGTTTTCGAGATATAACGTAAAGGGTTAATTTTTTGATGTGGTGCTGTCTTCCAAAATGGCGCTTCAACAACACTATTCACCTCTGAATTTAATGCTTAAAACTTGCGCTGTCAGTATACAAGATTTGGCTAGAATAGGTTGAATGGTTTCCGAAATATGACATATCGCCCTAAATTTTAAAATGGCCACCATTTTGAAAGTGAGTGCCCGGCGTGGTTGAAAACTATAAAAGTCAGGTGTATTTACTTAGTACTATATGTGTACCGAGTTTGGTGAGATTAGGTTCACGCGTTAAAAAAAGGGGATTGGGGGACAAACACACGCAGACAATCAGTCACACACACATACACACACAGACAGGAAAGTGATCTCATAAGCCTTTCTTCCCTTCAGAAAGTAGGCTAAAGAAACGTTCGCGCCAACAGTTTCAGTCGTTAATACCTCTATGCAAAAATTTATATTTATGTTCGTTAAGTCTAAAACAGAACATCTTGCATTTGCAAATGGTTTAGAGGAGTAGGAGGGGTGGATTATGATGAGAAAACGTACAATTTCAGCCAAGGAATCCGCCTTGACTCTCTATGTCACTATCACTGTGAACCTGTTAAATACATAAGTATGTTATTAATACTCTTATTTATACTCCAAACAGAGACGAGTTTCATCTGTACATAATTTAAACATTGAACCTGCGACACGGTGTTAAGGCATGTGCGTAATTTCTCAATTCACTGCCAACATTAGAGCTAGCCNTTAAACATTGAACCTGCGACACGGTGTTAAGGCATGTGCGTAATTTCTCAATTCACTGCCAACATTAGAGCTAGCCCTCCAGTCAGTATTTACGTTCAAATAATATGCTGATTTACAATTTTTATCGTCGCCACCTTGCTTTTGAAAGCCAAGCAGGGAAGCTTGCAAGCTAAAAAAAACAGAACACACGTCCATACACTAGCAAAAAAAAAAAACTGTCCTTCATTGATCTTTGTACAGAACGCAGACTTCTGAAATCAAACATATTATATTCTGGAGTTCNAAAAAAAAACTGTCCTTCATTGATCTTTGTACAGAACGCAGACTTCTGAAATCAAACATATTATATTCTGGAGTTCGATGATGGTTATGCCAATGGCAGTTAAAGCTATAATGAAGCTAGATTCAGAGACTGCGCTGCACCATTATAGTCAGGGCTAGTAAGTGTTAACTATATGTACTGACTCGAAATCTCCATATGATCCTGCAAAAACAGTAAAAAGGTATGGATATTTGCATGCACGCATCGTACGTCAAGAAGTGCTGCTGTTGTAAATGTGGCGGTGAAAGTACAGAAGTAATAAGGGGTTTACGAAAAAAAAGTTCAGAGGAAAAATCGAAATACTTAGGCCGTGTCTGAAATTGCAGATTTTGTTGACGAAATGATTACGTGACCCGATTTTGTATACAAAAATGGTGACGTATTTGGTAATTTGGTATTTCGTGTTTTGTAATCAGCACCATGTTGGTTTTGTCCTTCAAAACACTTACGCGAATGCGTAATTATAACTTTTTTTTAAAACAAATAACTGTTCATTAAATAAATTAAGCATGTTTTAAAAAGCAAATAATTGTTGTATTTTGTTTACATATTTCGCAACCATTTTTTAAAGTCGTTATTGCATAATTTATTATTTTCTTATTTATTAACACATTCACAGTATTTTAGTGATGATTGTAGAAATATTACGTCGGTTTTAAGAATAAAATTTGGATTTAAAAAAAGTTTACTGTTCACGTAAAAATGCGTTGTCGCGTGTGCTAAATAAGTGACTGCCGACAACGCCCGAATTGAAACTTACGAAATGACAAATTACAAAATAACGAATTTGTCATTTCGGACACGGCCTTAATTTGGTCTCATGGGACGATAAAACTCGTACAAGATGAATGCAGCTAATATCCATAAACATTTCCTTTACACCCACTGTAAACCTTTGCGTCAACAATTTATATCCCTTAATACATTCACCCGAAGAAAAGGTTTACAGTCGCTGGTGTAGAAACCACCGTGAAACTCCTGTTTCCGATTATCAACTTCCTATGCCTTCTAACCTTAATCAAGACGTTCCTCTACAACCATCGATTGTCCTTGGTAGTCTGTGGGCCAGGGGCATAAAAAGAGGAATTTGGGTAAAAATGGGAGGAACTGGTGAAACTTCGAGGAGATGATCATGAGGTACTATAGTACAAAGGAGGTAAAATAGTAAGTGATAGCCATCTGGGAAACGTAGCTATTTAATATGGCAGCCATTCAAAATGGCGATCAGAGTGCAATCTTTAAAGCTAAATATCTCGATAATGGTTTGGTCGATTTTTTTTTCTCAAGATGATGGAAGTTTACAGTAGATAGATTTGGCCGGTTCGAGGACAGGCTTCATGGAGTAGGATTCAGGATTCGTATGCAAACACTCTTGATGAGGCGGCCGCTGCCATTTCCAAACTTTTCTGTTTGGCGACGAGACACTCTTCCAAACATAGAGTATAATTAATCTCTACTATTTTACTAATATAATTTTTAAGTTTTTAGTCAAACTTTTTAAAAAAATAATTAAAACATACGATATTTAATTTACATTTATTTACAAAATTGTACATACATACAAAAATTTCTTAGTAATGATTTTTTTCGAAGGCAAGAATAAATCATATTATTTTGTAAGTGGTTGGTACACACTGGTTCTCAGCTGCAGATGATCCACCGAATCGAGTGTCCAGCCAGAGCCCTTCGTCACCATTTCTTCTTCCTTGTGGCACACCTTCTTTATGCTGTTTACAGCACTCTCTTCGATGTAATATACATTATATACAGATATATTCGAGGTCTGGAATGTATCTACTTGAAACCAGAACCGAATCAAGACAAACATTGTAGAAGGGCATTATACTTTATATTTTAGAGGCCCATGTTTTTCCACTTCTTCTTTAAGTTGGTTTATTAAATTTTGTTTCATACTTGACAGGAATGAGCAAACATCTTTCGGCGAAGCTGTCAGATCCTGAGAAATGTAATCTTTCAGAATGCCCCTGAATGCAGATTGCTTCGGAAAAAATCCACTAGCATTAGGTTTGCCTAGAAAAAGGACAGTTTTTCGAGCAGGATGTGTACACTGTTTGACATGATGGCGATAGGCTTCACGACACCCTTTTTCCTCATTGTTTGTTGTATTATAACTCTTGAATTCACACGACCACAANGATGGCGATAGGCTTCACGACACCCTTTTTCCTCATTGTTTGTTGTATTATAACTCTTGAATTCACACGACCACACTTATGACAGCCAAGAGTCAAATAAGCCTATCTGTCTTCTTCGCACATTTTCCACTGTTCTAGAGCATACATGAATTGCTACTTTTACTGTATGTATCATCACAGTAGCGACATGATCGAGCCGATACCAGCAGCGAATTGTTCATACCATATGAACATGCATCATCACTTACCGATGGTGCCATAATTGCATCGTCAATTACTGTGCTAGGCAGTGGTGATGACATGTTTACATCATCGTTACAAACTGCAGTACCTACAAGTCCATCACAGGTTCATGTCTATGGCAAGTCATTTACATATTATCGAATGTCTGTATAGCATGCCAGTACAAGCAAACAGACGAAGACATTTCTCACACCTACATGCAGTGAGAGACAGATTCGTCTTACATTGATGCTTTTTGTGTCGTCTAATGTTGCTGCTATTCGCAAAGGCTTCATAAAAATAAATACATCGAAGTCTTAATACTGTTGGTTTGGGTAGCGATTACGATGAATTTGCTGTATGTGGTCCATGCCGAGTCTAGGACCCTGGTGGCACCATGCTAGAACAAGACGATGGTGAAGCTGCTGCAGGTGGTACCATGCTCGAACAAGGCGATTGCAGTGCTGCTGAAATTAATCCACAGAAAGTTGTTGGTACCACACCCGAAGAAAGCGATGGCGTTGCTGCTGTAGGTGGTCCACCCGATTACTCTGGAGCATCGTAATACATAGTGGATGCAGAATATGACATCGACTATAGAAGTTATATGAGACGATCCGCACCTCTACTCTTTCGCCGATGGACTGGCAATCCCTACAAGGTGCAGTCTCCATTATTCATACCATCACCTTCGCATCCCCCTTCCCCTTCTCCTTCCAAAGATGGTTTTGTGCACAAAATTTGTTGTACAGATAAATACATAAATGTCGTAACACAAAAACATATATTCAGTCTAAGTTCGTGTTTTTTAATGTTCTTCGGAACCATGGTCGGGGTGACTGTGTATCTAGTCATAACTCATAGATTTCCTGTTCAAGGACGACACACACTGTGCATTCCTCCAAGCGTGTATCCAGTCGGTTTCTGACCTGTCGCAGATTTGTCGCCGTTGATCGTCATACGGTTTCGTCAGCTTGTGCAGCGAAGGACAGCCATACACGAACTGCATATCAATGAGTTCAACTTCGTTTTTGAACAAGCCGCTCAGCCATGTTTTCTGTTCGGTCCTCGCCATGTAAATCGGCATTTGAGGGTGCTGCATCAGCAAGTCTCGCAGTATGTTTCCCACTTGATGGTAAGGAATCTTGCCTTTGTCCCACACCAGTCCGTGGTAGTACTTGGTCAGTCAGTCCTTCATCTTCCTCCTTTTCTTGTCCAACAGTTTCCAGGTGAAGGGAGGTCACAGGAGCCAATGTATGTTTTGTCATCGTCGTTGTAGGACACTGCAATCTCCTAGAGCACAAAGACACTCTGTCTCTGGATACCCTGCAGATTACAGTACATCCTGTTGCTGTCTATGCTCGAAGTAGAATAAAGAGATATCGCAAACGGCCCATCATATTTATATCCTCTGCAGTATTCACGAAAGTATCTTTACAACTTTGTCTCGACAATTGTATAATGCGAGTCGGTCGAGAAGTATCAGGCAAAAAGTGTACATGTGTGGGGGTATATTTCCATGAATGGTAAATTCTATCATACAGTCGATCACATATGAACTGATACACGCATCCTGTTTACTCACATCGAACACCATGAACAGAGCCAAACACTTGAATGTATTTGGGTCAAGGATTGGGTGTAGTCATAATATGCATTTTGGAATTGAGCATATATTTTATATATGCCAGTAGGTATTGACCATTTTCGAAGTTAAAATTCATGTTCACATATAGATAGCTTTTGCTATTCAAATATATTTTCACATTTTCTATTTGACATCTGTGCAACTGCGAACAGCTCTCTCTCAAATTGTGTGGTATTCTGGTCTGTAGCCCAACAATTACCTCGGTTTCTCTGTGGTAAAGCTGGACTTCACCATCCAGTTGATGTACTGACTTGCGAGCAGTTCAGAGTAGGTTTTAAGACTGCACGACCCGAACGCCACTTTTTTTTTTTGTAATCTTACACATTCTTCAGCATCTTGATACATTCTGTAGTAATCATCTGAACGTAAGGCAGCATCCATTCGATATACTGTAGCTTCAGTTCCACTGTCTCCAGGTTTTCTCCCATACACACGATGGCATCTGCATGCATATTGGCAAGGAGCTGTACCAGTTCCTGCTTCTAATTGATGATAATGTGCCTGTAGTATTCTGCGAATCCTAGCAATATCGCTAGAGGAATGCAGACATCGAATTTCCCTCCAGGGTATATATGAAGACTGTAGTTATCTTCTATCCCCCAGCCTACCATCTTGGCCGCAGACAGATCATTTGGGGTGAGCGACATGTGGTTTTTTATCGCGGTCGTTTTATGCCGATGTCTCTCGTCTGCTCCATATGGATACCGTTGAGCAAATATGTGATGCGATCGATAAGGTGTAGAATACCATGTCTCTCGTCTGGTCCATCTGGATAGCATTGAGCAAATATGTGATGCGATCGATGAGATGGAGAATACCATTCGATGCTATTTTCGTCAATTCAGGTTTGGATCCATCTTCTTTCATCATTGTTCCCCTGAAACGCAGGAATGACTGACAAGGAAGAGTACAGATATCCTGGTGTTGGGCCACCATCGAAATGATGATGGTAATGTGTATGGCTCGATCAGGAATGGTTGGTATGCATGAAGTTCCACTTTCGTGATACTATCTTCAAACACGACCAGCTCATCGAGGTTTATGTAATCCTCCATGGCGATCGACTTCGAAGCCAATGCTGCGAAGGAAAATCTCGTTAGCATGTGGTAACACCTTGGTGACCTGCAGCACACTGGTAGATGGTTTGATGTGGTGCTTTGTTTTATTGCTTCTGGTCGCCATAAATCTTATTCCCATCTTTTCAAATTCAAGCATAGTGTAATTTATTCATTTATAAAGTTCACCAATTCCCCACACTGTTCGACGACTGTCACGCCCACCTCGCATGTTCTCTTCGCGATGACCAGAATGTAAATTATGCTTTGTGGTGACACAAATAGTTTAAAACCTGGAGGTAACATCGGCGAAAACTCGTGCAGTGTATTGCTCGGTCTATAGTTGAGATATGTGCCACTCGCCATATTGCAGTTTATTCGTATCACATTAACAGGTAAGATGTTTAGAGGATGCGATGAATCATGGATTTCGCTGGCTTCGTATATGTGTGGCTAGAACCCCAGCATGGGCCCGATGGAATCTGGTTTCGTAAATTTGATATCTTCACTGCCTCTTATGACACTCTTCAAAGTATTGGAATTTCCATGTAATTCAAATTCTGTGTAGGGAGACAGCAAATTTTCGATGTACCCCGCAATGTTGTCTAGTTCGTAAGAGCCACCGGGCAAAGTTACCTCGTGGGGCACCTTACCAGTTTTCACGAGGTACATCTTACAGTTTTTTTCATCGATGTTCGGTATCGCATGGTAGGATTGAAAATCAACCAAAGCTATCCACTATTCCCCCTCCAGATCGTGTGGAGGGAGTTGCACCGCATGCAACTCGGATCTACGACCTGCCAAGCTAAGCGTTATCGACATGACTGATGTTTTCCGGTCCATGTATATCCATTTTATTCAATTACTTGTATGAATGAACAAGGAAGCGAAACACAAGTGTTCACAGTTCCGCATGTTCAGCACCTGCTCCGTCTTGTATGTGTTAGGTACGTTTGCGATTTTACAGGTAATGTCGCAGTTCGAATGGAAGATGCAAATTAGCAAAACTGTTTTAGTAGTCTGCATGTTTTCCATGTTTCAGATAAGTTACACATTAAGTACTGGGCCCGGCTGTCGTGTCCAGGCTGATTACAGCAAATTCGTTATGTCTCGGTTTAGGGGGCAAAGCATCTCGCATAAACACTCTGCGAAAATTGAGTATCTCTAATTTGCGTGCAAACAGTTCCAAATCCATGTTCGTGAATGCCAATTTCGGTAGAGATTTTATTAGTGCCTCTTCCAGCTGCGTTGCTTTTGCACACTTCCGCCTCCTACTGGATATGGTCTTAGGTAGAGGCCTTGGCCATTTTTTTACACATGAAGATAGCTTCCATATTTGCATTTTGCATTTGGGATACGGACAAGTGCTTCCATTCGTTCGATACTGTGTTTATGGGTCGGACGATACCACTCGTGGTTCCAATTAGGTCCCCGATGGCGCCGAGTTAAGGCAAAAGCAATGGAAATCCTCCAGTATATGTTTTCTTGATCATGTATGCTTTTCTTCCCATCGTCACCACTTTTCCTTTCACTTGTAACTTCTGCTTGCTCTTCGCCCCCATGCCCATCTTCATCTTGGCTTTCATCATGTTGGAAATGCCCTAGGCCGAATTTTTCTCTCCGAGCCCAATGTCTGACGATNTGTAACTTCTGCTTGCTCTTCGCCCCCATGCCCATCTTCATCTTGGCTTTCATCATGTTGGAAATGCCCTAGGCCGCATTTTTCTTACCTCGTCAGCCCTTTGCGCGAGTATCTTGTCTGCTTGGTGCCGTGCTTGTAGATCCTTGTTCAGGGAGTAAGCGATGCTGTGTTCCTTGCATGCTTCGTCCAGCATGTTGATGCCTGTGTCGCCACATGCCAGTATTTTAGCATTCTTCGTTCCTGGCCCACGCAACTTGTATCCAGGGAATGTGCAGTTCGAATGGTAAATTGATTAGCATATCTAGGTCCGTACAGTTTTGTTTTTATACACTAATGTATGTGAAAAATGCAACATCAAAAACGACACATGATTGAAATGAACTTTATACCACAGATTAGGTGCATGACAATACACAATTGATTAGGATTACAGAATTTTACAAGATCTCTGTCCTTGAGAATTCAGTATGGTGTGAAGTCCCTACATGCTGCACTCAGGGCCCCTAAACGACGTGGCATGGAATTAAATAGGATTTTGACATGTTCCTGGGTAATCTCCCTTCATGCGATTTAAATGCGATTCCACAGCGCATCAACAATGGTTGCTAGAGGTCTTTGACGAAGAAGTCGCCGAACAATCATATCACAGACATGTTCGATGGGTGACATGTCAGGCGAATGTGCAGGCCAGGGAAGCAGTGGTGTCCGTCGTTCATTGAAGAAGGCTTGCACATTCCTCGCCACATGTGGTTGGGTATTGTCCTGCTGAAATATGGCATGTGGAGTCTCCTGAAGGAGGGGCAGTACCTTGGGATCTAAAGCCTCCTTAATGTAGCGGTTGCTGTTCAGATTGCCCTCAATTGAGTAGGAGTCGAGATCGCATGTCGTATCCAATGGTGCCCCAAACCATCACACTTGGCGTTTGTCCGCTATGCCGCTCCACAATGGAGGCTGCCAGGTTGGGGTCACCACGATAGCGTCTAACATGTGTGCAGCCATCACTGTAGGATAGGTTGACGTGGGACTCGTCCGAAAACACTACATTTTGCCACTCATCATGCCAGCGTTGGCGTTCATGTGCCCATTGCAGTCTGAGGGGCTTGTAGTTTCTGGACAATGGAATCCGACGCAATGGCATGTGTGTCACCAGTCCAGCCCGCAGCAGACGACGTCAACGTTGGCGCAGACAGGTCCACACCCGAGCCAACACTGTGGACGAGGCTGTACGGCCTGTTACGGCCATGCGGACAAGATGGTGGTCATCCCATGTTGTGGTCGCATTGCGTGGTCCGGTACCCGCTCGTCGCTGCATACGACCCTCTTCTATCCACTGGTGCCACACACGCATCACTGTCGTAGCAGCATGCCCTGTACGAGCCGAAATGTCACGGTATGACAAAGCAGTTTCCCGGAGACAGATCATTCTAACTCACTCACATGCTGATATGGCGCTCTTTGACGTCGACGAGGCGCACTGGCACTTTCTTTCACTTCGTTTGATGGCTCTTCACTGATTGAGGTTGGCGTAACACTGACCTTTCCGGTCACACACGAGAGGGCGCTGCTGCACCTACGTGTACGCCATCTCTCTGCAATCGTAATCACTTATTACTGGTACACTGTTATACACATCCTCCGAGTTTGGATTCATTCGGGCCATTCTTTCTGGGTGTTTACATTTTCACAAACAATAGCGTAATATTAAGTTTATGCTATGAGAAAAAATTCGTAAAAATAGTTTAAAAATCGCATTTTTAGAGCTTCCCTGCACAGTTTCCTTAATAGGCCGGAGAATAAAAAAACTATTCTGTCGTAGTTTAATCTATGGGCTCTCATCGCATGTAATATAAAACCCCACAGTTACAGATATAATTTGCACATGAAAGCGTAACAGCGGAAGCACTGCACGCAGGTTCAGTGCCTTGTGCGTAGGGGCGATGGGGCTCTGGTCGCGCGTGTTATTGTCGCCCGTATCGCTCGAAAGCGAAAAAAAAAAGAAGAAAAAACTCGGCGCTAAATTCTCTTAAGAGGCCCCCACATCTCTCAACTGAACAATGTAGAGCCTGTTCATAGTTAACTTTTGGAATTTTTAAAAGTCCTTTTTAATCCGAATGTGAAACTATCATAAGTTCGACACTTACTTCAAAATAAATGCTTATTCCACATTTTCCTTACAATGACAGCCATAAGGCCGTGTTCATAGCCGCACGTAATGCTTGGATAAAAGAGAGTCTCGATGAAGTAGTGTACATAGGCCAGCTGGGTTTCGTACGGAAGGCCAACAAACATGACAATCTTGACTAAATCTAGACCAAGGGTAACGGCGACAGAAACTTTCCGAATAGTTTATCGATCATATGACCCATTTTTGACTTGCGCTCTTTATTGCTTATGAACGAAGCTGTAAACATCAGTACTGAAGATAAACTTTCATCAACTGAGAAAATTATGTCGACAAATCTTGTGCTATAAAAAAAAAAGTTCTGGGAAAAAATGAAGACAGGGATCGAGACAGCGACGAGTGTTACAACAGAGCGTAATTGATATGTACGATTTGTAGCTAATACAATAACTACACGCACAAATAAAATAAACAATACAGTGTTACGAAACAAACTGAGTTAATCTACTACCCTGCTGTATATTATATATGAGACATTTACGGCGTCCTACATAATTTATAGTACAATTCCTCAAATTGTTCATAAATAGAACTTTTAGTTGCTATCTGTTGGAAGAAACAATTACATAATATTAATGGTAGATTAACAACTCAGGATTTTATTTTGGCATAACAGGTTTATGTACAGGGCATTACAACTGTTAAGACTCTTTCAAAGACGGTAATCATGAATCAGGAATATACCTAAATAACTAAGTGATTATAGAACAAAAGAAAAAAACATTAAAGAATATTTAACAAGGAATACTTTTGAATAAATACTTCCTTAAAACGGCTTAAACTGCAGTAAATTTCAAATGAAGTAAATCTTATTACCAAAGATGTGTTTATTAACGTATATGAAATTCATTTGGACCTGCCATCTACAAATTCTACAGAATTGCAACGCCTGATAAAGCGTACCCACTGATTTTCAGCAACAATTTCAGCAACAGAAAAAAATGATCCTACGATAAAATATAACAGAAGAAAATTCTAGCCCTGAAATGAAAATAAAGAGTGAGTATCATACACTGGAGAGACCAAAAAAAAACTGGTATAGGCGTGCGTATTCAAATAACAGAGGTATGGAACCAATCAGAGTAACGCGATGCGGTCGGCAGCGCCTAAATAAGACAACAAGCGTATATTTAAGTGAGTTTGAACGTGGTGTTATAGTTGGCGCACAAGAGATGGGACATAGCATCTCCGAGGTAGCGAGAAAATGTTGATTTTGGCGTACAACCATTTCACGAGTGTACTGTGAATATCGGGAATCCGGTAAAACATCAAATCTTCGACAACNATCACATCTTCGACAACGCTGTGGCCGGAAAAAAATCGCGAAAGAACGGGACAAACGACGACTGACGAGAATCATTAAACGTGACAGACGTGCAACCCTTTCTCAAATTGGCGCAGATTTCAATTCCTCCTGCATACCTTCAGACATTAGTCGAGTCCATGCCACGTCGTCTTGCGGCACTTCTGCGTGCTCGCGGGGTCCCTACACGATAATGAGCAGGTGTACCAGTTTTTTTTGGCTCTTCAGTGTATAATCTGTTAACTGTCACTTCTAATCACCATGGTATTTTCTGTGTTTAAAGTATAAGTATTCACTTAACAATGATTCTCAGTAATAACATAAGCTACATTTTAACATGTAGCTTTGCATAAGTTAAACATTTCATTGAAGTTAAATCAGATAAATTGCAGAAGTCATAAACATATTTTTCGGTTATAAAAATTGAATGACTATAAACACTTGTGCTTTTCAAAATTGCATTGAATACAAAATCAAATCCACCATCCCATTAAAAGTAATTTTTTTGTTTATTTACATTTTTTTTTTTTTAACTTTTATTTTACTTTATATTCCGTATTATTTTTTGATTGGCCAGAATGGTTAGCATACTGTTACACGCTCGCTGCTTGTCCCGGGCGAGCAAGTGGAAGTAAAGGACAGAGTAGTTGCAACCGGAGATGTGGCGGTGGCAAGTCAAAGGAATGTTTACAAAGAGTGCCTGTGACGCCTAACAGGGCACGTGCCGCTCCCGACCTTGGTTGTCGGGTGTCTTTGAGACATCTGAAGAATGCTCTGGATTACTGACCTCGATTCTCTCTGTTAGACTCCTGAATTGACGAGAGACATTTTGACTTATAACCTGTTTCATTTATTGTAAACGTTTAAACAAATGCCATGTGTGTGCGGATAAGCTCGTTCTTTCATTTCACTTCCATGGTGGTGCTGATATGGGGCCGTGGAGAGTAGTGGAGAGGAAAAATGTCGGCGGCTGTTAACATCGGGGTTTTTAGAGCCGATGAGGGCGAAGCGAGGTTAGTGTGGAGCAGCGCCGGAATGCAAACGCAGGGATAATATCAGAGAGCACATCAAATCTTTCCCAACAGGAGTGTGTCGCTGCAGTAGGAAAGCTTAATCTAAACTGTGTTTGAGCCCTGATTTGAGCGTCGCTCAAACGTATCGGTTATTTCAAGACAAGTTCCCTGATAGTTCTGCGAATTCCGTCATGTACAATAAAATATTCAAGAGAGAATTTAATACGAGGTTCGGCACACTGAGATCTGACACTTGCAAGCTGCGTGCTAAATAATACGCTCAGATGACCTTGGCTAATAATGAAGAAGGGCGGAAAAAACCTAGATCATAAAAGTACTGCACATCACTACAAAGCTTGCGAAGTTTATAAAACCCTGGCCGCAGATTCCAAAAACAATTTCACTACGTTATGTGTTGACATGCAGCAGGTCCTTCTTACGCCATTGTTAACACTCTGGTGTGTTTTACCAGCGTCCTGTATTCCAGTTATAAACTGGCTGTTCGCAATGTGACCGACAACATTACTGGCATGTTCTTGTGGCATGAAAGTGTCACCAAGCGTGGGTCCAAAGAGATTGGTCCACGCATGTTAATATATGTTACCGCGACATTAAAGCCATTACGTATCTCCCGGGAGAGAAATAAAACTGATCTCGTGGTCCGATCGCTGCACAAGGCGACATAATTACCGGAACATTCTAAAGCTATGCCGATACCTCATTACGCCAGGCTACTTTACTGAAGTACATACAACAAAATCACGGGCCACAGTTTCTTCCCGTGGGCAGAGCGTCGCAAGTGGAAAATATTCCAATGAGGAACCAATGGCCAGACGAGATCACGCCTAGGCATTACTGGCGATGAAAATGCGGCCCCATATCTAAACATACAAAGCTGAAACCTAATTAACAAACGTTATTAAAATGTAAAGAATTTCAGTGTGAACCGCAAGTCCCTAGTTGCGCATATTCACGTGTAAACAATTTATCTCAGCTATACCAAGCTAGTAATATAAATTAAAATGCAAATTACCTGTGTGCGCTGGATATGCTTATTTGAAATTTAACTATTACTACTGTGATAGTAATTCGTAATCTTGTAAGCATTTTCAGTACAGTAACTTTCAACNCCAAGCTAGTAATATAAATTAAAATGCAAATTACCTGTGTGCGCTGGATATGCTTATTTGAAATTTAACTATTACTGTGATAGTAATTCGTAATCTTGTAAGCATTTTCAGTACAGTAACTTTCAACTCGTGCTAATTTTAATAAGTCAATGCCGTACACCATATTGTACGTAGTTCGTAACAACAGGGGCAGGTAGGCGCCCCGGATAGCTATCCGACAAGAGTGCAAGCACAGAACTATTTACCGCTGTCATCGAACACGCATGGTCAGAAGGCAGCATGCCTACCGTGACTGGTCAAAACCTCACATAGACGGATGGGGCGAGGTGGGGAGATCGCGGTGGCCACGCAACGCCCCTGCCAGTCTTCGTGCTCTGGTATCATGCGTCGAGGTGTTAACCAACCGCAGTGACGGTATCAGGTGGAGCCCCGTCCTGCTGGAGAATATCCAAGTAGAGCCGTAATTACTCCCGCAGAGGCGGAGGTGTGTAGTGCAACTTGCATTGTGAACAGCCTATACTAGAGTGAGCTATTGTGCTGTCCCTACTCACATATATTTTAACGGGTACGGTTATTGGTAAGTGCCCGGTAAAGTTGGTAACGATGGAGGGAAAGTAGCTCCATGTCTTAATGTTGAAATAAGAGTGTTAGGTAAACACTTCTGAATACTGAAATTATCTATTCGTCTTCCTGGTTTTTTAATACATGTAAGTGTGAGAATGAGAACATTTGTAAAATGCTTCTTACTTTTCTAATAATTTCACAGTTTCACTTGAGCGATGCATGAATAAAGTGATCAGGAAATGTTAATTTTACATATGGTTGAGGCTTTCAATAGGGCTTTTTTTTTACGGTGAACAGTCTGTACAGAGTGTTGTTTTTGATCACCATGACCAAACAGTCGCAAAGGCTGGCAGTCATGTGCGCATGTGCGTGCTCCCTGCATGAAGACACAGTAATTTACTACACAGACTTGGCGATCCGTGATCGTACGAACAGACGACCCGGTGGAATCCGGAGTAGCCGCACACACATACTGTAACTCTCGTGAATCATAACCGACACTTCTAACGCCGATTCTGACTTGAATTGTTGGCAGTACGGCGCTGTAACTAACATGGGTCAGTCTGGAATTATGCTCAAATTTTACTTGAAGCTGCCGGTCGGTTGACAAACTGAAGTCAAAGTTTCGAGTCGACCAGGTAGGTGGATGAGTAGGGCTTAACGTTTCGTTGACGAGTTCATTAGAGCAAGTAGTTCAGAGAAGCAGGAAGGGTGAAGGAATCAGCATGGCCTGTAGCAAGGAACAGTCCTAGCATTCGCCTGGAGTGAATGTTAGGAAACAATGGAAAACCAAAGTCGGGATGGCCGAACCGAAATTCCAACCCAGGTCCTCCCGAATGCGAATCCAGTTTTTTTACCACTGCACCACCCCGCTCGATAAATCAATCACGACGACAATCTAGAACAGGTAGAGCACGAGAGTAACACAACTAACGAATTTTACAAACATTTTTTTTTAAATTAAGGCTATGTTCTTTACGTAATAAATGAAAGAATTCTTGTTGGGAAAAAAAATGAAACCAAATTTTAACGTGTTTGTTTTTATAAACTTGAATACATCCACAGTGTTGCGCTTAAATATAATTAGCCAAAGCTTAAAATCTCACTTCTTGCGGATGCAGATATGGTCACGGGTTACACGCCCTGCTTAAAGTAAAGTTTACGTCAGTATTAAAATGGGAATATTTCGTCATTCAAAATTGTGCCCATATTTTGTCAGGGTCCACCGTGTAAGCTTTGCAAACTTCCTTGATTTTCCTTAGCTATCTCACCACTCTCAAGCCTTCACAATTTCCTTAATTTTATTCTCTGTTTAACCTAATCATGGACTTAACATGGAACAAATTTGCTTGTTTTAAATCAAATAAGTAAGGAGAAATGTACACAGTGGCGTAGCAAGGCGTTTCTCAGAGAGTCGTCCAGGGGGAAGGGGGGGCATACTGAGTAAAGTGAGGGAGGTTACATCGACATTAGCGGTGCTGGCGCGACTTTTAAATACAAATACAAGGAGAAAAATTACTCCATATCATAATAAACTGCAGTTACATATTTTATCACAATTGAAAGCTTATTAATAACTTTAATACTATGTGGTGAGAGCATTAGGGGAAAGAGGGGTAGGAGGGGCTTTACAAGACCCCATACCCCCCGGCTGGCTACGCTAGCATGGGCAAGGCGGGTTGCTTAAACACTACAGCGACCCCACTAAGCTGCTTGGCGCGACCGGAAGTGCCTACGACGAAGTTTGATTCACATTTACGCCGATCACTTCTAACAGGCCGAGTGGACACAGACTATGCTTGTTCGCATGTAGGCGGATTTTCTGCGTTTAAGTTTTGGTGTGTTCGGTCGGAAAGCTCAGTTTACGACCACACTGGTGCGTTCGTTATTTTAAATACCAAATTCCTGAAGTAAATGGCGGGGGATAAATTGGCCGCTGTGATTTTTAGCCTACTTTACAAAGGAAAGATAGGGTTGTGAGGTTACTTCCCTATCTTTATGACTGTTGATTTTTTTTTATTTTTTTTTTTTNTAGCCTACTTTACAAAGGAAAGATAGGGTTGTGAGGTTACTTCCCTATCTTTATGACTGTTGATTTTTTTTTATTTTATTTTTTTTTCATTACTTAGAGAGTTTTGTGTGTTTTAGGCCCCGCGTATGGTACCACTGAATTTTATAGCGTGAGACGGAGAAAACATGTAGTAACTTATCATTGTGACATAGGATTTCAGTACACTGGAAGATAGTACTACTTATATTAATACACATAAACGAAACATTTGCACATAAACCAAAATGCTACCAGCAAAACTACACAAACAAAGACTCAATGCTGAAGCATGGAATTTTTCATTTCAGATGGCATCCTTAGGCAGCTGTCTCAAATCCTATAATCAGGATTCGGTAGTTGAGAAAATTCAATTAACGCAGCGTATTAATTTCAAATTGCGTATAGCAATAATATTAATAATAAAATCAAATGAATTTGGAAGCTGGCAGTTAAATATTTTTAAACGGTGCAAAAATTTCAATTGTTCCATTTCAAAGTTAAATCTATTCTTAAAATACCACGCAAAACTCACTTTAAATTTGCCCTGGCTTAGCTGAGTTAATAAGGCATAGTCACAAATGAATCGTTCTCTGAGGGATGTGTAGGTTAAGTTGATGAAGTATTAAACAGTAGACATAATTGCAGGGTTATCTGACACTGCTTCANTCTGAGGGATGTGTAGGTTAAGTTGATGAAGTATTAAACAGTAGACATAATTGCAGGGTTATCTGACACTGCTTCACCACAGGTATTGTTGCGTATTAAAAACTGCATGTTATTAATACTAATTTACCAGTAGGAAAATGCTGAAAACACACTGGCCCTCTTCTTTTGCGCACGCGGTCAGCCGTAATTGAACAAATTATCATTTTTCATAACGTCTATACAGTCAATTCACTTAATTTGATAAAAAAATGTCAGTAATCCGGGCTATTAGCCCTGGCAGACCAGCTTGGCGTAGCTTATAACGCAACATGTCACACTGNAAAAAATGTCAGTAATCCGGGCTATTAGCCCTGGCAGACCAGCTTGGCGTAGCTTATAACGCAACATGTCACACTGTGTGTGTAGGTGTGTTGCCTGTGTGTGAATTTAAACATTGTAGACAGTTACACAAATATACGCTGATAATCCATGGAATTGTAGGCACAAAACATGCGAAACAGTGAAAGTCTAGGAAATATCGGCGGATTCCGCTCTTTCCGCGAGCGAAAATTTCGGCTCGGGCTCAACTTTTCAGGGGGGCTGCGGTGGCTGAGTGGTTAGCCTGCTCGCCTCCCACCTAGGCGAGCCGGGTTCGATCCCTGGCCGGGTCACTCCCGCATTTTCGCAAGGGGGAATCGTGCCGGACGATGCGCCGCAGGTCGGCAGGTTTTCTCGGGTGTCTCCCGTTTCCCACGGCCCTTGCATTCCGGCGCTGCTCCATTCTCACCTAAGTTCACCCTCATCGTGGCTCGTGCGAAAAACGAGGACGGTGTGTAATTCCGCGCCTACTGTTCAGCGTGGTCGGTGTATACGAGAAGCATAGCGGGTCAACGCCAGCGGCAAGCTCGACGAGTCGGAACGCCGCAGCCGCCAACACAGCCACGTTGTCGGGTGGCTCGGCTCACGCTAAGCCCATGTCCACGAGAACGAGAATCGCGCTCCTCGCCTTTATAAAGACGGGGCGGGGCGTCACACACCAGTGATGAGTCGTGCTTAGGGACCGCACATCGCGTGGTCTANGCCGTCAAGGTCATCACCTCTGCCGCGGGCTTATCTGCGAGGATCAAGGCCCCGGGTGGGTCCAGCCACGAAGTATGGTGAGGGAGACGTACCCGCCCCGAGTTACGTGCTCGCCGCCCCGCGCCGGTTAGAACGGAACTCCGATCCGGATTGAACTCGCTGCCGGCTGAAGAATCGCAGATTTGTAATTTCCTTAACCTCACACGTTCCGAACAGAAATAAACCTGCCTAGTTCCCAAAGTGGGCATAAGAACGTAGAACTTAAGGTGGGTTTACGATTGACTTAACAGCAACAGTACACCGTGTGCTTATAATATGAACCAACGTTCTCAAGGGTACTGGTTAACGGTTGCTGTGTGCGGGTCGTGTAAGGGTGGTGTGCGTTCTTGGCTTGACTTTAGATATGGCTATGCTTTACATCTTAAGTAGAAGTCAAGACGAAGTAGCCAATCAGAGCCCAGCGACAGTTGTTGTTGGCGGGAAACTGTATTTACATAATGTATTTAGGTTATGCCATGTCGTTAAATCGTATCCAATGATTTATTGAATCGGGTGAGAGGATTTTCGTGTATTTATAACTGTTCCTGGTGTTTTATTTCTTGTAAGAGGTTAGGAAACTTTCTTTTATTTAATATTTTTCAGATTTATTGACGTAATTGCTCAGTGCTGCCATCGGCATCCCCTTTTATAAAATATCGTGAGTTTTTCTAAACGATTACACAAGCATACACCACAAATAGTTTTATATATAGGCCCTATATACACTCGGAGGAGCCTGTGACCCCTAGAGGGCGCTTTCCCAGGTGGCGGATAGGGGGTGTCTCCCAAATATGGGTGACTGGAAGGAAATTAAATACCTCCCGCGGACCAACAGGCAACAAGCAAAAACCACAGCATAACACCAGCTGCCCGTACGGACTAACAACCCTTACGATGAGAGTGAATCAGAAATTAATGACTCATTCGCCTCGGGCTCATGCCCACCAGCTAAAATCAACCACAAACTTAGCATGATGGCAATAAAGACCAATGCAAATTAATGGTTCTACGTGCTCCTTAGAGGGCCAAANTATATATATATATATATATATATATATATATATATATATATAGGCCCTATATATGTATATATAACCTTCACCATTCTCTATTTTTCCACGTTATATCTGCTGCTTTGGTTTTCTACGATTCTGATTTGGCAGACTTAACAATTGCCAGATCAATAGTAAACTGAAAAACGTATGTTCCGTGTGCTTAACGAGTCATAAGTACAAGTCTTAATTCTTCAGTACTTAACCGTACACCCACCATAAGGACTAAATTTCACTCTAGAAATCCCAAGTAAAATAATATAAAACAGCAAAATAAGAAGCGGACGCGATATAAAATTGTTAAAGTTCACAGCACGTAGGTGTTTTGGATTGGCGCACGGCGTTTAGTGCGCGGACACAATAGTTTATTCTCATTTTCGCATCACTTTAGAGCTAATTTTTGTGCGCCCCGGTACTGATATTTTCCAGTGCCGTTTTGAATGTGTTGCTGGGTGTCGCCTAGTCAGCGGTACGAGAGGGCAGAGCAACGGTTTTCAACCGGTGTGCCGCGGCACACATTTTAATGAGAAAAAAGTACGAAAACAACTGACGCGTAGCGTGTGCGCTTCTCGTTGTCAGGTTGTCATGGTAGCGGAGCGGAGGGTATGGGG
>NQII01001337.1:49738-133220 GCA_002778355.1 Clitarchus hookeri
GTCTGTGTTTGGGTTCTGATAAGACGTTCAACATGGATAAATTCGTAACCCGTATATCGGCTAATGATCAACAATCATCGAGTCAACCCGTCGAAAAGAAACAAAAACTAATGAATGTCGAACGACAATATCATGAAGACTATTTAAAGTTGGGGTTTACTTGGACAGGAGACAAAGACGAACCAAACCCTTGTTGTCTCGTTTGCGGACAAAAATTATCCAATGAAGCAATGGTTCCTAGTAAATTAAAGAGACACCTCTCTACAAAACATTCTTATCTCTTGGATAAGGACCTACAGTACTTTCAACGTTTGCTGAAATCACAAGCCCAGCAATCCACAAGTCTTACCAAGACAATGACTATCTCTGACAAGTGTCAAGAGGCAAGCTACCACGTGGCGGAACTTGTAGCAAAAAAAAAAAAAATGAAACCACACACTGTCGCAGAAAATTTAGTATTGCCAGCTTGTCGTCAGATTGTGAAGACCTTATNAAAAATGAAACCACACACTGTCGCAGAAAATTTAGTATTGCCAGCTTGTCGTCAGATTGTGAAGACCTTATTTGGTGTTGAAGCTGAAAATGAGGTATTGAAAATTCCTTTGTCCGATAATACCATCAGCAGGCGCATAGAACACATGTCAGAAGATATTGAAGCACAAGTAATATAAAAACTACAAATTGTTCGCACATTCGCCTTACAAGTTGATGAATCAACTGACATAAGTGGGAAGGCACATCTGCTGGCATTTATACGCATGATCGTTGAAGATGACATTATTGAAAACTTTCTTTGTTGCAAAGAACTGCCCGAAACAACAAGAGGTGAAGACATCTTTAATGTTTTGGATGCGTATTTGAAGTACTTTGATATATCATGGACCGATTGTATTGGAACATGTACCGATGGAGCACCTTCAATGACTGGTTCTGTAAAAGGGTTTGTTGCTTTGGTGAAGAAGATAAATCCAAATATTGTGCTGGCTCACTGCTTTATTCATAGCGAAGCATAAGTATCAAAAACTCTGCTGGATGACTTACAAACTGTGTTGGAAGATGTAGTGAAGGTTATAAATTTCATTAAAAGCCGTCCATTGAAATCTAGATTATTCAAACAAATTTGCCAAGATATGGATGCAGCCCACTACACGTTGCTTCTACACACCGAGGTACGGTGGCTCTCAAGAGGACGTATTTTGTCACGTGTATATGAACTGAAGGAAGAGCTATTGATATTCCTCACTTTGGAGACATCCGAGTTTGTTGATCTATTCAGCGACGATGCATGGTGCACAAAATTGGCCTATCTGACAGATTTATTTGAACATCTTAACAAATTAAATGCAAGTATGCAGGGACGAAATGAGAATATTTTAACGTCTTCAGATAAAATAAAAGGTTTCACAGAAAAATTAACTCTATGGAAAAATCATATTCACCAGGGTACTCTGTCCATATTCCCACACACAGCGTCCAGAAATGTAGATTCTACAATGAGATCTATAATAAGTTATTCATTAGAATTGTTGGGAAAAAAAATGCGAATACTTTCCCAATATCGAGATAAAGGATTTTGACTGGGTAGGAGACCCCTTCAATATTTCACTCAGCAGCTTGGTTGGTTTTGGATTGGGAGAGAAAAAACAGTTTTGTGAGTTAAAGAATGACCGCACTTTGCTATTAAAACTACAGGAACTGAATGTAAACCAGTTCTGGTTGTAAATTTCATCGGAATATCCAGAACTAAGTAAAAAAGCGCTCACTGCCCTTTTGCCATTTTCGACTTCATACCTCTGCGAACAAGGATTTTCAGCGTTGACGAATATAATAAGTAAAAAACGCGAACGTCTTCTATCTGTCGAAGAAGAACATCGAGTGTGTTTGTCGACAATTCGCCCAAGAATAAAAAACCTTTGCTCCGTGCGCCAGGCTCAAATATCACATTAATAAATATATATTATTTAATACCTTAATAGGCTTAATACCAATAATAAAGATTTAATTTTTAACCTTGTATTTTATTTACGTTGCTTTTTAGGATTTATTATCTAAAGGGTGTCAACGGGACCCTATAACTAAGCCTCCACTGTCCGTTATACATATTATGGGTATACTGTACGGAACCCTCCACGCGCCAGTCCGACTCGCACTTGGCTATTTTTTACTGGTGTGCCGCGAAACTTTGATGAAACGAAAAGTGTGCCGTTGAAACCAAAAGGTTGAAAACGCCTGGGCTAGAGAGCTCTTCTTTCTGTGCCTGGGTGCGGGATACCTAGGGAAACTAGACTACAAACAATAAGTTCATGGTCAGTGGCGGGTCTAGAACCCCTTTAAGGAAGGTACTTGAAGGGCGGGGCAATGTGCATTCACACCACGTGCTTACCAGTAAGCATCAAGTTTTACTGATACATAAAGCTGTGAGTACTTAGTGGATAGAGTTTCAAGATACTTTTTAAACTCTCCAGTTTCTATACGTGTTAATACTTCACCATCAACTGTGTACTTAGTTTCAAGAATAATCTTATTCTATCCAGTGTGAAATCAATATCCAAGGGAGGGGCTCAAACCTCCTCAGCCCCCCCCCCCCCNGGATCCCACCACTGTTCATGGTTTTTGTTTCGTTCCCTATTGGCACGCATGCCTGGCCTATTAATTGTCTAACCAGGACAGGGGACTACGCAGAAATTCGCAACCCGCCTTGCCTGTAGTCCGCCTGAAATTAACTAAACACAATTCGACAATCTCTGCCCGATAGACAAGACGTGGCCTCGGTACGAACGCGCTTCGAGGCGGCCCGGGATAAAGTCTAAATTAAATAAATAACGCTGCCACTCTGAGACCGATGATTACGAGACAAATAACCTCGGCGCGACCAAGCTTCAGGGCAGCTCAGGATCAAGTCCTTGGAAATTTTTTCCTCGGGCCTCCTACGATAACAATACTTCGGCCAGTCACAGCACACCGGCCGTCTACATATCCGAATAGGCCAGGCACAGGTATAACGTTTTTATTTGAACTATTTATTAATACAGGTTGTTGCAAAAATGCATGTCAACACGTCGGGGAAACAATGCCTAGCGGGATAAAAAAAATGTCATATGAACATAGGTCTGGAAATGCTTCGTTTCTTTACTACAGTTCTCAGTACATAACGTACGCTGTATGGCCTGCGGGGTGGATTACGTTTATGTGGAATGCCATCGCAGCTGTAGTGTGACGACAGCCCAACTCCAGACGTGTCGAACCGACCGTTTAATCGGACGCAACGCGCTGTTCGAAGTAGCTTCGAGCTGGAAGCTGCGAGTTCCACGTGTGCATCAGTCGGACGTGGGTAGTGTTAGGGAATGGACTATTCAAACAATCAGATTTTTTTTACCTTCTCTAAAACTAAGTGTTATGTGAGCCCGCGGTAGGGACGGTAGCTTAGTCCGTCTCAGGGCTAAGCCCCAAACGCCTACAAGGAAAGGAGGATCATACAAGGAGACATGCATCGCGGCAAAGAGGGATTGGGCTGCCATGGCCAGATTTTGGCCATGAAAACCTCCCTAAGTGTACTTATAGCTAAACTGCTATACTTAGAAGGGAAAGGGAAAAACCGGCATAGTCACCGTAAAAAACCCTTTCGGCAGGAAAGAATTAAAAATTGTTGCATGCATTATCAGATTTTACAGAAAATGCCACAGGAGACAGATGGGTGGGAACCATACTCTTTATTAGTGGGTAGAAGAAAAATACTAGCAGAGAGGGGGCAGGTGAAATAATCAAACGATCAGGAAATCTCCAGGGATATATCAACGCATCCAGAAGTCCATGCAACAGTGGTTTAACGCATGTATTCGTGCTGATAGGAGGGCATTTTGAACATTTCCTACAAGTCTGTAATGTGCCTTCGATTAGCTTTCACACGTGTGTAATCGATTTCTGTGCAGTTCTAATATGCTGGTGTGAAGTGTCGTGGCATGCTGTGCTGTGTACCATGCACACGATAGCTTCAGTGGCATTCCACACAAACACGATCCAGTCCGTGGGCCTTACAATGTACATTATGTAATGGGAGCGCTAGTAAAGAAACGAAGCGTTTCCGAAAGCATGTTAATATAATGTTTTTTCTTCCTCTAGACCTGAGGGTTGTTTCCCAGTAGTATTGGCATGTATTTTTACAACATCATATATATAACTTACAGATAACCACATTGGGGCCGTGGTGGTGTAGTGGTTAGACTACTTGCATTCCACTTAGACGAACCGGCCTCGATTCCCAGCGGGGTCACTCTCGGATTTTCGCACGTGTGAATCTTTCCGGACGATGCCGCTGGTCGGCGGGTATTCTCGGGGATCTCCCGTTTCCCCCGCCCTAGCATTCCTGCGCTGCTCCATTCTCACTTGATTTCACCCTCATCGGCTCTGAAGACCTCGAAGTTAAGAGCAGCCAAAATCTCTCCATTCCAATCCCCACATTTGCACACATTGCATTTATTTTACCAAAACATATTGCCAGCATATGTTTTCAATCATGAATGCATATTTAATTTAGACAATGCTAAAATCTGACGGTGGTCACGCCCCTGTTTCTGATTGACCAGACCCAAACAGGAATTGGCGCGCTCAACTCTTCCTCCTTCACAAATTTCTAAGAGCGGCCTTAAAACTTCATATTGGTTTTGGCAAATCAAAAGTGTCAGCTCTTTGTGAGAGCTGGCGTTCCATCGTAGCATGCCAAATCTACAGACTCTGACCTTAAAAACCCTTTACGTATTTCTATACTGAACATTCAAGTAACATAATTTTAAGTGTGGTCCGTAAATACCTATTATTATTATGTTTGTTTTAGCCTACTTTTCGTATGAAAGAAAGGCTTATGTGATCGTTTTCCTGTCTGTGTGTATGTGTACGTGTGTGTCACTCTAAAAACTTTTGAACATGAGGACGGAATTTCACCAAACTCAGTACATATATAGTACTTAGTCACGAAATCCGACTTTTACACTTTTCTATTACGCCGGATTTTCGTATGTGGGAATCTTTCCGGACGATGCCGCTGGTTGGCAGGTTTTTTTTCGGGGATCTCCCGTTTCCCTCGCCCTTTAATTCCGGCGCTGCTCCATACTCACCTCAATCACCCTCATAGGCTCTCAAGACCTCGTTGTTAAGTGCCGCCCAAATCTCTTCACTCACTCATAAAATGTGTCTACAAGAAGCCTCTTTTCTCGACCATTTTGTAACATAGTAGCACATTAAAAAATAAGTTTTTATGTCATTCCTAGCGAAACAGTTAATCCATTCCTACCAAATTTCGCAAACAAATAGTACTGCGGCAGGTGATGTAAACTGGCATGTTTTAAGTGTGCCGAGCACTTCTTTTCAAAAGGAGGCCATACAGCCATTTTATCGTAGTATGCTATNGGCATGTTTTAAGTGTGCCGAGCACTTCTTTTCAAAAGGAGGCCATACAGCCATTTTATCGTAGTATGCTATATCACCCGTCGAAACCATGTGATCAATTCCCACTTAACTTTGTACACTGGCAGTATATATTAAAATTATCACATTCATATACTCCGTCTCTTTTCCCGCCATTTTATAAGATAGTATCACATGAAAAAAATTAATTTTTATGTCATATCTCCGAAAAAAAGAACAGTTCCCTTCCAAATTTGGCAAACAAGTACTACTACTGCAGGCCACGTAAATTGAAATGTTTTGGGTGATTCAGACACTTATTTTCAAAATGGCGGAAATATGAAAACTTTAATTTAGTATGCCACATCTACAAAACTACGAAAAAAATTTCAACTTAAGTTCATGTCCTAAAAATATATATTACGTCCAACAAATATGTCTTTACAGAGCCTCATTTCTCCGAGATTTTGTAAGNGTTCATGTCCTAAAAATATATATTACGTCCAACAAATATGTCTTTACAGAGCCTCATTTCTCCGAGATTTTGTAAGATAGCTCACATGAATAAATTAAGTTTTCATGTTGTATCTCGGGAAACAATCAACCGATTCCTTCCAAATTCGGCCAAGTAGTAGTACTATGTTAGACCATATTAATTTCTACGTTTTAAGAGTACCAAACACTTATTTTCATAATTGTGGCTGTGTAAACATTTTGGTTTAGTATGCTACATCTACGAAACTATATAACCAATTATAAGTTAACTTTATATACTGACAGTGTCAATGCCAGCATGAAATAAGCGAATACATGAACTGTTTTCTTTTTGTTCGCCATTTTACAAGATAGCTTCTCATGGAAATTAAGCTTTTACTTCCTATCTCGGGAAACAATTATATAATTCTCACCAAATCCATGCGACAAGGTATACTTATATAGTACATCTAAATGTATATGAGTTAAGGAGTTGGTCACATATTTTTAAAATAACAGCCATGAAAATATTTTGCTTAGTATGCCACAAGTCGCAAACAATTTCAACCGAACTTTATATGCTGGCAGAATCTATGACAATCATCAAACGTGCTAATACTTAACCTTTTTGTCAGCCATTTATGAAGATCGAATTAAGAAAATAATTAAGGTTTTACGCCATATCTCTGGGACCAATAAACCTTCCCCCACTAAATTTTACACGTTAATAATCGGTAGNTAATTAAGGTTTTACGCCATATCTCTGGGACCAATAAACCTTCCCCCACTAAATTTTACACGTTAATAATCGGTAGGGCATTAAAACTTAAAATTTTGTAGGTGGGAAAGGCCTTTTTTTTAAATGGCGTTAATATAAATAATTTCGATTAGTACGTTATATCTATTAAGCCATTTAACAAAAGTCAAACAAATTTTGCACGTTAACAGTATTTATTAGAATCATCAATTATGCGTACAGAAATCCTCTTTTACAGTTTTTTTTTAAATAGTGCCACGTGAGTAAATGGAACATTTTGCCACGTTTCCGGAAACATTCAACTAATGAGAGTGNTTTTTTTTTAAATAGTGCCACGTGAGTAAATGGAACATTTTGCCACGTTTCCGGAAACATTCAACTAATGAGAGTGTTTGAAAATGTTTCACAATTATTCAGTTGTGTTTTCGTACAGTCCGCTAAAGTAAGAAATTAAAAGAATGTTGTGGTCTATTTTAATTTCTTTATGAAATTTTAAGTTTTATTTGTTTCAGATATTTCCTGCACGGTGAAATTTAATGCCTTTGAATTCTTAATAATGTTGTGAAATAATCACTTCAAATGGCATTCATGCTCAAAGAGCTTATATACAACGTGTTACTAAAAAAACCACCGACAAACTCCGGGAGGCAATTCCTTACAAAAAAATTAGGAGGAAAAAAATATATGTACGACTTACAGCCTAAGTAAGGCCTTTCCTTAAGGATGCACACGCCCTTAAACTCAATCTCAGAGTTTTGGTATAATGTGTTATCAAACAAAGATGCGCTATCTATGATAATTTCGTTCGCGGATAATCAACACCGTCCATGAGAAAATAAGGTTTGGCACCCCACTTGTGCAAGAAAAAATGTAACCCTCCAGAATATGTAAGGATTTATCTGCTGATGTAAGCAAACAAAAGTTGCCTTCTGTTGTTACGCATACACCCTCCGGTTTTCGATAAATGGATGTTTAATGTTCTATACAGGGAATGTTTTATGCCTGCGACATAGGCAACACGCACCACGCATGATGTGCTGCAGAGGTAGCACTGGAGGGGCACATTACTGACCAGGGCTGCGAAATAAAAACACGACATAATAACTGAAAGATAACGGGAACAGTTCGTACGTCATACCTCCAGCTGCAATACAGGCAATTGCATCACCGAGATGTTGACTGACGCACATTTCTGAACGCACCGTTCATCGCTCGAATGTGGTCAGCAGCACCGGTTATTCTCTGATCCTCTTCTGATTCCCCAGGTGTCGCATACACACACGATTAAATGTGGCCCCACATGAAGAAAATCCAGTGGTGTCAGATCCGGGGATCTTGCAGGCCATGTCTCAGGGTCCATGTGGCCAATCCAGTGATCATCAAATTTTGTCGTCAAGTACTCGCTTGCGCACGATGATTGCGAAGTGTGCCGGCTCACCGTCATGTTGTAACCACTTCAAGCGGGACATCTTACAGCAATTCTTGTAAATGTTTCTTGCAGGAATGGGCAGGTACGTGTCTATGTCGGCCCTTGTGGCAGGAAGTTTGGTCCAAGTAGCATATCGCCAACTAGACCGCACCACACATTCACAGAAAATCGTACCCTGGTAACCGGACGTGTGGGCGGCGTGCGGATTGCCATCGAACCACACACGCACGTTGTTGTACATCGTACATTCCGTCACGCGCGAAAACCGCTTCGTTAGTGTACAGGATATGCGATGCAAATCTAGGATCACCTGTACACTGTTCCAGGTAACATTGCGTGAGTAGGGACCGATGGCGATAGTCGTCTTCATGTAATGCCTGCAGCTCCCAGTAGTGAAACGTGTGTAGCAGTTGATCTNCCGTGGTACAAACCCAGTGGCTTAAACGTTGCGTACGACATGCAACGCATCCATTACAACACACAACACCCTATCCTTACCTGCAATTATCCGTTTTATCGCCGCGTCGTCTCGTAATTGTCTCGAATGTGGTGTGGTGCATGCCTGCCTGGATATCGTTTCAGGTACAGACGCCGTGCCGCTCGTTCATTACTTTCAATCGCCCATACACCACAGCGCGTCTGTCGACTCTGGTCATGTGTACCACTCCATGACCAAACGTGTAGCAGCGTGAAGCTTACGCGCACACACGAAGCACACAAGCGACTGTGCGTCGTGTTGACGGCTAGCGATGTCTGTTCATCTGTCAAATGTTCCTCCAGAACTACCTGCGCAGCGCACCGTGCGTGTTGCGAGTTGCTTATGTCGCAGGCGTAAGACATTCGCTGTTTAGAACATTAAACATCCATTTCTCGAAAACCGTGGGGTGTATGCGTAACAACAGAAGACAACTTTTGTTTGCTTACATCAGCAGATAAATCCTCACATATTCCGGAGGGTCACACTTTTCCATGAACAAATGGGACGCCATACCATTTNTTACATCAGCAGATAAATCCTCACATATTCCGGAGGGTCACACTTTTCCATGAACAAATGGGACGCCATACCATTATTTTCTCATGGACGGGGTTGATATCGGCAAACCAATTTATCATGATTTACACGTATTTTATTGATGACACATTATACCGGAACAACTCTGAGATTAATATCAGATACTTCATGTTTTTTTTTTTTGCAATAAGCATGAGTTTTACCTGCATCCTTAAAGAAAGGACTTAGGCTATAGGTCGTATGCATATTTTTTCCTCCTAATTTTTTGTGAGGAATTGCCTTCCAGAGTTTGTGGGTAATTTTTAGTGACACGTTGTATAAATTGATTATTTTCATAACCTTATTTCGTTTCTAGCAATTGTTAACCATTTTAAAAATTCGTCATATCGGAAACTATTTTTTTTTCNTTACATCAGCAGATAAATCCTCACATATTCCGGAGGGTCACACTTTTCCATGAACAAATGGGACGCCATACCATTTTCTCATGGACGGGGTTGATATCGGCGAACCAATTTATCATGGATTACACGTATTTTATTGATGACACATTATACCGGAACAACTCTGAGATTAATATCAGATACTTCATGTTTTTTTTTTTTGCAATAAGCATGAGTTTTACCTGCATCCTTAAAGAAAGGACTTAGGCTATAGGTCGTATACATATTTTTTCCTCCTAATTTTTTGTGAGGAATTGCCTTCCAGAGTTTGTGGGTAATTTTTAGTGACACGTTGTATAAATTGATTATTTTCATAACCTTATTTCGTTTCTAGCAATTGTTAACCATTTTAAAAATTCGTCATATCGGAAACTATTTTTTTTTCATGCACGAATTGTGGCCGAGGCCGCAAACATCCAATAAATTTTATAACCTGTCCAATTTTCAAATTGTTTGATGGAAACTAGAGCCATTCACTTTTCCAGACAAGATGGCGGCGATAATGACGTCTCGGTGACGTCAGAACCATCCAAATTTATTTTACCAACTTTATTTAAAACAGTTTGATGAAAAAATTTAACAGTGTGACAGGGCCTTAACACCGAACGTAACTATTAATTATTACCCACAGTTAAGGCCTCGGTAGAGGTGCAGTTTGCGCGCCGGCCTAGGCCTCTTTCGCACGTTACTGTTTTTGCCCAGGCGGGAAATATTTGTACGGGAATAGCACTACTTTCCTGTTTCGCTATGATTGTAGCAGGATGGGTGAATATCAGCCAGTTGTACGAGTGCAGTAATATGCAATTGAGTGTAATTTTATTTTATGAATGTGCATAGCCGACTGAAATCGAGTCTACAGCATCAAAACACGAAGGTGGGAAATTGTGTTAAACATTTTTTGTCCCTACCTTTACATACCGATTATAATCCATGGTTTTTCCCCACAATGCAGGCCGTGCTTCGACTAGCGAAATTAGCAGTTCGGCGTCTATTTCAAAATTATTCATATCATAATTGCGCACATAGCACTATATGCTGTTCACAGTTCATTGAACACCTTTGAAACCATCCTTTTAAAAATGTCACTGCATATATTTGATCTGGCACACTGCCTGGCATGCGCCCAGTAAGATTGGTAACGTCGGAGGGAAAATAGTTCCATATCTCAACGTCAAACCAAAATTGTTATTTATACATTAATGAATACCGAGATGATTTATTTTGCTTTCTTGAACTTTTTAATGCCTACAACTAAAAGAATTAATACATTTGTAAAAATTTTTACTTTTCTTATAACTTTACACGTTTACTTAATCGACGGATGAATAAAGTGATCAGGCCCATGGTAACGTTAATTTTACACATGGCGGAAGAATACGCAATGTGCATAAAATTAGATCTGAAGCAGGGCTTTTAGAAGTGCACAGTTTACCGTGAAAAGCTTACATCAGCAATCACACACGGCAAACTCATTGCAGTAGTAAAGAATTGTATAAAATAAAAAGACATAACAAAAAATTCGCGTTGGCATATATCTATCTATAACACAGAAATACTAATAAGTGTTTTTACCATTTAACTCACCGAGACGTTGAGTTTCATAATACGTAAAGAATATAGAAGATTAACACANTAATAAGTGTTTTTACCATTTAACTCACCGAGACGTTGAGTTTCATAATACGTAAAGAATATAGAAGATTAACACAAAGTAAAATTCAACTTTATTTTTTTAAAAAATCTACACATAATTCTATAGTCCACGCGAGTGGAGTCGCGGGCACAGGTAGTGTGTGTGTATATATATATATAAAGCTCTTTCCTATTTCGTAATGTAGTAAAAAGTCCCTGCAGCATCTTTTCGTGCTCACTGGTATGTGCATAAATCACGTAAATAAATCAGTAAACTTTTTGACTTTAAAATGTTAATTTTTTTTTTTTTTTGGTGTGGAAATGTAAACACGTATGGGCCTCAAGCTGAGCGTGTTGAGGGTCCCATTTGCAACAAAGCATTTCTTCTGTACAGCGCCTGCCCGGGCGACATGACACGGTCGAGATAGGTCGGCTCGCTACCCGGCGCCCATCGCGTTATCTCCTGCATTGTCTCCATCGCGGACACCGGGTGGATCAACATCGCGACGCGTGGAAGGAGCCGTATACTACGACGCTCTGGTTTCCATCCAAAGCAAACCCCAAGGTTTTCATACTAGCTTGTGGGAAACTTTGCGCCCTTTGTTAAAGGATGGCGCGCGTCCTGGATCGCCAGTGCATTCTGCAGTACTGGGTCTTGTTCTATCTCAACAGAACGATGCTGCCCACGCCTTAGAGTGCGCTGTTTCGTATGCAAAACAGTCGATCTCGCTAAAAAAAAAAAAAAGGCCTAACTTCGGACTGCAACTGTTCCAGGTCCCGATCTCTGATAAACCACGCACGGATGCAAACACCATTTAAATGTCAAAGTTCAGGGTAGGTCTAAATCATAGAGTCACGAAAGCGAACATTTAATAAAAGCCCGGTAAATTAAAATATGGTTACATAATACGAAACGTTATTCGGTATATGTTCTAGTAATGACTATTTGTGTTGTAGATGCTGGGTTTTAATTAATGAAGACTTAACTGTGAAACTCAACAAATAAAATACAAATTGTACTCGTACACAACGAGCTACCACTTTCATGGACTTTGCCTACTTGGAGCTGTTTGGCGTCTTCGAGGTTCAGAAGTAAGCGAGCGATAAGGGCGACAATGACAACTCGCACCTAGTGTCCCATCACTCCTACGCGCAAGCCGCTGAACTGGCGTGTAGCGTTACCGACTTTTGAACATGTCGTTTTATTTCTGGAGAGAATGTAGCCAAGTTCAGTGCGGACTCATATAACATTAAAAAATAAATTTCTCAGTTGGAGTAATTGGAAGTAGCACTTTGAATGTGCATCGTGTGGTGACAGTATGAATTCGTACATCGCCTGAAGCGTGGTTTTGTTTTCGTATGTCGTCACACGCGGATTTCAAACACACGGCGTCAGTTGAACGGTGCCCTTAAAGCAAATCGGAACACACCACGTGGCCTAAATGTACCCCCATCGCTCTCCTCTGGAGCACATGTTCTTGTGATATGTCAGCACATCGGAGCGTGTTTGTTATTCTGCGGCGTGACTTGTAGATAATGCTGCGGCAAGTCCTGACCTTGCTCGCGTTGTTTCTCCTTCGCCTGCTATCTGCTCCCTCGCCAAACAGCGGAGAAGTTTCTGCTGCAACCTTGGACATCCTGTCACGCTGGGTGCGCTCCGGTTCGCACTTGATGGGAACTGTTCTGTGTGCCGCAGCAGTTTCAGCGAGAGAGCTGACTAGGTTCCTGGGGATACACATTTTAGAGGGCTCCTCCTGGCTGGCACTTGGATTGCGTTCCAGAGCTCTGTTCTGTTAGAAAAGACGTGACTAAAAAAACGGCTGGATGTTTTGTAGCGGTGTCTATACGCGAAAAGCATTTAACAAACGTTTCATACCTGACGACGAGTTCGAAATTTTCAATTCGATTCCAAGGATTATTTTTGTGGCCGTAAAAATGGCCAAAACTGGTGTTTTCAGTCTCAGTTTTAACTGCGAAATTGTCTTTACAAAAACTTAAGACTAAATTGTCTTTACTTAATTTATAAATAATTACTTAACTAAATTGTCTTTACACAAACTTAACTTTAGATATGCTTCGTGCTTTTGTATACTTCAAAAGTTTAGGACCACGCAAGATGTAAATTAAAACTTCAACTTTGTATAATATAGGGCATAAGTCAATAACACAAGTAAGAAAACACTGTGGAATCATTTGATACTTCTTTAAAAACTAAACTGAAAATTAGGCAGCATACGAACACGGCCTTAGATTGTTTTCACATGTATACTATGCACCTGACTTAAAAATAAAAAAATATATATATATTGTTTAGGGATGTCACACTCGATTCAACGATTCCTCGATACCCTCAATTCCTGAAGAATCGAGGGTATCTAGTATCGAAAGTCCAAGAATCGACGCAACAAATACCAATTACTACAAATACATAACCTACCACCTCTCAAAAACTATTTAAAATTACTTTATTTATGTCAGTAAATTTTAGGGGTGTTGAAAGCTTCGCATTTTCGAAGTCGAATCGAAGACTTTTGTACCTTCGACTTCATCTTCAAATAAAAAAATCTTCGAGCGAAAAGTCGAAGATTTTCACGAAGTGTTTTTTCCACTGAAACTAGTATCAAAACCAGCAGTCAGTATCATTAAGTGGGGTGTGCGGATATTCGAAAATTCGAATAGTTGAAAATAGGAATTTACGAATTATTCGCATTCGAACTTCGAATCTTATGCGAAAATTGCGAATAATTTACATTCCCTTTCGAGTGGTTGCAGAGCTGTGCCAGTCTTTTGAAAGTTTTCCCATGCTGGGAAAGCAAAAACTCAATGGAAAAGAGGCTCAACTTACACTGTTTTTCAAACAAAGTTTGTAGTTTTTATCCCAAGCTCCACCATGCTGAAATAATCTACGAGGTTGACATTGACAAGGGTCGGTAAGCAAGGCGAGGGAGTGAATGCATTTACAGCCATGGGCTTTCCTTTGTCTCGTTCTCCCTCATTCTCTTCCTATCTCTTTTGTTAGGCGAACAAGACCTCATGCCTGACACACCAGTGGAAGGCTGTTTAATAGGATGGTGGCCCAACATAACATAACACAAATAGAGTGTGTATTTTCTGTCTCGAAAAATTCATGTTTCTTTGCCTGTCTAATTTTGACATGTGCAGCGATGTCATAACAGTTAACGCATTTATCACGTCTGGGAGTAGGGCTAACATACATATAAACAAAGATTATCAGGTCAAAATATGCTGTATGAATACTTTGTGTGATCACTATACATACTTTATAACCAGATATTTCATTGTACACTGAAAAAACAAATAAACTGGTACACCTGCCTAATATCGTGTAGCCCCCCTTCCCCCTCCCTAGAGAGCTCGCAGAAGTGCCGCAAGACGACGTGGCATGGACTCGACTAATGTCTGAAGGTATGCAGGAGGCAATTCACACCATGAATCATGCAGGGTAGTCCACAAATCCAATCTGCGCCAATTTGAGAAAGGGTTGCACGTCTGTCACGTTTAATGATTCTCGTCAGTCGTCGTTTGTCCCGTTCTTTCACGATCTTTTTCCGGCCACAACGATGTCGAAGATGTGATGTTTTACCGGATTCCCGATATTCACGGTACACTCGTGAAATGGTCGTACGCAAACATCCAAATGTTATCGCTACCTCGAAGATGCTATGTCCTATTTCTCGCGCGCCATCTATAACACCACGTTCAAACACACTTAAGTCTTGATAACCTGCCATTGTAGCAGCAGTAACCGATCTAGCTGCTGACCGCATCGCGTTACTCTGATTGGTTTCATACCTCTGTTATTTGCATACGCACGCCTATTTCAGTTTTTTTTACTCTTGAGTGTATGTGTACAGCCTTATATTATGTGATTATATGACTTGTCATGTATATAATTAGTAGTATGATTTGGTATGTTTAAACGCAGGTTCGTGAGATGGAGGCCTGGAGGAATCCGCCAGGACCTCCTGCTCTTGCATTCCACCACCATTTTTCCCGTTTTCCCCTCGAAATGTCCCTTTTTTCTCTCGAAAGTTCGCGTATTTCCCTCGAAATGTCGCGTATTTCCCTCTAAATGACATTNTCGAAATGTCCCTTTTTTCTCTCGAAAGTTCGCGTATTTCCCTCGAAATGTCGCGTATTTCCCTCTAAATGACATTTTTCCCTAAAAATGTCCCTTTTTCCCTCGAATTTTCCCTAATTTCCCTCAAAATATTATTTTTTCAAATTCTTTGCAATGACTCCACAATATGGCTAAATGACTAATTTTTGGGCAATGAGGAGTTGAGGAGTTGAGGAGTCTTCTCATAGTCTACCCCTACCATACTTCATGCTCTTGCATTCACATGGTGCCGTGGCGATGCAGCGGATAGAGGACATGTTAAACTTCACCCCCTTGCATTCAGAGCTGGGAGGGTTATCTCAGAGCCTTCCCAAATACGATGTAAACTACNCATGTTAAACTTCACCCCCTTGCATTCAGAGCTGGGAGGGTTATCTCAGAGCCTTCCCAAATACGATGTAAACTACTAATAGTCATTTAAGCTCTATGCGAACTTATAAGCATAGTTGGCCGTAATTCCCGAACCGTTTAAGATGTACTCGTCAAATTCATAACATAGGCATCGACGCCAACAAGGAAAATTACCAAATACTCATTTAAGCCCTATGCGAACTTATAAGCATAGTAGGCCGTAATTCCCAAACAGTTTAAGATGTAGTCGTCAAAATCATATCATAGGCATCGACATAGACAAGGAAAATTAACAAATAGTCATTTAAGCCATATGCGAACTTATACGCATAGTTGGCCATAAGTCCCAAACCGTTTAAGATGTAGTTGTCAAATTCATATCATAGGCATCGATGCAGACAAGGAAAAGTAACAAATGGTCATTTAAGCCCTCTGCGAACTTATAAGCAAAGTTGGCCTTCATGTCACGAACCTACGTTTAAACATACCAAATCATACTATTATAATTATTATTGTGATTGAAAAATGGATCACATGGATGCAATAAAACAAATAAATACAAATATTTATTATTTGCATAGCCGTCAGGGTTTCTTCTCACCGCTCTCCATCACTTACCCTCAAGGTATTCGTGGATCTAATCAGACAGAGCGAAATTGTAGCCGCTGAATATTCCTCTTTCCTACCATTGGGCCTGCAGTGCGTCCGTCAAACAGTTACTAGCCGGGAGAATCTGGCATTCGTATCATAATAACTTCGTCGTACTCAGTAGCTAGGTACAAGTCCCTCTTTCACAGGCAGATGTGCCCGCGGGAAGCCCAACTCTAGTGAGGGTGTGAGTATCTGAGACTTCTAGTGGGTTATTGAAGGCCGTGTCGATCGTATGAGATGCAGTTCGTTCGTCTGCGGTTCGGGAATAAGTTTGAAATCTCGTCGACCCGTAGTGCAGGCCGGGGAGAATCATGCAGCAGCAAGGCCTGTGCACCAGTGCGAGGTCGGAGAACTAGCCAACTGTCTGTGGCTCTTGAAACAAATGAACTGCAGAGGCGTCACGTAGACTAGAGATGACGTAGACCGCGCACGTCGCCAACAGGTGTAGCGGATAGAGCGCTTCTCTCTCCCAACAAAGGTTCGATTCCTGCTGAGGTCGCTCCCGAGTTTTCGCACGTGGGGATCGTGTCGGACGATGCTGCTGGCCAGCGGGTTTTCTCAGGGATCTCCTGTTTTCTCGCCCTTTGCATTTCAGCGCTGCTGCATTTACACCTCGTTTCACCGCCATAGGCTATGAAGACCTCGTTGTTAAGAGTCGCTCAAATCTCAACACTTCACTCCCGACATTGACTCTCACCACATCGGAAATACAACTGTGAAAGTCACGTGTTCAAACAGTGGTTAACGTATTTGTTCACATTTGGATTTGTCAGCAGACCCACACTTTTATTTTACTTTACATTTTACTTGCATTAACACTGGGTTAGAGGAAGTATGCAAACATCGCTAAGCACTTGCATATATAAATCGTGTTCTAACCTCAAATCCCATCTACGTTGTTTTCGATAGTGCTGTTGGCAGAAAAGCAGCCTAATGTTGGAACAAGGAGAGTGTCGACTGCGTAGCTCACATGAGCACTCTACTATATCTTCCTTCTATGGTGCCTCAACTCTGCGTGGAGTAGTCGGTTTGGGTATTGCGGTCAAGCAGGGCGAGGGAGGGGTAATGCTGTGTTCGTCGTTTTTTTTTTAATGCTTTTGCGATTTTTAAGATTTAAAAAAAATGGGTTAAAGGTCATTTAACATTATTGACACAGGATTAAGTTCATGGACATAAGGTCAAGGTCATTTAGATCCGATGTGGTGGTCGGCGACATACAAAATGGCGACCAGTCAGCTCTAGCTCTGGTCCCTGTGTATCTATTTGGCAGTTTTTCCTTATAAAACACATATAACTACCACTGTTATGCCCTCGAAAACGATCCCCCCGAATTGGATGGACAGGGCATTGGGTGTGATCGTTTTTGCATCGGTGTTTTTGAGGCAAAAAGAAGGAAAATTTTAAGGGAAATTAGGACAATTTTAAGGGAAAAGGGGAAATTTTGAGGGGAAAACGATAAATTCTAAGGGAAAAAGAGAAATTTTGAGGAAGAAAAAGGGAAATACTAAAATGACAGCCGGTTGGCGCCGGGTGCCGTTGTCAGCAACTCATCATTTTTATACTACTCTCAGTTATAGTGCCAATTTCAAACTATAATCTTTCTTAGTAGAATGGTTATGCCGATTCGGGGACACAGGATTTCAGGAGTATATGGTAGCAGTTGTCCGCCATATTGGATGACATCACAAGCGCTGCCGGTGGCCTAGATCACCTCCCCCCTCGCTGCTCCCAACCCACGGCCGGCCTTTCCAGCAACCTGTAATGCTAGAAAAAATATTATAATAAAAATTTATAAAAAAATAAAAAGTATTTTCCTGCAACCTCGGATTTTTAATAATTTTATCGGTTTAGATTGTCGCTGCAGATCATAATTCCATTTTTCTACCTTTTTCGAGTAATGTTGACTAGAAATGACTTTAATAAGATTAAATAATTTCGGCCGGCCACTTTGGTACCCGGTGCATCGGGTGACATTTTGAGCCTCCTCCTCCCTTTCAAAAACTCTGAAGCCAAATAAAATATTCCTATTTAAAAAAAAAACCTGTAATAATTAAATAATTCCGGCCCGATACCTCGGATTTGTATAGATTTTTCTAGAAAAAAATATTAGTTTGCGTAGAAACCTCCACACTTCGATGGTATTGACCCCTGCTAGAGTGCCGATCGCCAGTATGTATATTTATTTACGATTTGAAGATCTTATTTGCCAGACGCAAAAATGTATATAAAAATAATTTTAAAAAATTGTAATTCTTACAATTGAAATAATTATTAGCCAAATCAAACGTACACTAGGCCAGACACCTGCAATCACACTTTTAACTGTTAATAGTTTAGTCAATAAAAAGCAATATATATTTTTTAATTTTTTAGTATGCGGATATTAACACTTTTTTGTTTTCGAAATAATATTTAATGGAAAAAAAGGTGGTATTCAGCTCTGCATTTGTGTTGTCGACCCCGAGCCAAGTGCATTTGAACGGACCTTGAACTCTGCATCATGTGCGAATAAGCTAGGAAGACTCCGGTTATAACCGACCGTATTNTGCACTGCATCAGGTAACTGTACAAGTGCTTCCAAGTCGTTTTCACACCTCCTCGGTTTCAGATAGACTAAGTTATCATGCATGGGAAGAGCAGTGTTAGATTTTTTTCAATGTTAGCAATATCCAATGCCATAATACTGCATATAAAGACAGGCAAGAATAAAATGAATGTTAATTAAGGTACATGTACATAAAATTACTTAAAAATATTTGTAGTTCATATTTGAGAATGTCTTTCTCATTGACCCAGGAGTCGTCATGCTTCGAATGTCCGAGCCACCTCACATACACACGCCCTTTACTTCGTTTCAGCACCTTGTCTATCAAGCAAACATCGGGAAACTCCTCAATGCAGCGATGTATAGACACAACCCATGCGAAATTCGGCATTATCGTAGGACTGTTTGCACGATTGGTCTAAGCTATTGGATAGGATCTGCTGCTGCAGAAGACTGACACAACTAGCAAGATAGACTATGTGTTTTAGGACGATCCGAAAAAAACTCGTCGATATACTATGGCTACTGGTCGCTTCGCAGTCTACAGGCAACCGATCGCACACCAACGAGATTATACNAAACTCGTCGATATACTATGGCTACTGGTCGCTTCGCAGTCTACAGGCAACCGATCGCACACCAACGAGATTATATCCATCATCAAAGAATTCGTCGAAGCTTGCTACGTCGTGAGGTGACGAATATGCAGTTTATGGGGAATTTCACAGGTCGAAGAGAAGGAATTGTCCTCGGAGAAAGTACGCCATCAAAGGACTAGACAATACTTTCGAATCCGACCTGATCGAAATCNGAGAAGGAATTGTCCTCGGAGAAAGTACGCCATCAAAGGACTAGACAATACTTTCGAATCCGACCTGATCGAAATCCAAGACTTTGCTCGTACAAATAAATGCCACCACTACATTTTGACCATAATAGACACATTTTCCAAGTATGCCTGTGTGGCAGACCGCCCTAGTCGAAGAATGAATGTGACGTCACCAAGGTCATGGTGGATGTGTTGATGCATATCGAAAAATCTCCACACTGATGATGGATGATAAAGAATATTTTAATGCTACTTTCCATACACTGATGAAAAGGTACAGCTAAATCATTATTCAATGTACTCTGGACTTAAGGCTAGCATCGTCGAGCGTTTTCACAGGACTCTGAAAGTCAAATTGTGGAGACATATCATGGCGAATGGAAACTACAAGTGGCTCGAGCTACTGCTGAAACTCGTCCGCGAGTATAATTCTACTGTTTATTCTACCACTCGCATGAAGCCCGAATATGTCAAAGACAACCCCTTGTTTCGGAATGTGTACTCAAACAACAAGAAGAGGGATCCGCACAAGCAGCAGGTGACAGTACTTGCACAAATCCGATTCGGTGTAGTGTCCGGGACACCTACGAAACAAAAGTTCGCACAGACCATTCATCATTTTCGCATTGCGCCAGTCTATATGCATCACATCTCCTGAAAAAAAAANAACAAAAGTTCGCACAGACCATTCATCATTTTCGCATTGCGCCAGTCTATATGCATCACATCTCCTGAAAAAAAACATCACTTCCTTGTTTCCGAGAAACCATTTTTCATCGTGGTGTCGCAAGCCGTACATCTTGTCGCTGTTCCGATCGGAGTAGGAAGCGATGTAGTGCCCGACCAAGGTGCTCTCATCTGATAAATGCTTTCAGGTTTGTTTCTGTTCTCGCGCACGCAGCAAATCGATCAGGAGCAAATCGTCTTCGTCGCTAGTGATGCCCCCTTCCGATTCGGACAGTTCTGCACTTTTTTTCCATTTACGCATAGGGGTTCGGTCCTCCCACCTTGATTTCAGGTTTGATATCAGGCCAAGGCAAAGTTTCCTCCTGGCGTTGTCGACCAAGTTCCTCGAGACTACTGGTTATCGTCTTGTGAGCCTCTTACCTTCGAGTTTCGAGAGCCAGTCTGTGCCTTTTCGCGAGTAGATATTTCGCGCGAACAACTTCGATGGTCTGCTGAAGCTCAGTCGTCAGTTCGGTTCCGTCTGCCGTCATTCATGGAATAGAATAAAAACCAACTACATATGTATATATATACACATACTCCCTCTTGAGTTGATGAAAGTGAATTTTAGATCCTTTCCAGTTGGCCGATGCATGCATCCTGTGCCTTCTTGCCATGTCTCACAAGATCAGTTTTCGCAACCAGTTTGGACGTTAACGTATTTTGAAGAGTCTTCAATTCTTCCCATCTCTGCGTATTTTACATGTTAATAAGATCTTTTATCTGTGCCTCTGCACCCCTAGATACCTGTCGATGGTCACCAAATCTTCCATCACCTCATTTTTCATGCTCTCGAACTTTTGCCCAAGAAACGACAGGCCCCTGTGAAGAACGGTGAAGTGAGCGCTTGTAAACCTACTCCCATCAAAATCATCATTGGAGTGTAGACCATTTCCGAACTTGGAAATGGCATCATAACTCATCGTTGGCATAGTACTATAAACTGATCGATGCTACACATGTGCCTTCCCTTATGTACATGGAATCGTTATCGATCACCAATATGCCGTACTCCTCATTCGAGCACAAAGAACACATATCCTTAAACTCTGCGAATGTCATGTCCATATTGACATAGTCGTCGTACACATGCCGCAAGTTCATAATGTCAATGCGAAACAATACGAAGAAATTCACATTGTGATGCTAGCAAACATCGCGATAAGACGTTTTTCTCGCCTTCATGTTCGGCACGGCGGTGCACTCTCTGCAGCTCTGATCCCCTTCATTTTTCTTCCCCGACTCTCCCTCCTCCTATTACCCTCCCCCTTCGTGAATCACATTTTTTATGGATGTCAGTTTATTTAAGTCGTTTGCACAGCCCGGGCTACTTCTATTCTACGCCCGTCCGACGCCTGCGATTTGTCTTCTGTGCCAAGTATTTCATTATGGATTAGCTACACCGTTCACGTTCAGCAGGGATCAGCCACCATTATGTTAACTTCCTGATACTGCTTTTTAGACGAGCAACTGCGTGATGGGACAGATTTAAGTATGAGTCATGGAGATCGTTAGCGTATTTAATTAGGGCAGTTTTAAATGTTTTGTATTATGTGTGGAGTAGTTGTGTATGTCTTGAGTATGCAGATTCATTAGCTTTTTCAAATTTGTAGTTTTGTTTGCCCGTCTAAATATATTTTTGGCTCAACTAAGGCATCGTGTGTCTGTATTTTCCCGTGTATTAATTTGTTGTGTATCGTTCTATTTGGCTGCCCAAGTAAGTGAGTTTTCTTTCATGTTTAATGTTCACGTTCTTCCACGACACTTACGTTTTTTGAGCATTATGAATATTTTAATTGTAGTTCAGTGGTAAATCTTTTAATCGTTAGGAGGTCTGAATGGTAGTAAGTGACTGCCTCTGCCGTGTTTACGTTTTCTTTAGTGTAAATTTAAATAAATATTTTTAGGTATATGGAAGATTTACTGGGCTCGATAAGCTACCCTCCTTTCCGCCTATGGTGTATCAAATGGGGCACCATAGTCTAGTCATGGATGTGATAGTAATCATAAAGAGTTATGCAAGAAAGAATATTTTCAAATATTGTGGTTTTTAAAACCAAGGTTGGAGGCTAATTTTTACAGAATTGTCATGCTTTATTTTGAAATAATTCTTGTTAAGTTGGCAAGTGATAGATGGAACTAGGTTAATAGAATTGTAATGTCATAATGGGATCTTGTTTAGAATGCTAATAATTGATGGTACTAATAATTCAGAATCGTAACATTTTAAAAATATGAAATTACCTTAATGGTGATGCTATTAATACGATACTGTGTTTTAGTAATACTAGAGAATTTTCGTGTTTTTAAAATAATTGTTGCAATAGAATTAATTATTTAATTGTGGTAATGTATTTTAAGGAGAAGGGTTGCAAATTTTGTAATTTTTACTTTCAAATACATAGTTGTACAAATATTCTTGGCTTAGTGTTATTTGTGCAGTGGCACAACATTTTAGTGTAGTAACTGTTTTGGCATGCGCGAATAAGTATGATTCAAGTACAAAAGCACTCCTGGATGCCTGTTTCTCACATGCAACATCGTCGAAAATAAACACTGAGTTTGACAATGCTTCGCTCGGTGGCACAACGGCATCATTACCGCTGCAAGCGAAATATTTCACACTATCCACATCCTGAAATACTCGTGCTAGATTCTGGTATTTCGGTTGCTGGAGCGATTTGGAGTACAGGTACATGTTCTCGAACCTAAGAACATTCTGTTCCTCCGAATGGCTGAGAAACACGCATGTCTTGCTGCAACCCGATGGGCCACAAATCAATCCGCTTACGCTATTGGGCAACAGCGTGTGCATAAATTGTGCGAGTTTTAGACATTTTTCTCGGTGTTGCGGATGGGAAGACTAACACCGTATTGATTATCGCCATGATACTGAAACGAAAACGTATAAAGGTCGGGTATATATCGGTTCATAGTGCAGTAGCATGTGATGTCCCTTAGAAGAAAGATCGAATCTGGAAGAGGGGCCATCGATACACTGATCAACAATCNGATGTCCCTTAGAAGAAAGATCGAATCTGGAAGAGGGGCCATCGATACACTGATCAACAATCTACCTTTCAAGCTGCACATTCCCGGATAAAGGTTCTGTGATCCAAGAACAGGGCTAGTTAAAAGGCTGGCGCGCATCGATATGGGCATAAATGTGCTGGACATAGCATGCAAGTGGCACGATATCGCCTTTTCCCAGCACAAGGATTTGCAAGCCAGGCACCAATCAGACAAGATACTCGCGCATAGGGCGGACGAAATACGTCGCGCACTCTACATCAGACTCGGTGAAAAAATAGCAGTGTGGGGCATTTATAAAACGATAATAGCCTATGTGAAGATGGGCATGGCGGCAAATAAAGCGAGACGAAGTTCCAATAGGAGAGAGAAGAAAAAGACAGGAGGATTCCTTCTCACCTTAATACCTGCAATAGGTTCTCTAGGCAGCATCACCGGGGCTGTAACTAATATCGTTAGCGCGGTGAAACGAGTCTCGAACGAATGTAAGCAATTGGATAAAAACGCCACCACACCCGTAAACTGGAATCTATCGCCATGGGTAAAAAAAATGGCCAAGGACTTTACATAGGAGGGTCCTACCTAGGAGGAGGAGGTGCATGAAAGAAAAATCGTCGCAGCAGGAAGAGGCGCTAATGAAATCTCTACTTAAACAGCCGCTCACGAACGTGGATTTGGAACTGTTTGCACACAAATTTAAAATACCTTATTTTCGCGGTGTGTTCATGCGATATGCTTTGCCCCCTAAAACCAAATATGACAAATGTGATGTAATCAACCTGGACACAACAGCTGGGCCCGGTACACACTGAGTAACTTATGTCAAACATGGCACACATGCGGTGTACTAAGACAGTTTCGGTAATTTACGTCCACCACCTGAACTGTGGCGGTACCCGAAAATTTGCAAACTGACTTACAACTATGAGATGAGCAGATGCCGATCCTGTGGAACTGCGAACACTTGTGTCCTCGCTTTCTGGTGCGGTGGAATAAAAAAATCTTAGGTGAATCATGAGGTTGATGTCCATTGTTCTAAGTGGTAAGACATCTGACCTGAGGGCGAATTTTTAACCGCCCTTGGAGCTAGAAGGTGAGTGGTTCGTCGGTCTTACTGATTTCCAAATGTACAACTCCATATCCAACATAGAAGAAAACACGAATCCTGCATTCCAGTATGTAGTGGCAGGAGACATGAAGGGAATCAGAATTTCCACTTTCGCATAAGAACTGAAGGATATCGCCAATTCCATCAAGAAATCCGTGCCATCGGACATTACCTCTGAACTATGCGGTGATGTGAGCTGCATTGCTACCAACCATATCTCGTCGGCCCCTATGCCCTCGGGCATGAGGTTCGAATCCGGATACAGTATCAAGATATTTACATCCTGCCTTTGCAATCGTCCTGCTCATCCGAGGTATGCTCACGAAAAAGGACGGGACCCATCCCACGACCACCACGTTCGTTCGCAATGGTATACTCCACCTTTTCGAGCGAGTAATGTACAAACTGCACGGCGTTACTATTGATGAAATGCAAGATTTGGGCATAACCACCACCATAAAAAAAANCGAGTAATGTACAAACTGCACGGCGTTACTATTGATGAAATGCAAGATTTGGGCATAACCACCACCATAAAAAAAACTACCTCTCGCTCACGCCTAGCAATCTCGACATTGTAAAAATGGCAGGCTGGGGAATGGAAGACGGCTACAAAGTTCCCATCTTCGCAGAAGGAAAGTTCGAGGCGAGCATTTCCCTATCGATGTTACTGGGTTTCGCCANGGCTACAAAGTTCCCATCTTCGCAGAAGGAAAGTTCGAGGCGAGCATTTCCCTATCGATGTTACTGGGTTTCGCCATGGATTGTAGGAAGATAATAATAGGAGCCAAGCAAGACTTGGTGATAATGCTAGCCACTTCGCATCTCGATGCAGTGCTGGGAGCCGGAGAAAATCCGCAGCCCATCGCTGTAACCCTGACTAACATGGAGTGGTTCGTTCCCCAGGTGACTCCGAGCACGCGCGAATGCATGAAGCTCCTGAACTCTNACTAACATGGAGTGGTTCGTTCCCCAGGTGACTCCGAGCACGCGCGAATGCATGAAGCTCCTGAACTCTATCAAGAAAGAAAAAAATTATTGACATAACCATCAGGAGCTAGAGTTGTTACTTGCCTGGTCTTGTCTACCATGCGCAACCACTGGGTCATGAAAACGTCTTCAAGCATGGAAAAACTCCATTACATCATACTGGCATTTCAAACGAACAAGCAACACAACGTCTCGGTAGAAAAATCTACCTTCGACCACTGCAACATCCAGAACATAAAAATATTTTCGAATAGCGAAAGCTATCCGTACAGAGATTTGAACACCACCTTCGACCAAGGAGGGTTTATGTTGTCGTATTATTCGTATACTCAGTTTCAAGCATCCTACAATGGGCGCGAGTCCTACCCCGTCCTGAGCCCAGAACGATTCCATGAAATGCGCCATAGCTGGTCTTCGACACATCCGAACGTAATGAGCGAGTTCAAAATGGTATTGTGGATTGTCGTATAGAAATTATTTCCAAGGAAAACATCCCTGCGAACACTGTTGTGTACAGTTTCATTTTGCACGACAGAGTAGTGAGCTGCGTCTGCTTTTCGGGGCTGCTGAACATGGTAAGCTAAGCATATATAAACAGGATGATCACTGCTGCTCACCTCAGTTTGTATCAGGATGTACTGTTATCTGCAAAGCTTCCAGAACCAGAGTGGCTACGTGCTCAAAGAGATCGCGGTGTTCTACGAAGACGATGGCAATATGCGAATGCGCCCCTTCCGCCCCCCTTATTCGTGGAAATTGTTGGACGAGAAAAGTAAGAAGACGAACGACTGGCTGACCAAGTACTACCCCGGACTGGATTGGAACGAAGGCAATATTCCGGACCATCAAGTGGGAAATGTGCTGCGCGACTTGCTGATGCAGTATCTGCAAGGACTGTTTTACATAATGGGCCAGAGCAGAAAAAAATGGTTGAGCAACTTGTGCAAAAGCAAAGTTGAAATCATCCATGTGCAGTTCGAGTACAGCTGTCCTTCGCTGCGCAAGTTGACGAAACTTTACGACGACTAGAAGCAGCACGTCTGCGACAGGTCAGTACCCGACTGGACATGCGAGTGGAGGAATGCATAGCTGCTGCGCAAATGGTGTGCCTCGTCCTTGAACCGAGAATCGATGAGTTACGACTAGACACAAATTCACCCGAAATGTAAGATAATTTTATTTTTCGTGTGGTGGTACACCAGATCAGCATCCGTATTATATATAAGTGGAAAAAAATTCGACGTGTGCTCATTAAGTCGCGGCGCAGTGGTCAGTTTGTCACGATCGTAATGTTCTGTCCTACGAACATTTTTGCAAGCACCAAAACCTGACTACGGTGGCATTGAATACAGTTCCATCGCAGAAGATGGATACGTGCACACCTACATCGAAACCTGCGATGGCGGCGGCATGCAGCATTGGCGTTTCGCGAGTTTTCCAGTCGTCTACGAGCCAAACACAGATTCAATTGAACTGTCCAAGAGCACCGGCCTGCGCCGTAGTCCACTTGATGCCGCAAACGTAGCTTCCCTGCACCGTGGACCAAATAATCGCTACGGCCCGGACTCCTGCTATCACCCGCGAGCTGAACTGTGCCATGGAGCTGTCCCAGGCAAGGCATGAATCTTCGATCTGCTCCCAGCATCCCGGGTCCAAGAAGGATGCATCCCCCCAGACGACCAGAACCGCAGAAAACAGCATCGGTGCTAGGCGCTCGTGACCGTACATGCCATGTATGGTTTTACTTCCAGCTCGAAGAAAACCTCCACCTACTCGTCGTTGCCGCCCAGCAGCAAGTACTCCTGGAGCTGTGGATGCTGGATCCACCGGACTTGCTGTTGACGAAGGTCCCGCCATTAGTGAGGTGGAAGTCGTGGAGTCAACTGTTAAAGAAGTGCAAGACCTGCAGTGTGGCAATGATGAGATGGATGACCAATCGGGAACCGATGGACATCACTACGATTCAGAGACTTGTGCGATGCTTAGTNTGGCAATGATGAGATGGATGACCAATCGGGAACCGATGGACATCACTACGATTCAGAGACTTGTGCGATGCTTAGCAAGAAGCTAAGAGAACTGTTTAGCCATGCATGTAACAGTCTTCAGAAGTAGATCATTATATGAACTCTTTAAAACAAATTATAACTGTGTTGTGCATTGACTGTGTACTAAATAAATAGTTTTTTTTTTATTTTGTGTGTTTTATTTATTTTAACCCACTCATATTTTTCAATATGAGTAGTTTATTTTTTCTTAAATAAATTATTAATGGTAAAATGAATTTTCAAAGTGATTAATTTATTCTCTCTTAAATGAGTTTTAATGGTAAAATAAATTTCCAATATGATTAATTTATTTTCTCNTGGCAATGATGAGATGGATGACCAATCGGGAACCGATGGACATCACTACGATTCAGAGACTTGTGCGATGCTTAGTAAGAAGCTAAGAGAACTGTTTAGCCATGCATGTAACAGTCTTCAGAAGTAGATCATTATATGAACTCTTTAAAACAAATTATAACTGTGTTGTGCATTGACTGTGTACTAAATAAATAGTTTTTATTTTATTTTGTGTGTTTTATTTATTTTAACCCACTCATATTTTTCAATATGAGTAGTTTATTTTTTCTTAAATAAATTATTAATGGTAAAATGAATTTTAAAAGTGATTAATTTATTCTCTCTTAAATGAGTTTTAATGGTAAAATAAATTTCCAATATGATTAATTTATTTTCTCTTAACTTTTAAATTTATTCTTAATGGTAAAAAAATTTTAATATAATTTTTTTTTTCTAATATATTTAGAAAATAATTCATTTTCTTCATAACCAGCCTGGAAGCTGTAATATTTTTTCAATGTGAACAAAAGGGATATATATATATATATATATATATATGAAATAAAATATTTAACCAAAGATAATTTTAAAATGTTTATTCAACGTAATATTTATTTTACATTACCCAATATATATTTTTTTTGCCATTCATGTTCTTCAATGTAGATATCTCTCTTCTCCATATGGAGCGAGTCCACAACAATCTCCAGGGAGTCGATGCCACTTCCATCTGGAATTTTTGGAAAAAGGGGAGGGGGGAGGTGTTGGGGGCGTGGTCGACCTCTTTCGTTCTGGCACCTCCCTCCCCCTTTATCTTCCACATGGAATGACCATCTGCATGGTTTCCCGGACATTGGGACCAGGAACTACGCAGTACGCTTGCTAGCACTTTTGTTTTTTGAGAAATTATATAAAGGTATTTAACTAATAGTATTATATTTTTTTCGAAAAAAAAAAATTTTCTCTAGTGCTGCTTGCCCGTACTAAGTAGGTGGGGTTCCAATGCAGGGGCGGTAAACAACCCAACTATAAAAAAAAACTAAAACAAAGCAGACAAACGCGAACACAAAGACACAGAAAACAGGATAGACAAGAGAAAGAGACAAGAGAGAGAGACAAGAGAGAGATGTAATAGTAAGAACATTGTCACCTACAGAAATTATTTAAGTGGTTATGATAAAATCACCATTTTNGTAACCCACAGGTCGGAGGTCCAACATAGGCGCCAAATCCTATTCACACGAAATTATGGAAGTAAAATGACAAACACATCACATTCGCACGGGATGCAGAGTTCAAGGTCAGTTCGCATGCACAGTGGCGTCTAGATGCAGGCCTGTTATGACATGTGCGTCTATCTTGCGAGCCTGCCCACGCATCGTGGTGGTTTAATTTTCACAAAATGCAGAGCTGAATACCACCTTTCNGCGTCTATCTTGCGAGCCTGCCCACGCATCGTGGTGGTTTAATTTTCACAAAATGCAGAGCTGAATACCACCTTTCTTACATTAAATATTATTTCTAAAACAAAAAAGTATTAATATTCGCATTATTTTTACAGTGCCCTACCTGGAATACACTATCGCGTTATACTAAAAAATCTATATATATCGCTTTTCATTGACTAAACTATTAACAATTAAAAGCGTGATTGCAGGGGTCTGGCCTACTGTACGTTTAATTTCGCTAATAATTATTTAAATCGGAAGAGTTTAAAGTTTTTTTGGAAATTATGTTTTCTATACCTTTATGTATATGGCAAATTACATCCTTAAATCGTAAATAAATATACACACTGGAAATCGCCACTCTAACAGGAGTCGATATCATCGAAAAAGTGGAGGTTTCGACGCAAATGGGCATTTTTTCTAAGAAAATCAATATAAATCCGAGGTAGCGGGCCGAAATTATTTAATGTGTACAAAGTTTTAAAATTAAAATAATTTTTTTGTTTACGGGTTTTTGGGAGGGAAGAGGGGGATCAATACGTCATCCGATGCACTGGATACCAAAGTGGCAGGCCAAAATTATTTAATTTTTGTTAAAATAATTTTTAGGCACATTACTCGAAAAAAGTAGATAAATGTAAATTAGGATCTGCAGCGACACTCTAAACCAATATAATTATTAAAAATCCAAGGTTGCGGGCAAATAATTTTTCATTTTTTTATAATTTTTTATTTAAACATATTTTTTTTAATATATATAATTTTTATTAAAATCATTTCTAGGGTTACGGGTTGCTGGAATGGCCAGCCGTAGGTTTTGTGAGTGGCGACGGGGGAGACGTAGAAGACCGTGGGCCGCGCCTGTGGCCTCATCCAATATGGCGGACAACTCCTACCTCTTTCTCCTGAAATCCTGTGACCCCAAATCGACATAACCATTCTACGTTTTGCTTGCCAATAATGTTTATTACTGTTGACATTTTAGGCCTGTTGTCACAATCGAAGTCAGGAACAATATTTATACTGGTATTTTTAAATATTTTCAGGTTCGTAAAATCGTATGCTTTACGGCACCAACAATTACTTAAATGAACAGTTCGCATACCTCTAAGCCTATATACAGTAGCTCACATTAATATTCGGCCACCGATGATTATCGGAGTTGTATGGTCTTATGTTACATTAGAAATGAAGATAGACATAAAACATATTGCACAATCATTCTTGTGTGCTTTAAATGAAATGCAATAGTAGCCAATAATTTAAATCAGCAGTGTAAGTTAATGAAACACAATATTTTGCCTTCGCGTGTTTCATAAGTACGCCACTTTAATATTCGGCCAGTTGTGGTGGACGCGTGGCACAGGCACGATGCACATTGCGTTCGTACCTCGTGTCATTCCCTGCTCGCTCTCTGCGCTGAGAGGTTCTATTGGGTAGCTCTGTTGGCTGCGTCAGTCAGGCAAATGGGACGTAGGGCAAGAATACAACGTTTGAACAGTGGCAGCTGGTCATTTTTCATCATGCAAAGAAGAATTCTCAGCGAGAAATTGCGGAGCACTTGAATCTGCCGAGGTCCACTGTCGGAGACATCATAAGAAGGTTTCAGAAGGAAGACAGAATAGATTCGGTACCTCAAAAACGACAGCCAAAGAAACTAAGCGAGAGAGAAGAACGTCTAGTAATCAGGAAAATAAAGAAAGGTCCGAAAATTAGTGCTTGCAAACTTACAACGGAGGTACTCAATGAATGCGGAAAGAACGTCCATCCAGAAACCATACGACGAGTTATCAGAAAAGCAGGATATAATAGCAGGGTATCTAGGAAGAAGCATTTCATTAATGAGGCAAATAGAAATAACGACTTACGTTCGCAAAATACCGCGCTGACAAAGATGAAAATTGGTGGAATGATGTTATTTTTGCTGATGAGACGAAATTGAATGTGTTTGGTTCAGATGGCAGGGTAACAATATGGTGCAAGCCAAATCAGGAGCTAAAACCTGGGAACATACAACCTACTGTGAAACACAGTGGAGGTAGTATTATGATCTGGGGCTGTATATCTACAGCAGGTGCTGGAGAGGCTGTAAGTGTCGATGGAACAATGAAAAAGGAAGACCATCTCAACACCCTGACAGCAAACCTATACAAGAGGGATGATAATCTGGATATTAGGAACACGTTTAAGTTCTACCAAGATAATGACCCAAAACAAAAGTCATACATTGTCAAGAGCTGGCTTTTGTATAACTGTCCCAAAGTCATTAACACACCTCCTCAATCACCCAACCTGAATCCCATAGAAAATCTGTGGGATGAACTCAAAAGAAGACTGCGTACTACAACAATTAGGTCCACAAAAGAATTAGAGAAAAGGTTCAAGGAATGATGGAGTAAGATTGGCTCCGAATGTACCAGGAATATAATTGCTAATATGCCACAACGCCTGCGAGAAGTAATTAAGCAGAATGGCCATGCTACCAGGTACTAAAAAACTGTGTGTTTAGTTTTCAAAGAGGATTATGTTTGCTTTTGAATGATGATGGCCGAATATTAAAGTGGCGTACTTATGCAGCATGGGATGACAAAATCATATTGTTTGTTAAGTTGCATTGCTCATTTCCGTTATTGGCTATTGCAATATTTCATTTAAAGTACACAAGAATGATTGTGCAATATGATTTATGTTTACCTTCATTACTAATGTAACATAAGGCCGTGAAACTGCGATAATCATAGGTGGCCGAATGTGAATGTGAGCCACTGTATATACGACATCGCCAGTTGAATATAAACGATTGTTTTAGGGCAGGTCTATGGCGCGTTCTGAGAACCTACTGTTACGAACAACATAGTTAGCTCAATCACTTATTGGCAGTATCATTTACCCATGGCAAAGTCATTCACTCCTCGACAGGCCTGACATCCACATAGAAATTTTTTTCCAGAATTAGCCTGGTTATGAATTTTTTCCATCCCCTGAACGAACTTTAACTGACTCGTAATGAAGAATAGCTAAGATAGTAAGGCACTGTAGAGAGAAATAAAGGCATTTATAGCCGATAAGATATTTAAGTCAGCAGACAGCTGATGGGATGCTTAGCACATGAAGTAACTTCACAGCATCCAGCTCAGCGACCTTGTCCTGTCTGTAATAGCGCTAAACGTCGCATCAAGAAACATTTGAAATCTCGGGAGTTGTTAAATCAAACTCATAGGAGGAGCATATGGGGCACTTTAACATCGGTCGAGCTAAGACAGAGGTTCAGTGAATCGTGTCTTGTTAATATTCATGTATACGCATTTATAAATAATTTGTTTACCTTGGTGCTTTTATTGTTAGATGCTCAACAGCAAGACTCGGATGTTACCTTTGGGTGTTAAACAGTTAAACTAAACCAAGACATTAATGAAATCATGTGTTGTCAGCAGAGACCTCTCCGTTGCATCGTGTTCTTAATATAACTATATTTTGTATGCTATATGACACGCTATTGCGAACTATCCGAATGAACTGGAAAGCTATCATCTTGACCACGCCATTTTCCTTCTGCATGCCAGGCAAACTATCCGCAAAGGGACGGGTTTGGGATGTGTTCTAGCGGCCAAACATTGAGAGAGATCGTTAGCCAGTTTATGGTGTCCAGGTGGCCATGGGCCTGCAACCTTTTTCCTTATTCGTGTATCACTCATTTTCCCCTAACTTTATTATAACTAGGAATTGATTTACGATGTGTGTAGAGTTTCAGTGGAGGATCAGAAGTTATTTTAGTAAAACAGTACATATTTTTGGCTTGGTTAGAACATTGGTAACTGGGGGCTAAGTCATGTCTGATCGCTCGCCCAGTGTACATGGTCTTGGGTACTCTATGTTTCTGATTTTGCTCTGAGGATCATATGGTGGACATCAATTTCTTCATTTGTGAAAATGATTAGTTTTGCAAAATGTTTTAAACGTGTTTTAAAAAATGTATTTTTGCTACTTTTATCATGTTAAAAATATTTTGTATACAAATATTAAATTTTTCTTTTGCAGTTAGGTTTATGGCTCAGACCACAGGCAATGTATTTCGTTGAACAATTTTTGGAAGTTTTTAAAATGAAGGTGTGGCGTAAATTTTAATAACTTTCAAATACATTTTTATACCATAACTTACTTTCACTGGGGTTGGAAGGGAACTTCCCGATGATTTCCATATCTTTTTTCAGTTTTTTTTTTTTTTTTGTATTTTTTGAATTTATGGAAGTTTTCTGCATTTATTTTGAAAAGTAATTGAGTGACAAATTACAAATTTCGAGTTCTAACTTCGTCAAGGTCAGCATGAAGGGCCAAGGCCAATATCACCGAATTTAAAGACGGTCATTCAAATGAAGTGTCAGATGATGGACTGTTAACCTCAATTTTTACTCCTGCATCCTGTCCCAGAAAGTTACTGCAATTATCACATCAAGAGACTTCCAATTTTCCACGATAACCACCTTTTTCAAACTCCTCTCGCGAGGTATTCCTTACTAAAGGGGTGTTCACGGTAAAGGGAGCAATTTTGAAATCAATCTTTGAAAAATGTCATTGCCCGTACCTGCATTTATTTTAACGGGCACATTGACTGCCGCGCGCCCAGTAAAGTTGGCAACGCTGGAAAGAAAGTAGTTCCTTGTGTTAACGTTAAATTACAAGAGATGAGTAAACATTTCCAATACATAAATATTTAATATTACTTTTTGCCTATTTAAAACACATATTTTTTTAAGAATATAAACATTGGTAAAATATTTCCTTTTCTAAACAAATTAACAGTTGCCCTTGACTGACGCACGAATAAAGTTACCAGGCTCATGGTAACATTGATTGCACATATGATGGAATAATACACAATGTGCATACAAGTATATCTTTCAAAAGTGCTCATTTTACAGTGAACAGCCGATACATCATGGTCTATTGTTCCCTGCTGTTTCTAGAGATTCGCACGCCCGGCGCGGCTATTATGGAGACTCGCCCTCGTGTTATCTCCTATCGGGGTTATTCCTGCCGAGGAGACCACAACGACCATTGTTGAGACCAGCGGAGATGTGGGGGCGCCGATGGACCCCGGTGCTCCCCTAGCACTGACGTAGACAGCTGAGGATGTGAGAGAGGGAGAGGTCGTTTGGCCTTGACTCGTTGAGAAGTTCCCGAAGGCCAAGACGGGCAGCAGGAAGCGGGTCGCGGGTTTATCGGCAGGATCGCGACCCTTGCACACGAAGGCCTCCTGAAGAGGGAGGGGAAGGGGGGACCAGCCCTTGGAAAAGCTCTCTCGCAGCTGGCGAACACTCGCAGATAACAACACTCCCGAATGTGACCTGCGCTCTTACGGTATTCAAGCAGAACAGTCCACTCTCGGCGACCAACTAAATAAAGAACAGACTGATGCTTAAGGGGCCCGCCTGCCTGCATCGTTTTTTTTCCTTTTTCGGCCGAGAAGCGCGGCAGATATAAGGGCTACACTGGCACGCGCTACAAGAGCGCCATCGCCATTATGCGCAGTGCTCTGAGCTGGCGTGCAGTGTTCTCGTAGTGCTGCGTCTACCTATGGGACTTTCAACGGCGATTCTATCATTTCATTGATGAAAAGTCTGCAACAAAGTTCAATACAGGCTCTTATCGTAGTTTGACTCGTGTCTGGCTAGTATGTTTTAAGATACGGCAGTCTGAAAAAAGCCGTTTTCAACTGTTTTGAAGGGCTCCGAAATGATATTTACAACATGCGAGGTATGTAACTTTAAAGTACCATTCCGTCCTCGTCTAGGGTACGATGTATTTTTGTAGGTAAACATACTGGGGGCACGGTTAAATAGTTTCGTCAGAGAACCAGGATTTCAAACACACTGCAACGCAGTTCAAGCGCAAAGGCACGTGGAACCCTTAAGAGGGCGCGGTACATAAATTAACGCTGAACACGTTTGTTGAAGTTTACAGGCTTCTGCAAGCCAAAATAGAACAAATCAAGAAAGTTCAATCCAAAATATCTGCGTCTGCCTAATCCATAAGCAAATATTTCGAAGGAATTATACATTAATTTAACGCAATAGCTTACGCCGCACTACAACGTGCAAATTTACGGCGTAAAAATAGCTTGATAGTAACGCATCACGCTGGCAAAATATTTGACCACAAAGTTAGCGAGGAATATTATCTAAGATGACCATTTCTTGGTTTTACTTTATTCGCTCCCAAATTCCTGTAGCTCTTTTTCGATGCGTGAAGTGATTATTTATGCACCACACTCTGTTTAAAGTGCTGACCACTGGAGGAGGTATTCTGTATCTGCGAGGTATAGAAGCGCACTAAGAGCGATACAGGCGTGCTGAGTGAATGCCTCATCGCTTATAATTGCAACTGGGATGCCACTGTATGCCGATTGCTCGCCTGATGATGATAATAATAAGTGTGGGCTGGGAGTCCCGACACTGCTTAAAATATCACTTACAGGGAATTTCGTACTTAAAAAGATTGTTTACGCATTCTTTCCAGCCATTTGCACTCACGGAAAAGGTGGGATAGAAAATGAAAGTTAGTTTTGAAATCTTATTCGTAATAAGAAGACGGCAATCTTACTGGCTCATGCACAGTACAAAGAAGGTCGTCAAAATTAAAGATGACAAATGATCCAGAATTTATTCTACGGTTTGAAACAATCTTATGCTTTTCCTACATAATATAAAATATATTGTCCACGTTTCCACAGCATAAGTGCGCATGTTATTCTCTAAAATGTCTTTGTACAGATTAGAGTACGTTGACCGATTGATTATAACTAATGGCTCAAAGTCAAACCAAGCTAAATATTCTCACACCACTGTGATGCACCTATCATATTTCACTGCTGCCACAACGCACTCATGTAAATACTCTTTGCAAGGTGCCATCCACGTCCACAGACGTCTGTCCGAGTGCCAGTTCACGTACCATGACTTAGCATTTAGAAAAGACTGTCTTCCACTTCTCCAGTTTCAATACGGCGTTGTTTGTACCATTACAAATGGCGGCGGTAGTTAATGCGTGTGGTAATGGCTTCCTGGCAATCGAAGGACCATGGAAACCAGGTGCTTTCACCTCCTTGTGAGGATTCCTACCACTATCCGAGCTGCGAACCAAGTCCTCTGTAGTCACTGAGATGGCTATCTGTCAACTGTTTCGCACAACGCATATTACATTTCTCCTCTCTCCAGGGGCAGCGGTGGCGTAGTGTCCAGGGCGCTCGCCTCCCACCACGGTGATCCGGGTTCGATCCCCGGCGGGTTCACTCCCGGATTTTCGCATGTGGGAATCGTGCTGAACGATGCCGCTTGCCAGCGGGTTTTCTCGGGGTACTCCCATTTCCCCGCCCTTGCATTCCAGCGCCACTCCATTCTAGGGTCTCATTTCATGTCATGCCCAGGGATGATGGTCACCTACGGGTCCCAGCTGGAAAGGCCGTCACTCGGAGGGTGTTGCCTTGCCCTGGGTGCACACGCCATTATTATTATTATCTCCTCTCTCCAATAAGTTTAAGTTTCCTAGGCCTGTACGATGCTTGGAACCGGTGCTTCTATGACGTTTCCACTTGACAATGACATCTCTAATAGTGGACCGAGGTACGGATAACTGCTGAGGAATGTCTTTGATTGGATACCCGTATTTATGGGGCCCTTACAAATATGTCCATTTCGAATGCACGCAGCTCTCTTTGTTGGCTCATTATGACAAAACAAACATGTTTGGTGTTTAAGTATTTGTGCCTTCGCTTGCATGAAATCGTACCGGGCACAGTTCACTGCGCGCAAAGGGATTCTAAGTGAATTTTGACCATACAGTGTATGTCTGTACATGAAAAATGTGGAAATTTTCGAACTTTATTCTGCATAACTAATGAGAACTTTTGGCAATAAGTCTTGGGTTGCGCATATCAAATGTGAAAATATTTTTCGTTTGTGAGGTATCTCTATGTTGTGTATATACATATACAGGGTGTATCAGTACAGCGGTTACAAACTTTCAGGAGAGATAGAGTACACCTAGACGATCGGAAATCACATAGCAATGCATGGTCGGAAACGCTTTCCTGGCGCGGTAGTGACGACACAAAACACAAGAAAGGAAGGACACGAACAGGGTGAGAAAACATGTTTATTTTCTTAGTACAGCAAAAATGCTGGGACGTCTTTGGCTGGTGTACGCGATAGATGTCGCTACGCAAACCGAAGCAACAGATGACCCGGTTCATGTCCTTACTTTCTTGTGTTTTGTGTCGTCACTACCGCGCCAGGAAAGCGTTTCCGGTTCATGCATTGCTATGTGATTTCCGATCGTCTAGGTATACTCTAACTCTCCTGAAAATTTGTAACCGCTGGACTGATACAGCCTGTATACACACACACATACGACTAAGCAGCGGCGAATGTTTCACTTTGGCCCCTAATATTACAATGTTTCAACATTTGCTAATGGGTTTTCTTACTCTGTTCCTACTTTTTTATAGCTGTAATTGAGACTGGTTTCCTCAGTGTCTTCTTATTTCAAAACATTTGCAATTCATGTTTGTTCCTCTGTCTGCTTAAAAAAAACTCTAGATGTATATAAGTTTTCTCGGTGTGCCAACATACACCAACACATACACACGTACATATAGTCAATTAGTGGTTACTTCCAACTTTTCTGAAGCCCTGCTAAAGTACTACTTCCAGGATATTCCTCCACTTCATGCAAACAAAGCTTAACGAAGTGCAGAAATGTACACCAAAGGTACGACGCACAGTGTTCGTGCGCACTCCGTGTAATAGCTTCTCAAGGTCAGTGTGGCGCGAGCTACGATAACGTGTCGGCTCTCCTTCGCTAGCAGATACGCGGCCATAACTATTTCTTACTAGGCATTACCAACACACCTATTTTCTCCCAGTTTTGGCCTACTTTCCTGTCTGTGTATGTATTAAACATAAATAATATAAAAATTTAATAAAAGAATGGTGTGTCGTATTGCCACCTGCTTGCGTCAAAAGGAAGATGGTATAGGAAGTAAGTATGGTGTTAAGTCAGGAGGTCCAAGGATGATAAAGGAACCCAGGAATGTCACCGAAAACTCAGGAACACAGCGAGTGACTCCGACTTCTCTCGTTCCTTACTACAAAATTATACTTAAATCGCATCTGGTTTTATTTGCCAATACGAGCTTTTTCATTCTAACTCATTAAAAATGCAGTTTCTCAGAACCGCTGCATTACACTACTTGCTTATGAACATAGTTTCGTTTTACTAATGTTTCTAAGTTTTCTCCTACTACAAGAGTTGTGATTATGAGCAGTCTCGGCTGTAATTCGATAACTTTTATTGACGGAAGTTATTTGTAAATACTTACTAGGCCCTGTTTATATGTGTCATTTACTTTGGAATAGCTGCTAAATATTTTATTTAGTATAGATTTTTTTTAATAATTTACTATATTACTGTGATTTATATTGAGAAGGCTTTAGATGACAAAGGTTCTTAAGTCGAGGGAAAATTATTTTATAAAAGAGCTAATTAATATTAATATTTTTTATCTATTTGCAGCGTTTAAAAAATATCCACTACCAATGTACAATAAAACATTATAATACAATTACTGTATCGCACAATTCAGAAAAACCAATATATTTGTCTCATTACCAAAAAAAAAAAAATTCGCTGAATTAATTACTACGTACAGCAAAAACTAAGTCACTCACTAGACCCGCAAAAACTCGCTCTGTCCCATAGGGACTGACCCTTGAGGCACACTGAGAGTGTGCCTCAAGACACACTCCACGCAGAGTTGAGGCACCATAGAAGGAAGATATAGTAGAGTGCTCATGTGAGCTACGCAGTCGACACTCTCCTTGTTCCAACATTAGGCTTCTTTTCTGCCAACAGCACTATCGAAAACAACGTGGATGGGATTTGAGGTTAGTACACGATTTATATATGCAAGTGCTTTGAGATATTTGTATACTTCCTCTAACCTAGTGTTAATGCAACTAAAATGTAAAGTAAAATAAAAGTGTGGGTCTGCTGACAAATCCAAATGTGAACAAATACGTTAACCACTGTTTGAACACGTGACTTTCACAGTCGTATTTCCGATGCGCGAGTCAATGTCGGGAGTGGAGTGTTGAAATTTGAGCGACTCTTAACAACGAGGTCGTCATAGCCTATGGCGGTGAAACGAGGTGTAAATGCAGCAGCGCTGAAATGCAAAGGGCGAGAAAACAGGAGATCCCTGAGAAAACCCGCTGGCCAGCAGCATCGTCCGACACGATCCCCACGTGCGAAAACTCGGGAGCGACCTCAGCAGGAATCGAACCCTTGTTAGGAGAGAGAAGCGCTCTATCCGCTACACCACCGCGGCTTCGTCGGTGTTGGCGACGTGCGCGGTCTACGTCATCTCTAGTCTACGTGACGCCTCTGCAGTTCATTTGTTTCAAGAGCCACAGACAGTTGGCTAGTTCGCCGACCTCGCACCGGCGCACAGGCCTTGCTGCTGCATGATCCTCCTCGGCCTGCTCTAAGGGTCGACGAGATTTCAAACTTATTCCCGAACCGCAGACTAACGAACTGCATCTCATACGAACGACATGGCCTTCAATAACCCACTAGAAGTCTCAGATACTCACACCCTCACTAGAGTTGGGCTTCCCACGGGCACATCTGCCTGTGAAAGAGGGACTTGTACCTAGCTACTGAGCATGACGAAGTTATTATGATACGACTGCCATATTCTCCCGACTAGTAACTGTTTGACGGACGCACTGCAGGCCCAATGGTAGGAAAGAGGAATATTCAGCGGCTACAATTTCGCTCTGTCTGATTTTATCCTCGAATATATTGAGGGGAAGTGATGGGGAACGGTGAGAAGAAACCCTGACCGCTATGCAAATCATAAATTTTTGTATTTATTTGTTTTATTGCTTCCGTGTGATCTATTTTCCAATCACAATAATAATTATATACATGACAAGTCAAATAAATCACATAACATAAGGCTGTACACATACAATGAAATATCTGGTTATATGTACAGTGATCACAAAAAGTATTCATACAGCATATTTGGACCAGATAATATTTGTTTATATAAATAGACTGAAATATAATTCCAAAAATTAATTAGAAAATGAGGAAACACATCTATCAACGGCAAAAGTAATATGCAACTTCCAGTACAAAATTTTTAATACAAAAAAACTTAAAATCTAGCTGCCAAAAAAATATTTCCACAGTCACTGTTCTGTTGAAAGAAAAATTGTGTCCGTATCCAGTACATAACTGAAGTTTAATATTTAGTATGGAGACTGTTGTCATTGATTATAGCACGTTGTCTACTAGGCATTGATTCAACAAGTTTCTTGGTTGTATTCACTTTTCTTGTTGCATTCCATTCTTTTAAGTATCTTAGTGAACTCGTTCCTAGAGGAGCACGTTCTTTTCTCACTTGCCTTTCCTATAGACACGCAGTTGTCTTAATGTCCGGGGACTGTAGAGGTGTCTTCATGATTCTCTGACGTTATACACAGAGATGACAAAAGTCATGGGATAGCAATATGCAAATATACAAATGGCAGTAGTATTGCGTACAAAATGAATAAATGGGCAGTGCATTGGTAGGGCTTTCATTTGTAATCACATGATTCATGTGAAAAGGTTTCTGACGTGATTATGGCCGCACGACAGGAATTAACTGACTTTGAACGCGGAATGGTAGTTGGAGCTCGACGCATGGGACATTCCATTTCGGAAATGGTTAGGGAATTCAACATTCCAAGATCCACAGTGTCAAGAGTGTGCCGAGAATACCTAATTTCAATCATAACCTCCCAGCATGGATAACTCAGTGGCCGACCGCCTGCACTTAATGACCGAGACCAACGACATGTGCGCAGAATGGTCAGTGTTAACAGACAAGCAACACTGCGTGAAATAACGGCAGGAATAAATGTGGGACATACGACGGACGTGTCCGTTAGGACAGTGCGGCGAAGTTTGGCTGTACTGGGCTATGCCAGCAGAAGACCGACTCGAGTGCCTTTACTAACAGCACGACATTGCCTGCAGCGCCTCTCCTGGGATCGTGACCATATCGGTTGGATACTAGACGACTGGAAAACCGTGGCTTGGTCAGATGAGTCCCGATTTCAGTTGGTAAGAGCTGATGGAAGGGTTTTAGTGTGGCGCAGACCCCAGGAATCCATGGACCCAAGTTGTCAACAAGGAACTGTGCAAGCTGGTGGTGGCTCCATAATGGTTTGTACATGGAATGGACTGGGTCCTCTGGTCCAACTGAACCGATCATTGACTGGAAAGGGTTGTGTTCAGCTACTTGGAGACCACTTGCAGCCATTCATGGACGTCACGTACCCAAACAACGATGGATTTTTTTATGGATGACAATGCGCCATGTCACCGAGCCACAACTGTTCGCGATTGGTTTGAAGAACATTCTGGACAATTCCAGCGAATCATTTGGCCACCAAGATCGCCCGATATGAATCCCATCGAACATTTATAGGACATAATCGAGAATTAAGTTCGTGCACAAACTCCTGCAATGGCAACACTTTCACAATTATGGACGTCTATAGAGGCAGCATGGCTCAATATTTCTGCCGGGGACTTCCAACGACTTGTTGAGTTCATGCCACGTCGAGTTGCTGCACTTCGCCGGGCAAAAGGAGGTTCGACACGATATTAGGAGTAATCCCATGACTTTTGTCGCCTCAGTGTATAGTAGCCACTCTCTCAGTTGTCCACGCCATGTGCTTCGGATAGTTGTCTTGTTGGAAAATTAAACTAGTGCATTAAGGTTATCGTTAATGACAACCAGATCTCCAACACCAGAATAACCCATACTACCCCAAACCATTACATTTCCTCCGTCATGCTTGTCAGTTGGGATTATGTTCTTAGGATGCAATTCACTATTAGGTGTTCTCCAAGCACTTTCAGGTCCACCTGACCCGAATAAGTGAAACTTACTCTCACCAGTTAATATAACCCTTTTCAAGAAATATATTTCCCTATCAAGATATTAACGAGAACAATCCAATATCCTCTTCCTATTGACGTCACTGTAGTAGGGCTCGTGTCTCGGAGTCCGCGCCTATACCAAGCATCATGGATGCTGTGCGGATTGTAAATGCACAGACGTATCTCCCTCTGCGTGTCTGGAGGCCATTGGCGATGGTTCGAGGGCTGATTCTCCTCACTTGCCGGAGCACATCACGTCCACCTCGTGCAGATAACACACCAGGACGTCCTGATCTCTTCTTGTTTTCTGTACTCCCTGTGTTATTGCACACACACGCGATTTACTGCACTGTATACACACTGTAATGAACCGTGGCAGTGATTTTTCGATGTAACTACTACCTTGTCCAAGCAAATATACTACGCGCTCGTTCACTACTTCGGACAGTTCATAGTTTCGGTGCCACATTATGGCTAGTATTAAGGCACTCTCCTTGTACAGCATGTTATCAAGTTATATCTGTAAGCCAACGTTACTCTAATTAAGTTAACACTTTTCGAGCCGGGTTAATGTAAAATATATATAATTTGCTGTTGAACCATGACTTACGAATATTTTGTTTGGCGTTCACACTTAAGGTTTTATTATTCTCTACATTTCGTACGGGCCGTTAAATATTATTTTCGTTTTATATATATATATATTTCGTCATGTTGCAATTGATTTGTGGATATGTATTTAAGTTACTAATATAGACAAAGAGTATCCGGTTAAAAGGTGCTGTATGCATACTTTTTGTGATCACTGAGTACGAGTTAAATTATTCATAACGCAAAGTCTTGTCACTCGTGAGTCTGCACGAACCTCATCTCGTGCTCATTTTTCTCGCCAAGCTTGTAATATTGCAAATGGTAAGCGCAGAGTCCAAAGTGGTCTAAGTGCACTGACCCGCAATTCATGATCACGAAGGTCGATAGTGGGTTCGGGCCCCCTGTTATATAAGCAACGATTTATATTGCTTATCCGCTCATCCCTACTGTACCTTCTGCATCGAAGGCATCTGGAACTTTCTCAGCGAAAGTGACAGACGCACTTCTAGAAACCAGGGTCCCGATGTAAAGTACATGTCGTTGTGTAACAGCCGCCAGTGGGGAGGAAGACATGCGGCACGAGGTGCGGCGAATAATATGGGCCCCTCTTTCCCGTTCATCCAGGCTCAAAGATGACATTCAAGGTGTTAATGGGCACGTGACGGCACATGGTGGATGATGCAGAGCTGTCTACGAAGGCGGTGTCGTTCCACCAGGTTACAACATTAACGTAAAAATAGAGTGGCTTCCGACTGTGCATAATGTAGAACTCATTTAAAAGTCGTACACACACTGTCAATATTCTCAGAAAAGTACGATTTATATAGAATATAATGATAAACGAATATATCTTGCAACACTGTAAAAATGTTTACTAGAATTTATTTATTTTAAGGTTTTTAAAAAAATAAGATAAAATGTAACGACGTAAAACGTGAAACGTCGACGTGTGACGTACAACGTAACGCAAAATAAATTTAGACTGAGAGAGAAAGGGGGTTCGGTATGCCTCGGAATATATGAGGATGTCGTTGCGACAGCTGTAGTACGTGTAACGAATTTTTTGGGTAGAGTGCCAACCCTAGCTGCGTAGTAACGATCGTTCAAACTGAGTACTTATTGGCATGCTTACTGAAAATCAGAATTATTGCCCCTTTAACTCCTTGATAACACAAAACAGTTACGGTTTATTAAATTTATGAATGCGAGGCTGATCGAGCCAGTTGTTGTGGAGTTTCACAAACCTAAATAAAATAAATACACGATGTATTTCCATACACAGATATTCTAAACAACAAATTTGTTGTCCGAAGCTACTGTATTTCCTCAAATTACCCTTGCAACACCTCAAATCATGAATTTAATTTCGTTTTAAATGGCTTTATCTTCTATCAACGTGAAACCATACGAACGTAATAAATGTACAGGTTAATATTGAAAACTAAATTTTAGAAATATTGAAGCATTTAAGTCAATAACTCGGAAAGGTTCACACTTTTAATGGTAACTATATTATGGAAACTTAACTGATATAATAACGTGTGAAAATTGTTGTGCCTCCCCCTTGAACGAGTTCTAAATACGCCACTGGTTATTCTTATATTTTGTGAATTCACTGGGGAAGTTTATAAAAGAAATCCAAAAATAATTTCACCCCAAAAATATAAGACGATAAAGGTAACTGATGTTTGCAGGTTTCGAAACCCTATCTCTTTTCCACTTTGCACCTATCAGGTAAAAGGGGGGGGGGGAGAAGGTTATCTACGTTTTGGAGAATTTTTTCAACTGAAGGGAGGAGGCACAGAGTACTGTTCCCATGTGTCGGCAAGCTACCGTCACACAGCTAAAATTGAGTCTGGAAACAAACGTTTTAACCATTTTCACCCCCAAGGAAATAATGCTTGGAGCTGAAATGAAGTGGAGTGGAGATATTTGGGTAGCTTTTAACATCGAGGTCTTGAGAGACGATGAGGGTGAAGTGAGGTGAGTACGGAGAGGCGCCGAATTGTAAGGAGTGGAACGGGAGATTCCCGAGAAAACCCGCTGACCAGTGGCATCGTCCGGCACGATTCCCACGTGCGAAAATCCGAGAGCAACCCCGCCGGGAATCGAACCCCGTTCGCCTAGGCGGGAGGCGAGTAGTCTAACCACTACACCACTGCGGCCCCAGATGAAACTTGTCTTTGGGCGCGAAACGTTTCTTGCTTGAATGCTTTTTGTGTTCAGACACCACTGCAAAATATCTTTCTGGTTTTTTAATAATGCGTTTTCTACCAGACCTCCGCAAAGCACTTAATGCTTCAGCCAGGCGGGACCCTTAAACATTTAGCCTACTTTCCGAAGAAAAGAAAGGCTTATGAGATCAATTTCCTGTTTCTCTGTGTCCGTATGTTTATCTGGGCGTGTATATGGGTGCGTGTCTAAGCGTGTATATGGGTGCGTGCCTAAGCGTGTATATGGGTGCGTGTCTAAGCGTGTATATGCGTGACTTGTGTGTTTGCGCACGTGTTTGTGAGTCCCCTAAAAACTTTTGTACGTATGAACTGAATTTCAGCAGACTCGGTACACATAAAAATAGCGCCACATGAATGAATAAAATTTTTGTCATATATCGGAAAACATTTTTCCGATTCCTACCAAATTCAGCGAACTAGTAGTACTGCGGCAGGTAATGTAAACTGTTATGTTTTAAGTAAGACCGGCACTTGTAGCCAATTACAAATTAACTTCGTATGCTGGTAGTATATAAAAACTATTTAATGTGTCTACACAACAAGCCTTTTGTTCGCCATTTTGTAAGGTAGAATTACATGAAAAAATAAATTGTTTGTCATATCTTTGAAAAAATATGTATATGTATTTCTACCAAGTTTGGCAAACAATGATCACTATTACATACCATNTGGGCGCGAAACGTTTCTTGCTTGAATGCTTTTTGTGTTCAGACACCACTGCAAAATATCCTTCTGGTTTTTTAATAATGCGTTTTCTACCAGACCTCCGCAAAGCACTTAATGCTTCAGCCAGGCGGGACCCTTAAACATTTAGCCTACTTTCCGAAGAAAAGAAAGGCTTATGAGATCAATTTCCTGTTTCTCTGTGTCCGTATGTTTATCTGGGCGTGTATATGGGTGCGTGTCTAAGCGTGTATATGGGTGCGTGCCTAAGCGTGTATATGGGTGCGTGTCTAAGCGTGTATATGCGTGACTTGTGTGTTTGCGCACGTGTTTGTGAGTCCCCTAAAAACTTTTGTACGTATGAACTGAATTTCAGCAGACTCGGTACACATAAAAATAGCGCCACATGAATGAATAAAATTTTTGTCATATATCGGAAAACATTTTTCCGATTCCTACCAAATTCAGCGAACTAGTAGTACTGCGGCAGGTAATGTAAACTGTTATGTTTTAAGTAAGACCGGCACTTGTAGCCAATTACAAATTAACTTCGTATGCTGGTAGTATATAAAAACTATTTAATGTGTCTACACAACAAGCCTTTTGTTCGCCATTTTGTAAGGTAGAATTACATGAAAAAATAAATTTTTTGTCATATCTTTGAAAAAATATGTATATGTATTTCTACCAAGTTTGGCAAACAATGATCACTATTACATACCATGTAAAGTCATATGTTTTGAGAGGGTCTGACACTTANTGTAAAGTCATATGTTTTGAGAGGGTCTGACACTTATTTAAAAAAAAAGGTTACCATGTAATTATTTGAGTTTAGTATGCTATATATACGAAACTACGACACAAAATTTTACTTAACTTTTTATTCTGATGGTATCTGTTACAACCGTCAAATGTACCTATTTAGAGCCTTATTTTTCGCCACCATTTTGTAATATAGCCTCACATGAAAGAATAAAGTTTTTATGACATACCTCGGGAAACAATTAACCGATTCCTACCTAATTTGGCGAAGAAGTTGTGATGTGGTAGGTTATAATAATTTATACGTTTTAAGTGTGCCAGACACTTATTTTCAGAATGGCAGCTATGTAAACAGTTTTGCTTAGTTTGTTATATCTAAAAATCTATGTAACCGATTATAACTTAACTATGTATGCTAGCAATATCTATGACAATATTCGAATGTGCTAACACACAACCTTTTCGTCCTCCATTTATGAAGACCGTCACATGAAAATAAATTGAGATTTAATGCCATATCTCGAGGATCATTCAACCGATTACCACCAAATGTTACACACAAGTAGTGCCACAGTAGAGCATATAAACATACATGTATTATGTGCGGCAGGCCTTTTTTTAATTGGTGTTAATGTAAGTAATTTACATTGGTATCTATTAAACTGTTTAAAAAAATGTTAACAAATTTTGAACGCTGACAGTATCCATTGGAAGCACCAATTCTGCTTACATAGATACTTTTTTGCCATCCATTTTGTACGATAGAGCCAGGTAATAAAATCTAATATTTTGCCATATTTTCGGAACCATTCAACTGATATACTCCAAATTTCACATATCAATAGTACTATAGAAAGCCATGTAAACTTAAATATTTTTAATGGGGTCAGACACTGGTTTTTAAATGGCGGCCAAATAAAATAATTTAGTTAAGTTTGCCATATGCAGTTAACAATTTAACCAAATTTAACCAAACATTTTTTATTCTGGCATTATATGCACTGGAGAGCCAAAAAAAACTGGTATAAGCGTGCGTATGCAAATAACAGATGTATGGAACCAATTAGAGTAACGCGATGCGGTCGGCAGCGCCTATATAAGACAACAAGCGTCTGGCAAAGTTGCTAGATCGGTTACTGCTGCTACAATGGCAGGTTATCGAGATTTAAGTGAGTTTGAACGTGGTGTTATAGTCGGCGCACAAGAGATGGGACATAGCATCTCCGAGGTAGCGATAAATTTTGGATTTTCGCGTACAGCCATTTCATGAGTGTACCTTGAATATCGGGAATGCGGTAAAACATCAAATCTTTGACATCGCTGTGGCCGGAAAAAGATCGTGAACGAACGGGACAAACGACGACTGATGAGAATCATTAAACGTGACAGGCGTGCAACCCTTTCTCAAATTGACGCAGATTTCAATGCTGGGGCATCAATAAGTGCCGGCGTGTGAACTATTCAACGGACCATCATTGATATGGGCTTTCGGAGCCGAAGGCCCACTCGTGTACCGTTGTTGACTGCACGACACAAAGCTTTACGCCACGCCTGGGCCCACCGACACCGCCCTTGGACTGTTGATGACTCGAAACACGTTGCCTGGTCTGACGAGTCTCGTTTCCAATTGTATCAGGCGGATGGACGTGTAAGGGTATGGAGACATCCTCATGAATCCATGGACCCTACATGTCAACAGGGGACTGTTCAAGCTGGTGGAGGCTCTGTCATGGTATGGGGCGTGTGCAGTTGGCGTGAAATGGGACCCCTGATACGTCTAGATACGATTCTGCCAGGTGACAGATACGTAAGCATCCTGTCCAATCACCTGCACCTATTCATGTCCATTGTGCATTCCGACGGGCGTGGGCAATTCCAGCAGGACAATGCGACACCCCACACGTCGAGAGTTGCTACCGAGTGGCTCCAGGAACACTCTTCTGACTTTAGACAATTCCATTGGCCACCCAAATCACCAGACATGAACATTATTGAGCATATCTGGGATGCCTTGCAACGTACTGTTCAGAAGAGATTTCCACCGCCTCGTACTCCTATGGATTTGTGGACTGCCCTGCAGTATTCGTGTTGTGAATTGCCTCCTGCATACCTTCAGATATTAGTCAAGTCCATGCCACGTCGTCTTGCGGCACTTCTGCGTGCTCGCGGGGGCCCTACACGATATTAGGCAGGTGTACCCGTTTTTTTTTTTTGGCTCTTCAGTGTATTATAAGGATCGTATACAGAGCCTCTTTCAAGGTAATATTGTAAAATATAACACCAAAAAAGAAAATTCCTTTTTGAGGCCATATCTCGGAAACCAATCAACAGATTCCCACCAAATTCTTCCCACAAATAGAGCTAAGGGAGGCACATAAATCTGATTTGTTTTAAGTAGCTCAGACACTTATTCCAAAATGACGACCTTGTAAATATTTCAGATTAGTGAACTTTTAGCACACAAATCATTAGACTGATTACATCCGAAGTTGTTGCTCCGAATCAGTAATGCAGTTGGTTGCATGCTAGATTGTAATACGAGGTTTACTGGGTTCGAGTCCCGGGTATGACACGTGTGTGTTTGTAATTGTCTCACTGCTGTTGTATATGTTTCGGGTTCCATCTCTAATGAATTTGCTGTCAGTGAGGCTTACCATCTACGCTTTAGAGAACTTCATTAAAAAAAAATTTCACCCGTTTAGAGGAAGGTAGGCTCATTAGTTATATAAGTAACTTCTTCTTGTTTTTTGAGGGAGCCCGTCAGACGTTTCTTTTGCTAGCAACAAATGGGACACCGTATCGTTTTTCATACTTGGTTTTCTTTGACAGCCACGACACACGAAATCGATTAAAATACTGACCTCAGCTTGTTCAGGACTTATATTAAAGCTTTGATGTCCACTACACCACTTTTTTTCTTACTTTCTCAGAAATTTATAATACACATTTATTACAATGGTGTGGAAGAGTACGGTATGAAGGCTCCTATTGGGAATTTGTGAATACAACACTGACGCGTATAACATAAGTACTTCAGGAACATTTCGTCACAACTTCTGTTCTTCAAGTAAAATAAGTAGGTTGGGAAATTTTCTCAAGGGCATCTAGAAATAACGATACAAGACCACCTATCCGCGCGCCCACTCCTTGTTTGCTTTAGGCCAATCGGGAGCTGGCAAGTAACGTCACGGCCCAGTAACGTCACAGCAGGCAGGTACTGATACCGCTCCTCAGCAGGGCGAGTACCTGTGATATCTGTCTCCCTCTAGCTCCCTTGCTTGGAAGTATTTATAGAGTTCAAGTTTACTTGGTGCTTGCCGTATCATTAGAGTTTTCTGCTCCAATACTGTATCCAACTGGTACTTGCAGTTTGCTAACTGTGACGCCGTAGTTGCTGGTCACCGGAAATTTTACGAAAATGGGGCAGCGGTAGCGTAGTGGCCAGAGCCCTCGCCTCACACCACGGTGATCCGGGTTCGATCCCTGGCGGGCTCACTCCCGGATTTTTGCATGTGGGAATCGTGATGGGACGGTGCCGCTTGCCGGCGGGCTTTCTCGGGGTACTCCCGCGTCCCCCGCCCTTGCATTCCAGCGCCGCTCCATTCTAGGGTCTCATTTCTGTCATGCCCGGGGATGACGGTCACCTACGGGTCCCAACTGGAAGGACCGTCACTCGAAGGGTGTTGCCTTGCCCTGGGTGCACTCGCCACACGCCATTATTATTATTTACGAAAATGCTGTTAAACTTTGATGCATTACTTACAAGTACCACTTGCTCGCATTAATATTTTTGACAGCATATTTTTCACACAAGTGTTTTGGGGACGCACAAATAATAAAAACTAACTCACCGAAATGAGATGATTCACAATGCAATGAGATGTCATGAGTTATTTCAAGGAATCTTTAAAATCACGCTATGAAATGCTTTAGCAATTTAAAAAAATTGCTGAAAATAAGTCAATTATTACATTTTTTTTAAATTTCATAATAATCCTACCTCGATTATGAAGACCGGTACATCTCAAAATGTGTCACTCACTTTACTTGCACTACTATCACAGAGTTCATTCACTCAGAGTGCCACTGTTGCAGACTCTATGTGGAGCAAATCTGCTGCGGAGAAAAACGACACTTCTGTTCTCTAGCGGGAAAATGTTGTAACTGATTTGTGTGGTTCTTTATGCATGCACTTATTCCTCATTAATTCTTGCACATATAATATAGCTACCGGAGATGTTTTCTAGATTTTAAACATTTTAATCCCTTGCTGATTAAATCAAGAATGTTACCCGTTTGCGTTTGATGCGTGATGAAATAAATACACGTACTACGCTTTTGCATCTGACCATGAATTTTTATCCATTCAGAACCTGCGTCCACAATTATTATTTATACAATGAACAGGAAAGTTATTTTGGCCAGCGCTGTACACTGACGAGGCCCAGTACCCAAGGATAGTCTGTGTGCGTGAATGATCCGTAAACCTTGCGGCGTACTACTAGTCTGGGTTGTAGTGTTTCATACTGATATAGCCGAACATGAAGCCTACAGTTCATTGATTATTGTAACTTAACAAGTGATTATTGTAACTTAACAAGTATCTTGTAGACTACAGCATTCATAAGATATTATTTGTTTGTAACACCTGGCACCGTGAATTTATGTGGGTTTTGAAAGTTTCCATTTCTGTTTCGTAAACTGAAGAACACTTCTTAATTTTCTTGTACAACTCCAACAAATACAGCATGTGTTGATATCGCTACCAGACTTAGGTTCAGAAAACTTAAACCCAAACTGTGGCTTATGTTCTGTATTTAAACGACTCTTAGTGGAGTTTTTATTCAGTATTTAATTATCGGTACAGTGCTTGTAGTTATATATATATATATATTTTTTTTTTTTTTTTTTTTTTTTTTNTTTTTTAGAATGATAATAGTATAGAGTTAATAACCCTAAAAAATACAGATTAAAGTTAACAAATCCATAAAATTACGTAACTGCCAGAAAATAAAAATTATTAATTTGATTACTGCTGCTACGTGTCTTGAGAAAAGGCCAAAGGGTATTACGAAGGTTACAAAAAAAAACATATTTTTTTATAGCTCTTAGTAATGTTAATTAAAAATAATGCTCGAATTCTGGTTTGCATTTAAAATTCACTTATTTCCATTGCTTATTAATTAATGAACTATTACATATTTGTAAGAAAAACAGTGTGGGGTGAGTTCTAATCATTTTCAGTGCTGCTACGTTTTCGATGTATAAACAAGCTTTCAATTTGGTGGCAGAATATGAAAATTGCTCTTATCAGTGCTGACATATATATATATATATATATATATACTGTTCCAAATACGTTTTCCAGCTTCTCATAAATCTGTCAGTTTTTCAGATCAACGCTGGTCGTTATCCTATGACTACACTGCCATTTTTCTTTCTTATCCAAACGAAATAAAGGATAAATATTGTAACATGTGGGCTAAAATGTGTCACAAGGTAGTTTATTTTAGAATAATAACTTGGAATAGTAGAAAATTTGCAAAATGAAACCTGTTATAAGATAAAACATTCAATATAAAATTATTGTTATTTTTGCAAAGGTAAAACTTTAGGACAAAACGTAAAGTTAATGATATTAATTTGGGGTTGATAAGTATAGTTTTACTAAGAAGCCAGCTGTATGTACAAACATTTTTCACAAAATATACGCTTATGGTTATATTGTAGCCCATTAAATCTCACATTTTCGGGGGAGGGGCGGGGGAGTATTCTTGCTACTTACACACACGCTGGGATAAAATATGTACGAGGAGGGGAGAGAGGGTTGAAGCTGGCTACATCCATAGCAAGGGGCTTGTTTCAAATACCGGCCGCCGCTGGTCACGGGTAATTCGAAACACTTATTTGGTCGCAATCAAGTTAAGCAAATCAGATGCCCACTGTACTAGATTTTAAATTGTTTTATGTATGTGTATATGTTATGCAAAATTGCTCTGCAACTTTTTTAATTTCATTCCTATAATTTTTTGCTATGCTGCATGTTTTATTATTCGGTTGTCTCGCATGAATAACTACTGGTTATGAAAGCTATAAAGTAAAATCGTAAATCGTAATACTCAGTTGGAATAAGAAGTTTGAGAAATATTCATTAATACTTAGGTAACAGTCCTTCAGGTTTATATATACACATATATACATACACAGGCTGTCCCATTTATCTTGACCGTCGACATTAACTCCGTACCGGGGATCCAAATGAAATAGTGTTTCATACCAAAATTGTATAACTGGAAGGGGGAAATAATACTGCTGGGAAGTCGGCCTTTAGCATTATTTATTAGTGAGATACGAGTACTAACATCAATTTTTTTAGATGGCACCATGTATCTAGCGGTCAAAAGTTCAATGAAGCTCATCAAGACCTATTTAAACATGTAGCACAATGTACACTTTCATAACACGAACACTAAATACGACACATAAAGTGGGATCTCCACTGCCCGTTTTTAGTACTATCCATATGGGTACTGCGAGCGGAAGAATACTCACATTAGATGTTCAAAGTGGTGACCATTGGCAGCAGTACACAAGTTCAGTGGCTGGATGAATGACAACACTGATTCTTCCAGTGTTGCCTGCTGAAGAGGATTACAAGCACGCACAATACGTTCCTGCATGTTCTCTGGAGTTGTTGGAATATCTCGATAGACAACGCCTTTGAGGTAACCCCAAAGAAAAAAGTCGAGGGGGTTAAGGTCAGGAGACCGAGCAGGCCACTGAACTGGTATTCCACGACCAATCCACTTACCAGGATATTTTCGGTCCAGAACACGACGTGAATACACGGCATTATGTGCTGGGAATCCATCATGCTGTTACCACGTTATCATTCTGTTCCCTAGAGGTATCTCCTCCAGAAGACCAGGAACAATTGTTTGTATGAAGGTTGCATACTCCAAGCTGTATCGGCTACCGCTCACGAAACAAGGCCCTATAACCTTATTGCCAACCATCCCACACCAGACGTTAGCTCTCTATTGACGCTGATGGTCCACCTGTCGAAGACATCGCGGGTTCTCGACGGCCCAATAATTCATGTTCCTCGTATTCACTCGGCCTGAGATAAAGAACGACGATTCATTGGTAAAAGGGACATCCGAAAGAATGTTCGGGTTGGCAATAATTTGATGCTGTCCCCATTGACAGAACTCTACACTCTGGAAATCATTCCCGTGCAATTCTTGGTGTGTGTACATGATAGGGATGGAACGTATAACGATTAGGAATGCAATGTGCACTCGTTTTCGGAATGCTAATTTCGGCTTCAAGTTGGCGTGTGCTGACGTGTGGATTAACTGCTACAGCAGCGAGAACAGCAACCTCAGCAGCTTCATCTGTGCGAGTTGTAGGACGATTGCGTTGCTGTGGGTTCAAATTGCCCGTGTCACAAAGGTTCACAGCGAGACGGGAAAACATCCGTCTGGACGGTGGGGTCTAGTCAGGGNGTAGGACGATTGCGTTGCTGTGGGTTCAAATTGCCCGTGTCACAAAGGTTCACAGCGAGACGGGAAAACATCCGTCTGGACGGTGGGGTCTAGTCAGGGTATCGCTCTCTGTAGAGCTGCTACGCCTGACTTTCATTACGCCGACCTTCAACAGAATGAACGACGAGTGAGCAAACCAAGCTATTGATAATGGTAATAACAGAACTGTGTGTGTACTTCATTACAACTCACTTGAACGTACTACCCTGTATTCTAAAATAATACGAACTCAGTCATCTGTTAACTTACATTCTCCATAGCTGAGCACCATTTCTACCTTCTCGCTGTTGGAGGACATTACAGTCACGACAACTCTCACCTTGCAGTGTGCTCTATTCGACTGCACACGAATGACTGAGTAGTCGTCACGTCATGTGTGTTCCTTTGTTTCCTCTAAGCGCAACCTCTGTGGAATGGGGTAAGCAACTCTGGGTACCTGCACTGTTTACATCACCTCTACAACAAATGCAGAGCGTCAACGTCATACTGTACTGTACCATGCAGCGCAATCCTGACGCAAGACATCACATAACGGGTCTTCATGAACTCTTATGAGTCCCAATGCCTGTGGTGATTTTTAACGATCTCTTTATTAGACTAGTACATTGTGGTAAATTTTTTGAATAGGTCTTGATGAGTTTCATTGAACTTTTGGCGGATATATACGTACTGTCATTTAAAAATCTTATGTTAGTACTCGTATCTCACTAATAAATAATGCTATAAGACTGACTACCAAACATTATTATTTCCCCCTTACAGTTATACAATTGTTGTATGAAACACTTTTTCATTTGGAGCCCCGGTACGAAGTTATTGTGGGTGGCCAAGAAAAATGGGACAACCTGTATATATTATTANACTTTTTCATTTGGAGCCCCGGTACGAAGTTATTGTGGGTGGCCAAGAAAAATGGGACAACCTGTATATATTATTTTATGAGTAGAGGAAGATCAGAATACTATCAGCATATAATTGAGATAGAAGGTTAATGGTAAAGGATGCACCAGCAACTCCTTAGAATAGGAATGAAGAAAATCCTAGGGGAAAAAACCTCACAACTTACGTTGTAAACGGTCGGGATCTATCTCACGACCTTCCTAAATAAAATGTGGTACATTACTGCAGCAAAACCAAACACTCTTCGTGATTATGTAATAGTTTGTTTCTATCATAATAATTTTAAAAAAAAATAACGCGTTAACGCCTGTGGCAAACACATTTTCAAACGAAATTTTTTATTTCAGGTAAAATATTTCAAAATATAAATCATATTATATATCAAACGGATCATTCGGAATTTTCCGATTCGGCAGAATTTGTCATTGAACTTGGGCACGTATTCTTATGAAAGCTGGAGAGAAAATACTTTCAAGATATATTGTTTTGAAAATATTTGATCTTAATATTTTATAAAATGTATATCAAACAGTGCAAGTGATCAAAAGTGATAACTGTGATATATCCTCATAATACACACTATTTTACAGAAAAGTATATTTTTTGCGAATTATTTTAACTGTTTACCCAATAAAAATTTTGATTCAAAAATTTATATTAATGACATTGTTGGCATATATTTTGTCCGGTTGTGTGTAGGAAATTTTGAAAGCAAAGTGAAGTTCAGATTACTGAAGGATTCATGCCACAAGGAAGCCACCTAAAAATATATTGGTTCTACCGCGCGCTGGTGTCATATCTTCAGAATATTACATATCCACATATTTTAAAAAGTACTTCTGGTTTTTANGGTTCTACCGCGCGCTGGTGTCATATCTTCAGAAAATTACATATCCACATATTTTAAAAAGTACTTCTGGTTTTTCGTGAGTCATAAATGTACTAGTACCTCATTATCACTACAAAGTATATATGCAAAATTACATAATCTCAGTTACTTAANGTGAGTCATAAATGTACTAGTACCTCATTATCACTACAAAGTATATATGCAAAATTACATAATCTCAGTTACTTAAGGAAAAACCTTGTAGTGTGTGTAAATTATCCGCAGCCCAACGTGAAACATCCAGACACGTGTTTTTTTTTAAATATTTATATCAACTCGAGTGTTTCAATTACATCTACACTCTGCTGTTTGTGGGTTTCCTGTGGACGACCTCGTCAAACCGGTTTCCGCAACTGAGCGACGCGACGGTCTTTAGCGAATCAGAACTCTGGCGCAGGAGACGGGCGTCAAGGGCATCTCACGAGTGACCAACATTGTTTTTTACTTTAGTCGCCGGTGACTGGTAACGAAAATAAAAACATTTAATTTCGGTTTTTCAGAAGAAATTGGCGATTAGTTCAGGTCAAGGAGAAATTAAAGTCTATTTATGTTGGGGTTTTGGTTCATTTCCCCAGGTACCTTTTCATTACAGATTTTCCTTCTTTTTTTCAGTTCTTGGTCCATCTCCACCCATATCTCAGCGAGAACTTCTACAGTTGGTACTCATGCTTTGTAAATTACTGTTCCATATTCGCACCTTTGTTACTTGTCATTTTTGAAATAAACAAAATATGAAATCAATCAAATCATTTAAAGTCTATTTAATTAACCATTTGCAGACCTGTGGTAGGATTCCAAATTAACGCTTTTGCCGCTTAAATTTACAAGAAAACGAAAGCATAATTCTGACAATGCCTAACGAGTTTTTCCTGCTTCACATGGTCACACATTAAACTGCTTATTAAAAAAAGGACACCTCACTTCCCTGAGAGGGCCACGGTGGCTGAGTGGTTAGACTGCTCGCCTCCCAACAAGGCGAGTTGTGTTCAATCCCATGCCGATTCACTCCCGATTTCGCAAGTGGGTATCGTGCCGGACGACACCGTTGACAAGCGGGTTTTCTCGGGGATCTTCCGTTTCCCCCACCCCCCTTCATTCCGGTGCTCCTCCATACTCGCCTCACTTCACCCTCATCGGCTCTCAAGACCTCGATGTTAAGAGCCACCCAAATCTCTTCACTCACTCACTGCCACAGTAATGTTAACACGGGTCAGTGACACAACTTCAAAATATTTTTCGTTGCTTTTTGTTCGCTTCCCCGCCTGGATATGAACTTTCTTGCAGGACAACAGACGGTTTCCGGCGACGGTCCTTTGCTAAGAAAGGAATTTGTGGCCGCTGCCGACGTGTGTATCGATATCACGTCGTCTCGCATAACTGTTACGACATGTATTCAGNACCCAAATCTCTTCACTCACTCACTGCCACAGTAATGTTAACACGGGTCAGTGACACAACTTCAAAATATTTTTCGTTGCTTTTTGTTCGCTTCCCCGCCTGGATATGAACTTTCTTGCAGGACAACAGACGGTTTCCGGCGACGGTCCTTTGCTAGGAAAGGAATTTGTGGCCGCTGCCGACGTGTGTATCGATATCACGTCGTCTCGCATAACTGTTACGACATGTATTCAGTTTATCTCACAGCAGATAGTAGCTCATGGTGACATAAAAAAAAAAAGTCACCAATATTTATCGATGTCCCACTCTCCGCCAACTTTATTACAATTCTACGTCAATGGGCGAGAGAGAAAGAGAGAGAGAGAGAGAGAGAGAGAGAGAGAGAGGACAAAAGGAATAGTTTCAGTGAAGTCCGGATAAGAAAAATTAAGCGGCAAAAAATTTTCTTCGCGGTTTTGTAGCTAGTTTTCTTAAGACGACACGAGGTGGCTCTAACAGCTTTCGTTTGCTCGTCACGTCATTGTGCGGCGAGCACGGTAACTTAAGGAGTGATGGCTATAGCATTAAATGAGTTGGCTCGCCACACAATGACGCAACTGACAAACTGAAGTGAACACGGAGGGAGCTACCTCGCGTCAGGCCACGAAACTATCTCCAAAAACGGAGAGGACATCTCTTAATGCTTCGTTCCTACTATAGAATTATTTACATTCTATGTTTACGTATACCGTAGAACATTTATTGTAGATACGAATATTGAGAAGGTTATGTTTCCTGGATTAATGCCACATCATTACTATACTTTCACGTCTTCAATAAAGTCTAACTGATTTTTCGGTTTTATTTCCACGTGAACAATTAGACGAAAGGTTCCGGACCTTGTGTTAAGTTACCAGATTTATTCTTAACGTACTCTAATCAAATGTGTTATATAGAAAATGGAGATCCGAGGTAGAAAATATTGGTATGATTTCTCTCTATGTCAGTGAGCTGAACCAGGTTCGTTAAGAGATGGGGGTCTTAATTAATAATTATAATACTCTAATTTTATTTACAATAATTACAGACAAAACTCTCCAGACCCAAATCCTCACAACGAATTGATATCACTTGCTGTTTACAATTAATGAAGTCAATCAATACAATTTACAATTACCTTATATAAATTAATGTAACAATTTAATTAATTATAAGTCCCAATAGATATTGTATCAAAACCTATTCAATTATTTTATGAAACATATGTCCATATTTGACAGTTCCCACATTTACAATAAAATCCGCATCAGATGTTGGTTCAGTCCCACCTCAGTTTAGTCCGTGCCCCACCAGTCCACAATGTCCTAGAGATATACGAGCGCCTTCATGCACAGTAGCCTTCACACGTCGGGTATCGCCCCCCCCCCCTGGGTAATTCTGACAACAAACACNGTCCGTCCCCTTCGCCGATGCCTCGGGCATCGCTATGTTACCGCACTCAGCCAATTGGCTTCCACAAAAAGACTGCCAACCCTTGGAGTACTGCAATATTTATGAGGTTCTAGGCCGTCGCCCAGAAATTTCCCTAAATGCCGCGTTGCGCCGAGGGTCCTAGTTCCCAGAATGTTATTGCGCATCCTCCGAACTCGTCGCCAGGAGCCGGACGAAGCGACGAGACCGACTGCCTGTTGGGAAGAGGAGGGTCGAGGGTTGTCAGCCCTCCCACGGCGCCTTCCTGCGCGTAAAAGGAACTCGTGTGCGAGGCGAGGGGTCCATGCTCGTAACAATGGGATCTAAATGTGTCTCAGGGGTGAGCTACAATGAAGGCACGATTATAAAAGGAGTCGTGTATTGCGGCAGAAAGCGAAGCCATGCCCCTAACAACTCTTGAAGTAGGAGTCGGTGACATTCTAATGTATTATGGCCATTATGGCACGATCATTATACAGAGTGGGGCGGAATTCGATCGGCAAATTTCGTGAGGTGATTCCTTCTTGGTGTGATTATTTGGTCGAGGTCAGGACAAGGACATGCAGCGCCGGAGCTTGAAGACGTCCATTCTCCGTCATTACGGTCGGCCGGCGGCCATCTTGTCCGCCATGTTACCAAAAAATCACTTTTTCACCAGAAATTTTTCCAAAAATTGAAATATGTCCTGATTGAGCCCTCAAAAGATCACGGCGAATTCGAGGCTCCTCGATGTAAGAGCCTAAAAGTCCTCAAATGAGCAAAGCTGATTTAAGGCGCTTAGCGGAATTAGCCACTAAATCCTCAGAGCAATAAGAGCGGATTCGAGGCTCCGAGACAGGTTCACCGGATTGGGCGGATCAGCGGTCATGAAATCCTCTCCCTCAATCCCAATCCGNATTCGAGGCTCCGAGACAGGTTCACCGGATTGGGCGGATCAGCGGTCATGAAATCCTCTCCCTCAATCCCAATCCGTATCCGTGTCCTTGACCCCGAGCCCATAACCTTAAATGACACTTAACCCAAAAATAATATCAATATTCCCAAAAGAAATTAAAAGTAATTTTAAAAACTTTTATAAATTTATAAAAAGATAAAAATAGAAATTAAAAAGTGAAAAAAATTTGAAAGGAGAATGTTTGGGCATAAGGGTATGGTTAACCGGAGCTAGAGCCGACCGGCTGCCATGTTGTGACGTCACCTGACCGCCATACTGGATCTGAGTGACCTTTACCTCATGTATGTGACCTTGGATGACCTTGGATGACCTTGAACACCAAAATATATCTCAAATTCACAAATATAGCAAAAAAAAAAAATATTTTGTTTATAAATATAAAAAATTAATATTCTTTTCAAATAACATTGAAAGACTTATGTGCAGACAGTCCGGGGCTCGATGGCAGGTGAAGCGGTCAGCAACTGATCTCCCGGCACGAAGACCAGCAGAAAACTGACACCCCACCACCAACCCCTCCAATTTTGATTGTTTATTCGTATTCGCTTGAACCCCACCATGCCAAGGCGACCCCCTCCCCTCTCTCCATAAATTTAGCTTGTTCTACATTGGGTACTTATCTGTTCCACTCTTGTTTTCAGTATTGTCTGCCAGTATGCGCTAATGTGGGGAAAGTAGTTAACGTAAACAAAGTTGCCCCATCGCCATAGTTTCTCGTCTGATGCAAGAAGTCACAGATCGCACTATCTTCCCTGATGTTTCCAGCATTCAGTCCGGTAAGTAATTTTTTTATGTTCATCTCTTCCATCAAATTCTGCATGCTATTATCAAATATGCTTGTAATTAATTACACATACATTTCCCCATCAAAGTATAAATTCTGCCTAANTTCTGCATGCTATTATCAAATATGCTTGTAATTAATTACACATACATTTCCCCATCAAAGTATAAATTCTGCCTAAAATTTCGAATACCAGTTCAGACCGGCGAGTGAGTGAGTGAAGAGATTTGGGCGGCTCTTAACAGCGAGGTCTTGAGAGCCGATCGGACCAGTGAGTAATTGGATTTTAGATATAAAGATGAAGTGTAGGTTTGATGGTAAGCCTACGACCAACATTCCGATTTCGTCTTTGGTGGTTACATAATTGACTCCTGCTGTATTGTCTATGTTATCAGCGATGCAATTCGCAAACTATTAGGATTATGCTTTTGAAACAGTGGAATGTACAGAAGGTATAAAATAATACCCAACTTTGAAGGTCTATAATATCAAAACCAAACAACCTACAACCTTGATTGATCAATCAAATGAACCGTGGAACCGTAAAGTTTGTTTACCATACATTCATAAATGTTCAATGTAACCACCATGAGCGGCCCGAACGATATCTACGCGATAATCAAACTCGTTCCACGCTCTTGTCAGCATGTCCGGTGTTACGGTTGGAGTATTATTTTATACTCAGCCTGTACTACATTAAAAGCATCGTAAATAGAGCTTGTTTTTTTTTTGTACAATAGCATTAAATAAGAAAATAAAATTTTTGTGGCATATCTTAGGGACTAAATAACCGATCTCCACCAAATTCTTCACACAAGTAGCGCTACGGTAGGACATGTAAACTTGCATATTTTAAGTGCTCAGTCACTTATTTTTAAAATAACGGTCCTCTAAATATTTTGGATTAGTAAATCCTATAATTCAAAACATAGACTTATTAAATCCGAAGTAGATGCTTCGAATCCGACCTCCATAATGCAGTGCCTTGCATGCTAGTTTATTTTACTAGGCTTTCTGGGTTCAAGTCCCGTGTAAGGCACGTGTGTATTTGTAATTGTCTCATTAATGTTGCATACGTTTCTGGTTTCATTTCTAATGTCATTGCTTTCGAAGAGAAGTCGACTCCTACCAACCAACTCAGCTTTTAAGAACTTATTTAAAAATTAATTGCACACATGTTGAGCCATGTAGGCTTATTAATTATATCAGTAAATTCTTGTTTATAACTAACAGTTTCCTTCAACAGCACCGACTGCTCTGTTCTGATTGGTCGTCTCCTCGCAAATTTTAATTAAATGTTATAAAATATAACTATTTATTTTAATACTTGAGGAAATCGCAATCACGCACTCGACGTGCTAAGTTCCATTGGAAACCAGTACATAGGATAACACGCTTTCAGTTATCCTGTACATGTCATAACACATAATTTAACGCTTAATTTTTCTATTGTAAACCCAGCTTTAAGCATGTAATTTTTTTTCCGATTACCAATGCTCTTCTAAACTAGTATACCATTTCGGAGTGCGGACTAGTGGTGACACCTAGCGCTAGATGCGGAACTACGTCAAACTACTTACCACGGTAATTAAATAAGAACTGACAGGATAATTATCGGTATAACGAGACAGTTGTTTAAAAATAGAGCCATAGGAAAGTATGTGTATTCTGCGAACATCGCGCACTTGTTTTGCCAGGCGATGACGCAGCATATAATAATTCTAGCGAAGCGCAGGAGACGCGCGTTACGTCACCGTGGTCGGAGGGGGGTCTGCGCGTACCGGTTGCGCAGTGGCGCACGCCCGCGCATTACAANCGTGGTCGGAGGGGGGTCTGCGCGTACCGGTTGCGCAGTGGCGCACGCCCGCGCATTACAAAGTGGCCGCGCCAGGCTCGCGTGTTTCCAGTCCAGTCCAGCTGCCCGCGTGCATCGCAAGTGCCACACCGCCGCCTTCCACATCCGCCAGCCGCTCCACGCAGTAAGTGTCCGTTCGCAAAGAGGCTTGCATGCTAGGTACTGCGGCTACCACGTACACGAGACGTTCTTGTCCTGTGCCAAGTAGCAATTGTTTTGTTTCAAAATTCTACACCTTCAGCTACAATTGAAACATGTGCACGAACAACTACAGATCCAGGCAGTAAATCGCGTGTTGATAATAATCGATAAGCGATTTTATTTTTCATTTAATACCCGTAGCAAGTGGAGTTGAGAAGTGTTTTTACTGCGTTTCGAGCAAAATCTGTAGCGATAATTCGCCATGCGGCTTATAAAAATACGCTTGAATGTTCGTGTAGCAGTTATTATTATTTTTTTTTTTTAAACGCGCTGTAACCAATAAAGTGCGTTTGTGTGCTCGTAGTGGAAAATTGCCTTCGGATACTGAAGAAATGAAAGCCAAGTAGGGCCTAGCCATCTGGTAGTGAGCAGGATCACTTAAATGTCAGTTTTTATGGTGAATACAATATGAGAATATTGCAGTTGAATGGTGTCTCGCAGAAGGCCGTTTGGTCATATAATAACGTTGCTGGGAGGGAGAAATTAAAAGCATGCCACGCAAGCTGCATTTCACTGTCGGTACTTTGGATTTATAACGNAACGTTGCTGGGAGGGAGAAATTAAAAGCATGCCACGCAAGCTGCATTTCACTGTCGGTACTTTGGATTTATAACTTAAACAGGTACTTCAAATCAAAGTTATTATAACCAAAGTGAAAAAAAAAACTTAGACTACTTAGAAATGTTATAGGAATAATAAGTATTCACATCTTCAAAGAACCCGGAAGTTGCNAACGTTGCTGGGAGGGAGAAATTAAAAGCATGCCACGCAAGCTGCATTTCACTGTCGGTACTTTGGATTTATAACGTAAACAGGTACTTCAAATCAAAGTTATTATAACCAAAGTGAAAAAAAAAAACTTAGACTACTTAGAAATGTTATAGGAATAATAAGTATTCACATCTTCAAAGAACCCGGAAGTTGCAAATTACGTGTAACTCTGTTGAGTTCACGTGACGTCACGCGATGTCTCCAGCAGTTTGTACGAAGTCCACAGGAACCTACGTCGACAGCAACTGCGCGCGGCCACTCCTACTCAACTTCCAAACCTCGCGCAGGATCTGAACCGGCGCGAACTTTCAGCGGTGATCATGCCTTTTCATTGGTGGGGAATATGTTAGCAACGGTTCAATACAGATTCCTTGAGTACTTGTGTATGCATCTTGTCAAAATATTTTGGCATACAGATATGCTGGAGTGCTCGAAAATAGTGTTTTATAATGCGCGTGATGTCTTGAAAGTATTCGAAAGTCATAGTCTCAATTGGAGGGAGGGGGAGGGGTTATTTCGTAGATTAGCAAATAAAGCATACGTTTAATAATTTCCTAAGGAAAAAAAAGCATTTCAAACACTCCATCGCAGTTCAAGATCCAACCAACAGAACTTTCTGCTTCGTCGTATAACTTTCCACTGCTTATGATCTGACCCGTGCTTAAATTCGTTAGAACGCGATGCTTGCAGAAAGTACAAACTGTACTTGACGGTGGCGTGAAAAATAAGGGAATAGGGACTTAGATTGAACGAGCCTGTTGCGGAAGCAATAGGGGATGAGAAAGAAGACGTTATGTTCGTATGAAACTTTGACACGCACGTAGACCGCACCCGAGGCAGCGAAACACGTTTTCTTTTAGACGCGCAAAGAATCAATTAAACTTGCTATGTTTGTTAACGAATATTTTTTATTGTATCTTTAAATAATTTTTTTTGTCAGGGTGCAAAAATTTCCCAGTGTGTCACAACAAATATTTCGGCTTTAACTTTGCCAATTTTCATGTTCGTGTTTGTTTATTAATATTAAAAAGCATTTTGTTATGACATTTAACTTAAATTGTCTGATCCCTAATAACCTCAACTACAATGCCTCACAGAACTTTGTCAAAAAAAAACTTTTACGACGAGAAAGTTTGCCGACTTTCTTTACTGTGTATTTATACTAGACGACTTTCCACCACTTAACTATTAAACAGGTATATTCTGATAAAACGTTAAATCGATCTTGGTGTATAAATCTGTGTAAGATTTAGCACAATGCGAATGTACAGTGATACATCATTACTAATGTTGAAATTTTATAAATTTGCGACTCAATAATTCATACCCTTGACTTCCGGCCAGAGGCCAAAGATATGACGACAGTGGCGACGAAAGCCTGCGATCTATACCAGACTTTATAATAGTTTCATTTTACTTAAATTATGTAATTCATAGTAAGTCGCAATATAAAATATACGTAGCGAAATTTATTTATCAACACACTTTTCAAGTTAATTTGTAATAATAAAAGTTTTGGCAATATTAAACATCGAAAAAATTGATGGAAAATGTGTTTTTAATAGTAATGATCACGTTCTTGTCGGCGAGGAAGTTCACCGGCATGTGCGCAGCTCGTTAGTCCGGCACAGATCGCGTGCGCGAGCCGCCTACAGTACTTCCCAGGTGGCGCTACGTGCAGTTGTGCAATCCTGAGATATTTACAACAGTTTCGTTTGATCTCACTGTAAATTCCGGGAAATACACTACTGAAGCGTGAAGATGGTTTTGTAAACAAAAATAACTTAATTTACTATTTCAATTTAAAAAAAAGATTGAAAGTAACGTGCTGCCCAATGCCATTTTAAAAACTACAAGAAAGCGATAATATATAGTCAGAAAAATTCTAGGCCCAAAATTTTATTTTCGGCCTCATTGTTATTGGGATTACACTTTTTGTGGAAACGTATTCATGCTTTCGTTTACATTTCTTTATTCGCCTAATTAATTTTTTTTATGTAGTTCCTGTAAAAAAAAATACAAGTATTGGGCATCGGAAAGGCTCTTTTTATGTGTAAAAATTATAATTCCGACATTCTACGACCTTTCATTAAAAAAAAACACACTCCACACGAGAAGCAGAGAGCATAGTAATGACGTAACTAAGACCACGTGAGCTGGATATACACCTAGTTACGTCCTCTACCGCTCCTCCGTTTTCATTTAGTACACGAGGTTTGAACTGCTCCGAAGCAGATGACGATGAGCAGAAGACTCCGTACAGAGAAGATTGCTGGCGTACGTCCCAAACCAACTATTCGACTTCACAGCACTCGGTAAATGAACGGCTCGCATAAACCCGTGCCTGTTCACAGCATGTCTTCCCGCTTACGCAACAATAACAAACAAACAGGCGACTTACGTCATCTCTCTGCGCCGGGACTTCACGCCAAACGTCATAGTGGCTACTTACAAACCGGCCTACCTGGGGGCTATTTTCCGCGTTTGAGCACGAGAGCCCGGGAGCGATAAGGGCGGCACTGCCACGCGCATCAAGCGCGCCATCGCCACTACGAGCTAGGCTCTGAAGTGGCATGCGGTGTTCCTGTTGTGCCGCACGTATATATGAGACTTTCAGCGGTGACCTTCATCATTTGATTGGTGGAAAGTGTGTAGCTACGTTCTGGTGGTTTTTTTTTAATACAGTGCTTTAGAAAAGCCTTTTTTTTTTTGTAATGTTGGAGGACTCTGAAATGATGTTTCTCATGTATGTGACGTCTTAATAAAGCTGCCCCGACAGCCACTTGTTTTGTACATACGACGTCACGACTTCATCAGAACTGTTTGAAAAAGGGAAAGGGACAGGAAGGAGGAAATATTTTATTCTTGAACTTTCGGTCACTTTCAAATTTTCTCCATTTAATATACAGCATTTGGCGCTAAAATTTGGAGATGAAATACGGCCATAAAATTTTTTCTTTAAACAAAGTTGCTCAAATAATTAAAAATATGCTTTAAAAAATTCTGCCACACTAAAGTGCTGGGTTAACTCCATTACCTTATTTCGTTTTTATTTGCTGGTCGTCACTTGTTTTAGGAGGTCATAAATTACAGTTTCGTATGGGTATGACTCTGATTGGCAGAACTCGTCAAAAATCAAAGTAATTTTAGAANGAGGTCATAAATTACAGTTTCGTATGGGTATGACTCTGATTGGCAGAACTCGTCAAAAATCAAAGTAATTTTAGAACTGGCCAGTTAATTTACTTTCTACCTACTCAGTTTCCTGCCCCTAAAAAAATTTAACTGGCATGTAACTGGCCTAGCGTTGCTGTTAAAGAGTTCGCATAAATAATTCAATATTCCGTATGAAACAACAGGAGCCTGTTAGGTGGATCACTTGCCAAACCCATCTGCCAGTTACTCATTTATAACGATAAAGTGAGCACTTTTGAAACGAACGTCCCCAAAAATAGTTGCCTATAACCACACTTATGCTGGAGTACACACTGGTGTACAGGCTCCCAGTAAGTTGTCATTGAACTAATAAAAATATTTCTATGACTTGACGTAGTATTAATAGTGTAAAATGTAAATTGGATGGGTATTGAAAGCGAATGTTTTTTTTTATACGCATAAGGGCACGAATTTGCGCATTACCAACACATTTACTTTCCAAAAAAATCTGCACTGTTTTCCATTTCTATGACGCATGTATAAAGTGAGAAGGTCGGTACATACAGCGGAAGGATACTGAATGAGAAGGAAAGTAGATCCTGAGCAAGGCTACTATCGACAGTGGAAAGCATAATAACGGTCCGGCGAGGAGGGAGTTGAGTGCTGGCCGGGGCGTCAGTCCGAGATCAGCGTGCAGTCACCGTCGTGGTTTGAGCCCCTGTGATTGCTACGGCGTGGCGTTGTAGTCGCAAGGCGACGGTTCTAGACGCAGCTCCCGGCGACTCGTGGTTCGGAGACCTCGGTGACCGGGAGCTCCTGCCGTGGTGTGCGGACGGCAGGGCAGACGTCATCACCCCGACGACGGGAGTCAAGGGTCGGTCGCTATCCCTCGGGCTGACCTCGCGGCGAGCTTCGTGTCGCTCCCGATAACCTGCTACATCGCCGCGCCGCACGCACTCTACCATTCCAGTAGAATCACAAAGCCAAATTTCTGTTATCCTTTTTTATTAACTCGTTCTTCTTCTCCAACAAATTAGACAAAGATCACTCGTTTTGCATTATCGAGGATGATATTTAAAACATCTCGTAGCAATTATCTATTAAATTATCTCAATTTTATGGTTATTATATTTATCTTTAGCACACACGCGTTCATTCTTGTCTGTGGTTGTGGTACATATCTTAAAAGAAAAAGCCTTTTGCGTCACACTTCTGCTGTTACTTGCATTCTGATTGGCTGTCGTCTGACCACGCCACACTAATCATCCAATTATCAATGGCGAGCCGGGAGCCAATCAGGATATTTTTCTTAAATTTCACGTGATTTACAAATTTCAATACTTACTATCCTCTAAGGACCAAATGAACAATAACCTCGAACTCTTTATCTGAAAATTAAACAATGCAATAATTATCCTCTAGGACAAAATTAATACTAACAACAACAATAGCCATAACCTCTAAATTACCTCTTACATCTATGACGCGTGACATAAACAAAATTACATTGCACTTCGCTTAAATCATATACTAAATCTTAGTTTGAAAATTATCTTAATTAATCGTCACCACAGCCAAATAATCTGAAACGAAAAGGTAATAATAAGATGATAATAATATCTGAAAAACCGCAACTTTACAACAGTAGGGGAAAAAAAACATCGCATCATCGCACGCATCGCCTCCTCTTCCTCCCGTCCTCCCTATTCTAAACTGGCACATACACAGCAACTCTCACTTTGNTTCGGCGACCGGAGCATTAGAAAACAATTGACCGCCATCCACTCGAGCCAACCTCTGTACTGAGTAGGTGATATGTTGTGACAGTCCGGTTGCTTCCACTGTGTCTCTGGTTGACGTCATAGGAGGAGGAAAACTTGGCAAGTGGGTTACATCGTGCAGGGCCGTATCATTATTCAAAGTATGTTCATATATGGCAAAACAACACCCTGAGGAGTGAGGTGCGCTTAAAGTATCGTCAAGTGTAGAGGAACCCTACAGTTTTTCAAAGCCTTCGGGCACAGGCACAGCCGTGGCTTTATGGGATGGAGATCTTAGTTAAATAAACGAGCTAATAACAGTTTCTTAATATATAAGCAATCGTAATAATAAATATTTTTAACTTAATATCTTTACACCATTGGCTATCACTTGTTATTTGAAGCTAATATTTACATAATCGCCCGTCACCAAACAATACAATTAAATAATTAGAACTATAATGTATTCACGGTAACTTCAAGATTTTCTGAAGCCCTGCTAAAGATCTACTTTCCAGCACATTTCGTATCCTTCTGCCAAAGNTTACAATATTTACAATCAAATCTGTACCACTCGTCAATTCAGCCGCACCATGTTTCAGTCCGGATATCACAAGTCTTTCCTGTCGAAAAAGTTTCTGGAGCACCCCGAGCGCTCCCATACACAGTATCCCACCACTCGTCGGATACTTCGCCCTCTGCAGCACTCGCGCACTCTTGTTCGCAGCTGCTCACACACTCGTCCTCCGCAGTATCTCGTACCTTCGTTCGCCGACGGTGCTTTTCTGCAAGTGCCTCGATGCCCCTATCCTCGCTAGGCACTCACCGTACTCAAGCCGTGCTGCTTTCACAAACTGCCGACCCCTCCGTCTGCGGCTGTGTCTATAGTGTGGGTGCCCTGGCCCCAGAACCTTCTTCGCGCCTCGGGACATTGCGGCCGGTTTTAGCTGAAAGGTTCATGCACGCGCNGCTTGGGGGAGAAGCGCGTCGAGACTGGCCACTCGTAACAACACTTTATTAAGGTGACAGCCTGGTTGAAGGAATTTTGCACGTCAGTGGCATAAAAGCGTGGGAGCGCTAGGGACGACCGAGACATGCTCATCGACTCTCTCATCGTCTCTACGCGCAAAGCACTGAACTGGCGTGCAGTCTTGCCGTCGATAACGCGCCTCTATGAGACTTTAAGTGGAGACCCTACCCTTTTATGACGTAATAATAATAATAAAGGTTTGATGCACCTACTTATTCCTTTTTTTTAATGTTTGTACCTAAAAATGGCCGTGAACGCACCCGTTTACGCCATTTTCACAATCACAAGAACATGCTTTAGAGAGAAATGGAGGAACTGAAAAATGTATACAGACGAGTAACGTTTCTTAAATGCTATTCGTAAGCAGACCTCGGTGAGACGTGTTGGGCGGTTTTTAATAAAACGTTTTCTGCTGGAGCTCTGCACGGCCATTCGGCGGCCTACCCAGACCTTAAAGCATGAAAACGATAAAGTCAACAATAATAAGGGTTTTAAATTTACTTCCGCCCTTTTAAACGCCGTACGTAATTCGCGTGTTGTTACGAATGTTTCATGAGGTGACACTCTTTACGGAGACGTAGTAAAAACTAACCATTATACACAGNCTCTTTACGGAGACGTAGTAAAAACTAACCATTATACACAGAAGAGCCAAAAAAACTGGTACACCTGCCTAATATCGTGTAGGGCCCCCGCGAGCACGCAGAAGTGCCACAAGACGACGTGGCATGGACTCGACCAATGTCTTAAGGTATGCAGAAGGCAATTCTCACCATGAATCCTGCAGCGCAGTCCACAAATCCAATCTGTGCCAATTTGAGAAAGGGTTGCACGTCTGTCACGTTTAATGATTCTCGTCAGTCGTCAATTGTCCCGTTCTTTCGCGATCTTTTTCCGACCGCAGCGATGTCGAAGATGTGATGTTTTACCGGATTCCCGATATTCACGGTACACTCGTGAAATGGTCGTACGCGAACATCCAAATGTTATCGCTATCTCGGAGATGCTATGTCCCATCTCTCGTGCGCCGACTATAACACCACGTCCAAACTCACTTAAGTCTTGATAACCTGCCATTGTAGCAGCTGTAACCGATCTAGCTGCCGACTGCATCGCGTAACTCTGATTGGTTCCATACCGCTGTTATTTGCATACGCACGCCTATACCAGTTTTTTTGGCTCTTCAGTGTATGTATAAAAGGGATTAAGGTGTCGGGCAGTCTTCAATTCCTGTTGGTCATATACATTATCCAGAAATAATCTTTACATTACTGAAACCTCGTACATCATTACATGGAACTATTATTAAAAATTTCACATTAGAGTAGATTAGAAAAAATCTGCTCGTTTTCCTACAGAACTTCAAAACCACCTGACGTTTACTAAATACGTTGGTGCATTACTTTTGAGTTTCGGCTAAGCTGTAACGGAAATACGAGTTACTAAATGTTATTTTTTCCTTCGCAAAAGCGCCGGTTTGTTGTAAAACTAAATCTAAACGAGCGGAAAATCATGGTTAGAATATAGAATTTTGACAATACTGACTGCAGTTCTTGAACCAATGTTGGGGTCACGCGAAGAAGACGAAAATCAGCCTACTTCCTCATTGTAGACAATGGTTCTATAGTATGTGCAAGGCTAACCAGCCAACCTTTCACCACTTCTGTCTGCCATATACACTCCTCGGCCGAGGAAAACCATTTGAACACTCGGAGGTACAAATGTATGTACAAAGGAAGTATATAAGTGGAACACATTCCTTATAGCCCATTCACTGTTTTTTCCAACTTTTCTGAAGCCATGCTAAAGGTCTACTTCCAGAATATTCCTCCGCCCCGTGCAAACAAGTCCTGACCGAGTCTAGAAAATTACATCAAAACGACAGCGCACCGCATTCGCACGCACTCGGTGTAATAACATTTTGCAAAATAACTATTTCGTACTGGCATTACCAAACCTATTTCCTCTCTATTTTTACTCATTAATTATAAATTAAAGTTTATAATTTGTTGACCGAATATAAGTAAACGTTCAGTTTTAACCAAAAATGAGGTACTTTTTATGTTAACGGTAGTATAAAACGCTTGTGATGAGTGGCATGTTTAGGAAACAACCAAACACGTCGTACACAGAGTGATTTTGCAAAGGTTTGATAAAAAAATTGCAGGGGAACCACGAATATACTATAACGCCATAAACTGACCCAACGCTGACTCTTTAACTTCTGTCAGAACACTCAGAATCGCGGGTTTAAAGAACGGTGTTACATTTGTTTGCATTTTATTCTATAACAAAACCAGCATTTTTTTACGAAAAGTTAAGCATTTTTGCGTAATTTNATATAAGTAAACGTTCAGTTTTAACCAAAAATGAGGTACTTTTTATGTTAACGGTAGTATAAAACGCTTGTGATGCGTGTCATACATAGAGTGATTTTGCAAAGGTTTGATAAAAAAATTGCAGAGGAACCACGAATATACTATAACGCCATAAACTGACCCAACGCTGACTCTTTAACTTCTGTCAGAACACTCAGAATCGCGGGTTTAAAGAACGGCGTTACATTTGTTTGCATTTTATTCTATAACAAAACCAGCATTTTTTTACGAAAAGTTAAGCATTTTTGCGTAATTTNGTTACATTTGTTTGCATTTTATTCTATAACAAAACCAGCATTTTTTTACGAAAAGTTAAGCATTTTTGCGTAATTTGGTTACAGCTTAGCGGAAAGCAGTGTACTAGCATTTCAGCGCACTCGGTCGAAACCACGCGGCTATGATAGTTCCATACGAAGAGAAGCAATTCATTTCCGGGACACGGAGAATGGTTTCTGCCCAAGTGGCATGTACTCAACTGTTACAACTCTACGTTAGTTGATTTTCCGGACTTGAACACCCAGTAAGAAAAGATCATTTTCTCCGGGTGTTTCACCTTAGAGCGTCCTCGTAGAGAACTTTTCCTTCCTGAAATACGTAAGTGGTGCTTTTTAGTATATAATCAGCTACCAGGGGTAAGACCCATGAACTTAAACAGCTCTCATGGGGAATTGAGCTCAAGGCCTCTCACGTTGTGACGTAGTGATGGTGATATGCCCACTCACAGCAGAGCTTATAACTCGAGGAAACCCGCGGACCAGCGACATCGTCTGGCACGATTCCCACATGCGAAAATCCGGGAGCAACCCTCGCCGGGAATCGAGCCCGGTTCGCCTAAGTGGGAAGCGAGTAGTCTGACCACACGACCACCGCGACTCCTCTGAACGTTATTAAATTGTAGAGAAGAGAGTGTACGGGGTAGAGCGCGCGTTCCCAGCGTTGGATTGCTTCTGTTTCCCAAGAACGGTTGAAAGCACGAGACTTCTTCTAAACTCAGCTCAACATACCAGTCTTTAAGGGGGAGGCATCCCCACCATTTTGGAATTATGTATACTCCTCCATAACTGAATTTCTAGAATCAATATTTAAAAAACCAAGCTCGTCAAGGCACGGGAAACTTCTTAACAGTTATTTCGAAATTCAATTTATTTATTAGCACCCGATTCGATTCACATCTGCAACCGTAATCAAACATTGCCTTATCATATAATAATGTCTGTCCCACTTGGGAAAAAAAGCGGATATAACTGAAACACCAAAAACTTGACAAATTTTGTTAAGTATTTTCCTGCGTCATGTCAAGCTTTGATTTTTAACGTCTGGTTATGAAGTGTGTGTATGAAGATTTAGTAAAAAAGATAATCCAAAATGGAAGGAATACTACTACCCCCTTAAATGTTCGAATCTTCCCTGTGGCCAATTTATAATGCAACCAGGATATACATATTGAAGTTACGCAAAACAATAAAAGCATGGGTCTTGACGGCAAAGTTAACGTCGCGTGGTTTCGACAGCTGTGCATAAAGATCGTGAACAAATGCTGGGTGCATGCGCAGGAGACTAAGATCAGTGTACCGCATCGTCAGTGTGTGTGTGCGTGTGTGTGTGGAACGGGAGACGAACAGGAGGTCGCGGACGTAACCANAGTGTACCGCATCGTCAGTGTGTGTGTGCGTGTGTGTGTGGAACGGGAGACGAACAGGAGGTCGCGGACGTAACCATGATTGTTTTACGCCACGATGACCTGCTTTATCTCCCGCCAGAGAATGGGAGGACGCGAAGATAAACACGGTGTCAAGAGTGCAAGGCGAGAGCTCTTTCGTCAGCACTTTCCTCCGAGGGAACTTTCCACACTCAGCACGCCTAGGGCAGCGTTCTAGCGCCTCATTCTTACACAACGTCCCTCCGTGTTGCATTTTTAGATTCTTCTAGCTTGTTTATATCTCTAGCAAGACNAGTGTACCGCATCGTCAGTGTGTGTGTGCGTGTGTGTGTGGAACGGGAGACGAACAGGAGGTCGCGGACGTAACCGTGATTGTTTTACGCCACGATGACCTGCTTTATCTCCCGCCAGAGAATGGGAGGACGCGAAGATAAACACGGTGTCAAGAGTGCAAGGCGAGAGCTCTTTCGTCAGCACTTTCCTCCGAGGGAACTTTCCACACTCAGCACGCCTAGGGCGGCGTTCTTGCGCCTCATTCTTACACAACGTCCCTCCGTGTTGCATTTTTAGATTCTTCTAGCTTGTTTATATCTCTAGCAAGACNGCGCCTCATTCTTACACAACGTCCCTCCGTGTTGCATTTTTAGATTCTTCTAGCTTGTTTATATCTCTAGCAAGACAATTCCGAAAGTACCTCTATACTTGAACTAGCTATTGCACAGCAGTACAGGCATAGCGACCGAACTACTTGCATTTACGTCGCAATATTGATTTTGCCAAACTTTGGGGGCAACGGTGGCGTAGTGTCCAGGGTGCCCGCCTCCCACCACGGCGATCCGGGTTCGATCCCCGGCGGGTTCCACTCCCGGATTCTCGCATGTGGGAATCGTGCTGGACGAAATGCCGCTTGCCGGTGGGTTTTCTCGGGGTACTCCCGTTTCCCCCACCCTTGCACTCCAGCGCCGCTCCATTCTAGGGCTTCATTTCTGTCATGCCCGGGGATGACCGTCACCTACGGGTCCCAGCTGGAAAGACCGTCACTCGGAGGGTGTCGCCTTGCCCTGGGTGCACTCCCCACACGCCATTCCATTCATTCAAACTTTGGTGGTACTACTATTGTGACATAATTATGAGTTCGTGGTTGAGTCGTCATGCTTGTACTCAGTTCCGTCTTTTCCATAAGAGCACGTGGGGCACGAGCTCGAAATGCCGTCGTCATCGTTTAACTTGCACGTTAAATTTTTGTAGTAATCTTGACATCAGGTTGCGGTAGCGTGCGACAGTAGATTTACGTCAACTTACCGTCAACTTGGTTATCAAGGCGAAACTATGCCATCTAGCGGTTACCTACGTTAGCGCTACCTACGGTGTGTGCTTACAATGCGTAGGTGACGCACGCACATATACATAGTCCAATTCCCAAAACAGTAATCACTTCACTTGTGTTTGATTTGTATAAAGCTAACCATAGTAATAAATAAAGTCACTACCTAAACAACAGTACATTCTGATGTTTACATTCACTTTTTTTTTTTATTAAGGGCCCCACACTCTATGTGTCCAAGGGCCCCTGCATGGCCTAAGACGGTCCTGCTTGTACTGCTATGTAAGTTCAACGTCCACTTGGGTGCAGAGGTTCACACGTACTCTGAACTTAGTTCAGCGCGCTGGTGTTCTCTCCTCCCGCTCCTGATCTCTCGGAGTTTTGCACGAGAAATACATTCCAGATCTTGCAACACAGCAGCACGCTCGGCAGGGCAGCACGTACAATTTCCCCAGCATTCCAGTGTCACGTCTTTGCCACCTTTCATTAGCTCCAGAGCATTCATTGTTTCTGACTTGTTGTACCAGGTAGGAATAATTGCATCCCAAATCAATTGTTTATCACCAGACTCTCCGTAAATTAATGGGCCGCAGTTGAACGCAGCCCGATGGAAAGGTATGCGCCCCTTTCCCAATCGCGGTGGGTTCGCGCGGATACCACCTCACCTGTCAACAGCAACGCACGGGGTTGAACCTGCGCGTGCCACATATCACGGTATAGAGGCACTTTTGGAATTCTCTTTCTAAAATATAAACAAGCTAAATAATAACAATAAAAATAATAATAATGCAATACGGCGGAGGTAGGTTCCCTCAGGGCGCTCGCCTGGTGAGGAGTTTGTTTGTGTGAGCGAGGCAAAAATCCATAAAGCGCTACGGGCGACGCCGACAAGCGTTATGTATAGCGGTATCGCCTCTACGCGCAAGGCGCTCAACCGGCGTGCAGTTTCCGTCGGCGACTCGCCTAGACGCGACTTTAAGTGGCGAATCTTTGATGTTATTGGTCGCGCCACTCGTTAGCAAGGTCCAATGCATGCCTCTGTCGTAGTTTCGCATGTATCCGGTGCGCGTATGTTGAGATGCAGCAGCCTGATAAAAAAAAAGTCTGTTTTAGCTATGTTGAAGGCATGACAAAAAAAATTTCCAGTGAGCGTTATCTCTTGAAAGTACCACACCGTCGTCGCATGGAATGTGCTTTATTTTGGTAGCCTAGGTAAACCTATTGGGAGAACGTTTAATAGCTTCGTAAAAAAACGCATTTTTCAATAACCCTTCCATCTTGCACTTATCTCTGTTTTGCCGTAGCTTACTTTCCTGATAAAAAGTTTGAAAACTAGGACTGTTGGGGCATAGGGCATTTCTTAACAGGTATTTTTTAAGTCCACAATATCATTCCCATTTTTTTTTATTGTATCTGTAGCCATTATAAATATTAACTCAATATTAATTCTTTTTCAGTATTACACGAGAAAATACAGACTGAAATCAGTCTCGTCTGGTTTCAGAAATTCTACAAAGTAGTTCTGTATGCAATAATGTTTGAATCGTTAATAAATTATAAATAGGTATATAAGTAAACACAAGATTGCAAGGATACCGGTAACTTTTAAGACTCCCGTCTATTAGTATGTAAGGATCTTTTCGNTATCTTTTCGATTTTTTTAATCAAACCTTTCAAAAATCACCCCCTGTGCGATGTGATCGGTTGTTTCCAAAATATGTCATATATCGCAGGCGTTTTATGCGTCTGTTGAACACAAATTGGTTAAATTGGACTTTTGTGTTTCATGCATAAATTACATAGTCTTATATATAGTTAATATGATTACAAATAGTTCTCATGCAAAATATTATTAAACTGAGTGCGCCCCAATGCGGTGCGTTGTCCCTTTGGTGTAATTTCCTATACTTGGTTAAGCTTTGTATAAGGCGGTGGAATAACCTGAAATAACAACTTTATCAGGGCTACAAAAAAAAATGTGCAAGTAAGCTGGCGCGCAAACTGGGTTGCAGTGTGTTTGTTATACGCTTTTTACAAACAAACTCTTTCGCATCTGCACAATCTGGTTGCACACGACAAGAAATAACACTTCAGACTACGCCGGAATACAACTTTCAACAGATCACGCTTATTGCAAAAACTGATTTGAAGATCTTTAATACGGGCAAAAACGACGTTTTCAGAATGTTATAGGTTAAAATATTCTGAGTGAATTCCTTCGAAACTTGTATAGGGCCCTAACTTTGCAACAGGCCTTCCACCAATAAAATGATAGGGTCACCGCTGAAAGTCTAATTGGTACAAGCAGCACGACGAGAACACCGCACGCCAGTTCAGAGCCTTGCACGCAGGGGTGATGGCGCACTTGATCCGCGTGGCAGTGTCGCCCTTATCGCTCCCACGCNTGATGGCGCACTTGATCCGCGTGGCAGTGTCGCCCTTATCGCTCCCACGCTTCTCCGCCTGAGACGTGGAAAACAGCTCCAGGCAGACGGACACCTTAGAGTGACTCGCATGTTTCTAAAGCCNACCGCTGAAAGTCTAATTGGTACAAGCAGCACGACGAGAACACCGCACGCCAGTTCAGAGCCTTGCACGCAGGGGCGATGGCGCACTTGATCCGCGTGGCAGTGTCGCCCTTATCGCTCCCGCGCTTCTCCGCCTGAGACGTGGAAAACAGCTCCAGGCAGACGGACACCTTAGAGTGACTCGCATGTTTCTAAAGCCNCGCTTCTCCGCCTGAGACGTGGAAAACAGCTCCAGGCAGACGGACACCTTAGAGTGACTCGCATGTTTCTAAAGCCGCGTTTACACTACGTAACAAACTATATAACTTCGTGTGATATAAACGTGTTATTAGACTTGTGAAAAGTGCAAAGAAAAAAGTTACACAAGTTACATGTAACACGTGTTATATAACTAGATTTCCGCGGTATACCGGCTGAGTATAAAAGAATACCCCAACTTTGAAGGTCTACAATATCAAAACCAAAAAACCTACAACCTTGATTGACCAATCAAATGAACCGTGAAGTTTGTTTACCATACATTCATAAATGTTCAATGTGACCACCACGAGCGGCCCGAACGACATCTACGCGATAATCAAACTCATTCCAGACTCTTGTCAACATGTCCGGTGTTAAGGTTTGGATGGCGCCCGTAATTATCTTTTTGAGGTTGTCAATGTTAGCCGGCAATGGCGGACGAAACACTTGATTCTTTGTGTACCCCCATAGAAAAAAATCGCACGGGGTAAGATCCGGGCTTCTTGGGGGCCAGTGATGAAGAGCCTGGTCACCAGCTGCTCCTCGACCAATCCAGCGTTGCGGCAACGTCTCGTTCAGGTATCCGCGAACAGCTAGGTGCTAATGGGGTGGCGCACCATAAAGGAAACCTCAGACCGTCCCCTTCAAATTGACGTGTCGAATGCGAGCTCACTACCCCCTCACCTCCTCAAACCGATAGTTACGAAATATCCAAAAATTAAAAGAACGAAAACTAACAAATGTTCCAAACGCCATACACACGAAAAACGGCGTTATTTTCTGTGCAATTATCCTCCGTATTAATAAGCATAGCAGCGCTTTTTTAACGCCGAGGTGTAATTACGACTATATTTTCACCTGTGAAGTATCTGTGGGCATGGAAAGAAATTGTTGAATAAACAGAGAAATAAGAAAATATAAACATTAATGGCTGTCGTACAAGAAGGTAGTATGTAGTGGCTACTAGCATGTAATATTTGTTTACTGTCGGTCGCGAGGCGGTGGAACTAGTGTTGACGTGAACGCGGATTGTCGCGCCCTCGTCGCTTCAGTCGCGCTGTTGCGAGTGATCGCAGCATGAGCCGGCGAAGGTGCGGTGTGCGAACCGGGCTCGCAGTTCGTCAGCGAGACGACGTCGGCGCTGGACGAGGTTATCAGGTGCTGGCCTGTTGCCACAGCAGAAACTCCCCGCGCTGATAAACAATCAGGCAGCCGGCGTGTCGTCACGCAACATAAACAACTCCGATCGCTGCGGCTTTGGCAACAGCTACTCCTCGTATTCAAGTAATTCTACTAACTCCCATCACTGACTCTGGTTTACAATACCGGTTAAAAAATAAATAAAATCCATGTTTCACCCTTTTGTAACTGTGGAGGGGGAGGGGGAGGAGCAGAGCTTGTATTGGTCGAAAACGGTTTGAATTATTATACAGTCAATATTTAACAGCAGGAAAAGATTTTTTTTTTTCGCGTTTCTTTGATGTTAATAATTACATGTAACTGGACTGTTGATAATTTAACCTGGCTTTACTTTAGTTAATGGCATCTACCAGCCATGACCAGTAAAGGATTGGATTTGGCCTTGAATAGTACGTGAAACATTTCTAAAAGGGACCAAAAAAAAATTAATTTCGGAAATAGTTTACTTTTTTTGCAAGATTTATAAAAGTTGTTTGGGAGGAATAAATACGCTGAGAGTAAAGAAACTACTACTTTTCATTCACATCTTTGGGCGGAATGTACATAANGTTTGGGAGGAATAAATACGCTGAGAGTAAAGAAACTACTACTTTTCATTCACATCTTTGGGCGGAATGTACATAAAGTGAAATAAATTATGGCAGTTCATTCATACCAAACTTCAAATAATTACTGCACGGCATAGAACACGTGCGTTATATCTGATCGCTCATCGGCTTCTAGTCTTGCGACGCACGTGCGATTACAAGTGCAGATCTTGCTTCGAGTATGTCATGCCACGAAAAATATGAATAATGTTTCGTCAGGCTTTAGGAGCGAACTCCTAACAAAGAAAATATACTATCTGAAATAGCTATTAGAAAAAAAACATCAAAACTCGCAGGACATTTTTTAGGGAAAAGAAAAACGCATTACATAGTTTCACATCCCATACAAGGCAAAACAAAGACGAAAATGTGAGATGAAAGCTTGGTAACATAATTCATTTGCCTTGCACGAACTGGCAATCCTGTATATCCAATGGACGGTTTAAGTGTGTGGGAGAGGCGTTGGTTGAGGATATGTACCTGTATATGGGCTGCGTTTAAAAGCTGAGGATATCGGCGTCGATAAGAGTGAAGAGGCGACGGAAAAATAGAAAAAAATGGAGGAGCACATCTAAGATTAAAAATAAAACTCCCGATCAACTGCAATGTCCGGTATGTTTCCCTTTTTCTTCAAGGTCAACCACTTTCCAGCTTTATTTCCTCGTGTTAAAACAGGTTTGAACACGGAAGCCTTAGTAGTATGAGGAGGCTAGCTGCTCCAGAAACACTTATTCTCTACTACTGTAGTTACCATTTCTAGGGCTTGCTCCAGGCTTAAGGGACCCGCCTGCCTGCATCGTTTTTCTCATTTTCCGGCCGAGAAGCGTGGCAGCTATAAGGGCTACACTGGCACCCGCTACAAGACCGCCATCGCCATTATGCGCAGAGCTCTGAGCTGGCGTGCAGTGTTCTCGTAGTGCTGCGTGTACCTGTGGGACTTCCAGCAGAGATTCTATCATTTCATTGCTCTTATCGTAGTTTGACTCGTGTCCGGCTAGTATGTTTTAAGATACGGCAGTCTGAAAAAGCCGTTTTTAACTATATTGGAGGGTTGCAAAATGATATTTACAACATGCGAGGTATGTAACTTTAAAGTACAATTCCGTTCTCGTCTGGGGTACGATGTATTAATGTAGGTAAACATACTGGGGCCACGTTTAATAGTTTCGTCACAGAACCAGGATTTCAAACACTCTGCAACGCAGTTCAAGCACCAGGCACGTGGAACTCTTAATGTAGAGGGCATTCTGAAGACTTTGAATGCATCAAACCTCTTTTTCAGTGCTAGCAAGGTCCACTGTGGCGTTTCTCCCCCCCCCCTTTTTTATTTGTTAATTTTCGTGGAAAGTTGAGGTTCCGTGGTGAGGTTGTTGGATTAATCCTAATATTTAAATGAGTGCAATATCTCCTTAAGTGTTTACTTGTCTTATGGGCTATTTTAAGTCGGTTTAACTTAGGTTGCGTTACGTTAACTTGGGTTAAGCTATCCTAACTTATAATCGATTTTGCATTGTTTTACTCATAGAGAGGTTGGTCTCCTCGACCGATTCGCAGGAGGCAAATGATCTCACCATTATATTATTATGGTATCGGAAGGTTTGTGAAACAGTCATTACTCTTTTATCATTTTAACCTTGGACTTTATTACCCAAGTTACCCTAGTTAATGCCTCTATTTTTGTGTCAACAATTTTAGTATTTAATTAACTTAGTTTAAGAATTTTTAGTATGGCACTTTGGGTTTGTTCAGTCATTTCAACCTGAGCAATGTTCGATGCGGACTGCAAGATGTGAAGTAATCGGATGCATCTCATCATATAGTGTTGCCAAACTGTGCAAGTAAAACGTCGTAGGACGGAATTTACCACCGGGATTTTCGCCTCTAGTTTCATCTATGATTCATGTGGCGTAGGCCGTGGGGACGAATAACTTGGAGATATTCCAGAGATGTGAGATGCCTGTCCACGCAGATAACAATCGCTGGCGGTAATCTGTCTTCCCTCAAGGCTGAAGTGCTTTTCACAACAGTGCGGCAGTACGGAAGTGACAGTGNATCGCTGGCGGTAATCTGTCTTCCCTCAAGGCTGAAGTGCTTTTCACAACAGTGCGGCAGTACGGAAGTGACAGTGAATAGTCTCTAGCAAATCAGAGGGGAGGATGCGACAGAATGCAATAGAACTTGTTCTAATGCACCTGTGCCGGTCGCATGCAACAAGTAAGAAGAACAAAAGTAGCTTATATTGGCAAGTGAGATAAAGATGAGTTCATGAAGGAAAATGTAAGACATCTATTAACATCCATCANTAAAGATGAGTTCATGAAGGAAAATGTAAGACATCTATTAACATCCATCATGTATGTGCCGTGTAGAAAGCAATCCTGAATTGGGGACGCCAATAAATGGGCGATATTTTCTTTCTTGCCGTGTGAGAATGAATAGTCTTCAGCCAACGGTATTGCAGGAGAGAGAAAAAAAGTAACAAATTTGTCTCGCTTGAACTTATTAGTTTGAAATAACTAATGTAAACAAGAAAGGAAAAACACGATTAGGAGTAATACTTTTTTTGTAGATCAATATTTCACCAAACTCAAATTAATTTCGAATCGTATGTGGCTGGTTGAACACAAGACGAGTGCATTTACTGTGAACAAACCTTTTTCTTCTTTACAGTTATCACAAAAACCCTTCGTACAGCAAGTAAATACATCTCCAAAAATTAATTACAACATGACTAAACATAAATATCTACAGCAAAATTAATATACAACGACCGGTACAAAATGTACAGAATAATATAACCTAAAATATGACCGCCAAAAAATATTCGTAAGTCATGGTTCAACAGCAAATCATATATAGTTTACATTAACCCGGCTCGACGTTAAAATCTTAACTTGAATAGAGCAGTGTTAGCNTTAACCCGGCTCAACGTTAAAATCTTAACTTGATTAGAGCAGTGTTAGCTTATAGATCTAACTTGATAACATGCTGTACAGGGAGAGTTCCTTAGTACTAGCCGTAATGTGGCGTCGAAAGGATGAACTGTCCGAAGCAGTGAAAGAGCGCGTAGTATCTTTGTTTGGACAATGTAGTAGTTACAGAAAGACCACTGCCACGGCTCATTACAGTGTGTCTATAGTGCAGTACATCGCGTGTGTGTGTAATGACACAGGAAGTACAGAAAACAAGAAGAGATCAGGACGTCCTGGTGTGTTATCTGCACGAGGTGGACGTGATGTGCTCCGACAAGTGAGGAGAATCAGCCCTCGAACCATCGACAATGGCCTCCAGACACGCAGAGGGAGATATGTCTGTGCATTTACAATCCGCACAGCATCCATGATGCTTGGTATAGGCGCGGACTCCGAGACACAAGCCCTACTACACTGACGTCAATAGGAAGAAGATAGTGGATTGTTCTCGTGAACATCTTGATAAGGAAATATATTTACTGATGAGAGTAAGTTTCACTTATTCGGGTCAGGTGGACCTGAACGTGCTTGGAGAACACCTAATAGTGAATTGCATCCTAAGAACATAACCCCAACTGACAAGCATTATGGAGGAATTGTAATTGTTTGGNTGGAGGAATTGTAATGGTTTAGGGTAGTGTGGGTTATTCTGGTGTTGGAGATCTGGTTGTCATTAACGATAACCCTAATGAGCTAGTTTCATTTTCCAACAAGACAACGATCTGAAGCACGGGGCGTGGATAACTGAGAGAGTGGCTACTATATAACGTCAGAGAATCATTAAAGACACCTCTACAGTCCCCGGACATTAAGACNAGACACCTCTACAGTCTCCGGACATTAAGACCATATAATATCTGTGTGTCTATAGGACAGGCAAGTGAGAAAAGAAAGTGCACCTCTAGGAACGAGTTCACTAAGATACTTGAAAGAATGGAATGCAACAAGAAAAGTGAATATAACCAAGAAACTTGTAGAATCAATGCCTAGTAGACAGCATGCTATAATCAATGACAATAGCCTCCATACTAAATATTAAACTTCAGTTATGTACTGGATATGGACACCAATTTTCCTTAAACCGTGACTGTAGGAATATGTTTTTTTTTTTTTTTGCGGTAACATTTTAAAATGTACTATTCAGAATGTTTTATAATGGTAGTTGCAGATTACTGTTTCATCGTGTTCTAATTAATTTGTGGATATGTATTTAAGTTTATTGATATAAACAAATGTTACCAGGTAAACACTTGCTGCATGACTACTTCTTGTGATGACTGTACATGCAGATGCCAGGCAACGTAAGGTACTGTTTCCAGACATGCACCTCATAGG
>NQII01001337.1:142834-181569 GCA_002778355.1 Clitarchus hookeri
GTACCTCTTTCACTGTGGCGTTCCATCTGCAGTTGTTTTAGTGTCTTCCATTTAACGCACTTATACGCATAGAAATGATGCGTATCTTTATAGTTCCTAAAAGCTGGATATGTAATGCATTAAATAAACTGGGTTAGCAGTAATTTTCATGTATAGGGAACATTCATTTCCAATCTAATGTCAGTTCGTACTAGGTGTGCCACTTTCACTGTGAGTAACTGTACATCGGTGGATGCACCGGTGAATTTTCGCATACGCGGATTGCCATGGGTCTGATCACTTTTATTAATGCATCAGTCAAATGAAACTGTGGAATTATTAGAAAAGCGTTGGTTTTACACATTTACTAATTCTTACACTTATACGCATTGAAAAAAAAAACCAAGAAAATTAAATAATTTTAGCATTCACAAATGTTAAACACTTTTGATTCAACATGGAACGAATTTCCCTCCGTCGTTATCAACATTACTGGACTCGTGCCTAGAAGCATGCCTATTACAGTGCATACAGTTGCCTAGGAGCATGCCTGTTACAGTGCATACAGTTGCCAAGGAGCATGCCTGTTACAGTGCATACAGGTGCCAAGGAGCATGCCTGTTACAGTGCATACAGTTGCCTAGAATCATGCCTATTACAGTGCATACAGTTGCCTAGGAGCATGCCTGTTACATTGTACACAGGTGCCTAGGAGCATGCCTGTTCTGTGCATACAGTTGTCTAGGAGCATGCCTGTTACAGTGCGTACAGGTGCCTAGGAGCATGCCTGTTACAGTGCATACAGGTAGGGACAGTTACGTTCCCGAAAGGTTGATTTCAAAAGTGCTAAATTAACTGTGTACAGTCTATAGAAGAGTTTGCATTATAATTTGAAAACTGAAAGAAGCAGTCGTGAACATATTTTAATTATGATACGAAAGGAGTGTAAGAAGACTAGGGTATATATATATATATATATGTATATATCATTTTAGTATTTACTTATGGTTCTAAATTTGTAATCAATGCTTCCTTTGTAGCCACAGAAAAATCTTCAAAGGGAATTTGTTTCGGAACGACAGTTTTCTGTGCAAAAGGGTACCTGCTAATTCAAAACTATGAAAATTCTAAAAGTTAAGAAGTTGTGAGTAAAATACAGGCTGTGCGCATATTCTCAAAAACTGAGAACTCTATTTATGGCAGCCGACTATATTCATAAATTAAATGAGTGAAAGAAGACATTTGGGCGGCTCTTTAACAGCGAGGTCTTGAGAGCCGATGAGGGTGGTTGAGGCGAGTATGCAGCGGCGCCGGAATGAAAGGGCGGGGGGAAACGGGAGATCCCCGCTTAAACCCACCGACCAGCAACATCGTCCGGCACGATTCCCACATGCAAAAATCCGGCGGCCCTGCCCGGGGATTCATAAATTAAAGTTATCATAAATAACTAAGAATTAATTAGCACACAAGAGGAAATCCAAACACTTTCCACTTCATTTTCTATAAGCTGATTTGCTTTACTGCACGCAATATTTACATGTACACAATTGAAATTGTATCTATAAGCTCTCAACATCCAGGTCCCAAGAAATGGGAGTTTGATGGGAATCAGTACTCTCTCTCTCACCTAGAACTTTAAATGAATCTTAATTATTACGCAATCATAATATAATAGTTTAAAATCAATTTTAGCTTTAACATTGCACAATATTTCATTTCACTATCAAGTTAGACTTTATCCGTGTTAATGCTACCCTTAGTGCCTGGTTACGTCACTGTACATAACAATAGCATCCTCACAACTGAAACATGTGAACTAAGTTTACGTTATCTTCAGATAACGGGAACCTTTCAAAAGCCAAGTAAGTGTGTTCCTAGAAAACTATCGACTACGAAATCAACTTGGATAAAAAAAAAAAAATCAGTGGACTCTGCCGAGAGATAAGATTGTTAAATACGAGCTGTTGCAAAGTTGTATGGCAGTAAGGTTTCCATGCGAGTTCGGACTTAGTCATAAAACTGTTGGAGCGAGAACGAAATGGCTGCGAGGATACAGGAAATTCCATTGGTCAGCGCGCCTGTTCTACGCCTGAACGGGGGTACAACTACTGCAAGACGCCGGAAAACGTGTTGTGGTAGTAATGGCAGCTATCGAAGTGTAAACAATCCATAACTCTCTCTAAAAAAAAGACCAAGTTTGCGTTGGGCGGAGTCCGGTTTAAGTGGACTCGGCTCTTTGTCAAAGCAAGGTCACAGTTTAGGAGCGGATCTAGAATGTTTTTTTTGGTGGGGGGAGAGGAGTTCACTTCCCCATTATGCAGACGCATGTGTAGATTTTTGAGTCATGGCAAAGGAGGAGGGTACTGTCTCATGCCAATATCAGGGAACAGTTTTTAATTAGTCACATATTCTGATATTTTTTTATTTAATTTTTTTAACTTTTACATGATAATTTCATGCCAGTGTGAGATTTGGAGGGGGGCAGGTGATGCCATGTCCACCGTGACCCCCCTCTGGATCCGCTCCTGGGTTGCACCGGCAAAGAATTCATCACGATCGCTTTTACGAAGAAGCAATGTTTGCTGTAGCACATGTCTTAATTGTAAGGCAAATATTTCAAGTGGTTCTGGCACCAACACCAAGGCTTATGGTGGGTTCACTACCTCTTATATACAAGTTAACTGATATTCCCCCATTGCGCAGAGTGGCAGTGATTTTTTATAGTAACGTATTAATAGAGTTCTGTTTTTTGTAACTCGTTTCAGACTAACGCACAATGGTGCGCCAATACAAATTGCAAGATACGGACTTGCGTTAGATGCTGTGTAATAAGTACATGCCAAGTGTACAGAACACAAAGCAAAATGTATGTATAGACGGTCCATGGTTAATTGAGCACTTTTCAAACCAACCTTTGAAAGACGCCACTGCACCTACCTACTTGTACTGTATTTTAACGGCACAGTGACTGGCGTGGTTCCCATAAAGTTGGTAACGACGGTTTCATGTATTAAAGTTGAATAATAAGTGTTGGGTAATCGTTTGTGAATAACGGAATAATTTATTTTGCGCCCTGTTTTATTAAAGCATGTAAGTGTAAGAATTAATGAATTTGTAAAATATTTACTTTACTTATAGTCCAGAATATCGCTGTACCGACGCATGAATAAAGTGATCAGGCCATTGGTAATGTTAATTATAGATATGGCGGAATAATACACAACACGTACACCAGCAGACCTTAAGCAGAGCTTTCAAAAGTGCTCAGTTTACCGTGAACAGCCTATAATGTCCAGCTCAACCCACTGGCGAATAGCTAAGGTAGCGATGATGACCTGTTCTTCCGCGCGATATCCTGCGCACGTCGTGGTAAGGACACGACTCGCCTTGTGTTGTAGTGACTCGTTCTGTAATAACTTACACAGTATGCAATTGGCGAGTCTACGCGATGTCGCATGAAGTCACTGTTTGATATCCGTTAACTGTTTCTAATACTTGGATCAGAGCATACAGTATGAAATAAATACTTTTTAGGAAGTAAGGATCTGTTTCACAATGTTAAAGTTTTTCGCATATCTTAATTTCGTTTGAATAGATATAAGCTCATAAACGACGTAGAGATTAATGTTACAGCAACACAAATCTTTGTGAAACTCTTGATAGGAAGAATTAACCAATAACCAATAAGTATGTGGGACAGCGTTAAAGAAAAACAATTTATTGGCAATTTTTGTAGGACTAAACATTTATAAAAACAAATGTTTTGCCTTATTAATACTTCATTTTGCAAGCTAAAGACTCTTTAAGTACACTAAAAAAAAATAATAATAATCTTGCACTTTAGGCTACTTCTAAAACCTGCACACATTTATTGAACTTGTGATGGCTCTCTTCCATCGCGCTGCCTTTATAATAGACAGTCCAAAAAAAAAATTAATTAAATTAAAAAGTAGACAAAATTTAATGGTCTGACCGCTGACATGTCTAAAGAGAGAGTCCCTTGGGCTTGCTTAAGGCAGCCGTCCTGCTTAACAAAATGAAAGAAAAAAAAATTCATGATAAGAGAATCTTATCTACAAACGGTTAACATTAAAGACCTCTTAGGAACATAAATTATCATTATGCAAAGCTCTAGTCTGAAAAGGAGAAATATAATTAAGATGAGGTTTATTACACATAAGGATTTTACAATAACTATTTACATGACTATTGATCGGGGGAGCTTTATATTGAATACCTAGATGCTAATTAATTATATTTAATGATAGTCACTTCACGCCGTTACTATTACTGTCTAATTGGAAAGTCGTCACCTTGTTCATGTTGTCAGAGGCTGATTCTAGGAGGCGGTTAACGACGGCCGGACACACCCATCTTCCGTGGTCTTCTCTCTGGTCGGGTCGACGACAAAAGAGGCCGGTCCCAGTGTTACGCTGGCCTATATCGGGCGCGTTGTTTAATATATTTCGGCCCCATTTACTGACTGGTGGAGGGAATTTCTGCAACTGTCTTTCACAAGGTGTTGCTGCAATCACGCTCGTGCCCTGGTCTAATGTTTGAAGGTGTGATCAGGCAGACCGCACAGCTAAGGCCAGATCACTTCATAACAGTGGACATTACCATGGCCGTAAGACTTCCCTACAGTAAAACAGTATGCTTGGGTGTGAGCAAACCATCCTTCTCTATTTTATTGGGCCTTTGAAAACCATCAAAATTATTTTAATGAAGAATTGGAGCCCAGGAAATTTTAATTTTCAATTTTATTTGACCCAGAGGTCCTGTGATTAAGTCTGCTATTATCAAAGCTAGCGGAAAGAAAAATTAAATATTTACTCAATTCATTCGTTTAAATTGAAAGCTTTAGTATGCAACAGTAATAGATTAAGACTATTAGACACGTAGTATATTTACGAGAAAAAAATCCACTCACTGAAAACATATTTTCAAAAATACTCACAAGTATTGTAGCTCTGTAAAAAATTACAAAATAAAAGACGTAGTAGTGTCTGTTTACTGATGCTGATAATAATTTACTTGTTTTTACAATGCACGCAGGTCCTACAGTATTTCATCGTTCCCCATCCAGGATAAGTTAAAAAATGTACACAAAGTTTCGTTTTGCTGTCGTCGAAGTACTCATCGTTTACGATAAAAAAAAATTAGGTTGTGCGTACGAACAATATCTTATGAAGTGCATGCTTGCTTACTCAATACTGGAAACATAGTTTATTCAAAAATTGCGTGGTAGTATTGTACAGTTGTAATAAATGTTTGAAACTTTTATTTTTACAAGTACTATTAACCATTAACACTTTTTGACATACCTCGTTTTAACTCGAAGCTTAGATGTACGGAAGAGTAGTTCACGAAAACACAGCGACGAATCGGCGGTGAAATGTTGACAACGATAAGGTACCTTGATGATCAGATATCAAAGTGGGCCTAGGCGTCCAGCGTCATCCTTTTTATACGTTGGGTGAGAACTTACATGCCTAGTTCCGTGTCTGAAGGGTGCTGTGTGTTGGGTGTGGCCAGGTGCGGTATTATTTTAAAAATGGTCTGTGCTCTCTCACCAAATATGGTTGTGCTAGAAACGTACAGAGGGATGATTCGGGCTCTTTACCTGCCTCATACATGTTATTCTCGAAACCTAGCATGGAAGCTAATGTATCGCGTTTTGTGAAATCAATGTTTGCACTGCAAACCATTTCACTCTTCGAAGTATTGGGGTTGCCTCGAAGAAACAACGTTACATCAGGCTGTAGCGAGCGTTTCAGAAATGTAGCAATGTCTTCTATCTCATAGGAGCCGATTGGTAAGCACACTTCGCCTGAGGCTCCATTGTCAGCTCGAACATAACGGAACATACCATACCGTTGGAGAAGTTCACATTTGGGACTGAAAAATATGTCTGGAAATCAACTAGTGCCAGAGACCAGGAACCGTCTAATTTAAGTGCAGGGAAATACATGGAACGGAGCTCCGAGTTCTTGCCCGACAAGACCAGAGTCACAGACATGACTAACGCGAGCATGCTATCTGCATGCCTTAAAAAAAAATCGCATTCGCTTTAGAAGCAAATTCACAAGTTTCCACAATTCCACTCGCCCGGCAGCTGTTTGGCATTGTAATTATATATCAGTTTCACACTGTGCAAATACTCTCTCAACTCAAGCGGTGGACCTAAGTTTCCATAGCTATCGAAATACTCGGCACTTTTTCCACTTTTTTTTTTTGTATGCAACCCAGTACGTGCTTGGACCTCTGATATTATCTAAATTTACGACTACCGGCTAATTATGTTTAGGTTTCCATGACAGTCCATCACACATGTACACACCTCGGAAATTTGGTATTCTTAACTTGGATGCAAATTTTTTTTTATGTCTATGTTGGTAAGGGGTCGTTTAGGCAATGACTTTAAGACCCCCTCTCTCCTTTCGCTCGACTATTTCTTATTCGATGCCTGCCACTCACTGCCTACTGGATACGATCTCAAGTACAGACCTCTGCCATTTGTTTTACCCATTGCGAGCGACTATAGCTTTCGGTTGTCGCTACTCGGCCACCTTAGTTATACAGGGGGTGGCCAGTAGTTCATAATAGTTAAATTATTTTGGTGCAGACTAATGACACCTGAGGATGTTGCTTTAGGGGTAAACAAATACTCGTAATCACCGTTATTTAACACAGCAGGATTTTATTGATCAGAAAGTTACATAGTTATTACACACACTGGCGAGACTGAGACCCCCTCTAGTCGTAAGCCTGAAGGGCTGGTGAGCGGAATACTATGCATCGGGGAATGTTGTTGAAGGGAGACGTTTCTCTACTTATCTGCGACTGCGGCTTTCGGTGAGTTGTCGTCGTTGGTACCTCAGGCATGGTGAGTTGGGTGGCCCTGGTTCGGGCCCTTGGACTGGCTCTCGTTGACGTGCGGTACGAATTTGGCTGTTTCCTGCGGCTTTAACGGTCTCTTTTTGAAGTACGGGATTAGGGTTCTCCCGTGACTTGCACTTTCCTTGCGATCCCGGCGGGCCTTCTGGTAGGAGACTGCTTCCTCCTCGCCTTTCTTCCGGCCATCGCGTTTCTGTCTGCATTCCTAACCGCGGAAACTGCCACTACGTTGCGGAAATGAACTCATAAGTTCTCGGTACTTCTACTGGGTTCGTCTCGGGAATTTACACATAAATTCTCGGCAGTGTTCTCGTTACGCGGCTGTTTACTCCCGTATCGGCTGGCGATAATTGCTCCCGTACAATTGACTGTGAACAACTGATTATCACTGACTGCCTGGGGCTGGTCCCGAACTCCGGCCCGGTGATACTACTGCCTCTCGCCTAACTGCGTTCTCCGTCCACGACTGACTGCTCGCGACTGACGACAACTGAATGACCGCAACGGAATCACTGTCTGAAATGAATGCTCGCCTTGGCTGCTCCCGAATTTAACCTGCCTCTCGATATATTCAAATTGGCTGTCAGCGATTTGTATCGACAGAATCACGGACTTCCCCGGCGTCACTCGCACGTTTTTTGTATAGGATTTTGTGTCTCCTCAGCTGCTCTCGCGATCAAACTAGGACGGAGGGCGGGGTGCGGCAAGGGTCTCGGGGGTTCCTGGGAGCTGCGTCTGCACTATTCTTGGCCGGGGGTTACCCAGTTTCCTTCGAAGAGGGCTTATATCAGCTAATTTCCCGGGACTTACCCTATTTCGTTCTCACTGAGGTTCATCCCCGAAATTCTTTATACGGCGGGACTTCCCGGGGTTATTTCNACGGGACTTCCCTGGGGGTTATTTCTCAGGGTGTGAATACAGCGCAATTCCTACCCTCTGTACCCGTCACGCGTCACGGTTTTGAGTAATTGTTTCGGCCAACTGTTTACCTTGTTCTTTAGCACTGTTTACTGCCCTCGATACACCACTAGCACCTCCGATAAGACCTCCAAGAGCAAGAGCAGCCAGTGCGGGCAGAACGGAAGGTAGAAAACATCCTTTTTCCTTCCTCCCATTACTTGCTTTTCTCTAAATTCTCCTTTTTGTTTTTCTTCTGGTTGAATTGCATGCCCATACCTCGCTCGACTTTGGTTTTCATTACAATGGAAACACCCCCAAGCAGCCAGACGTTCGCCAAATTTGGACTGACGTGATTTTGCAATCTACTTGGCTTTCTCAGCGAGAACAGTGTCAGCAGCATATCTGTCGCTCAAGTTGTTGCTGCTCGCATAAGCAGCATCGTGGTTCCTTACACACCTCGTCCAAAGTGTTAACACCTCTTGTCACCACGCGCAAGACTTTTTGCAAGCTTCGTGCCCGGCTCGCAGTACTCGTGACCCGGAATGTGCAGCTCGAATGAAAGCTCGTTTATAAATGAATTCACAAGTCCACGTCCACTTTTGGTATTGCCGCTACGAGGCATTACAGCAGACTGTCATTACAGTTCGTGACTACAGCCGCTGCGGGCCATGGACATCTCTGCCCGCGGAAGTCCAGCCTATCGACCTGCGAGCGGGTGGGTCAGGCCTGGTATATGAGGGGGATGGGGGAAGGAAATGCAGCTCGCACGCCTTCGCGTATCTTCGTCGACACTCGGGTCCCTTGTTCTCCAGTGGCGCAGGACATATCTACTAGAGTGGTGTGATGGGGTGACAGAAAATGGCCGCTTCGTCCAGGAATACGGCGTACTATTGGCAATGGCCATTGTTGACCGCATGCCCTTCCACCATATTGAAATTTTTACGGAAATGTTTGCCAAAATGTTTTGCAAATGTGCTTGAAGAGCCTTAAACTGATTTTAACATTGTTTTATCGTGTTTAAAAATAACACTGTGACACTCCCCTGGTGCTTGAAGGGCACTTACAAAAGAAACTTGATGCATAAATAAAAATAAAAAATTTACGAAAAAAGTTAAAAATGTCACAAAGTTACAGAAACAGTTTGAAAAAGTTTGACACCATTTGATTTGACCACATTTATGTTCCATGTACAGTTACACACTTGAATGTTTGCTTTTTAAACACTCTATGTGCCAGTTTTAGCGCGGTTTTAGAAAAGTAAGTGAAATGGCATTTTTGGCTATTTAAACATATGTGACATCAAGATGGCATAACATTGATTACACTTGACAGTTGTGAAGTTTACATACAGTTCCAACACTTGTAAATTGATTAGAAAATTATTTTATTGGTTTGCCATGTTTATGACATGTAGATTGATGTAACACTTTTAAGATGCCCTAGAATGAGTATCACAATGGCTATCACATTTAAAATGTTTGAAAACCACTTTAAAAAATTTTAAAATGTAGCTTTTGAAGTTTTTTTAAAAGTTTTAAAATGTTTGTAATTGACTTTCGTAGTCATATGAGAAAGGTGCAATAGCCGTGAGACTATGGAATATGACAATTGCTGCACAGTGAATTTAAAAATAATACTTCAAATTTTTCAAAATTTTGAAAATGTAAAAATATTGAAAAGTGGCTTTTCTAACCACACCGGACGGATGCCACAGTCGTGAGAGAATGGCATATGATAACGTGGCTTTTCTAGCCGCACGTTGGGCACCATATGATGTGAGGTCGGGGTTGGTGAATGGTGGGGCCGCCGCCGATGCACTGTTACTCGTGCAATGTTCTGGTGGGAAACACACACCAAAGACGTCTTGTATATTTCTTACCTGCTGCTCTGCTCTTGTGGGTTGGGGTCGAGTCACCCAAGTTGCTAGGCTGTTCTCCCGATCCTCTATGCGTCAATTGAAGATGTATCAATTGCAGTACGAAAGGTTGTTAGCCGCGGACAGTCGCGGTCAGCCCAATTCCGCCGTGGGTGCCCGTTGTGAGGTGGACAGTTATGATGGTGGGAAGTTATTTAAATGCAGAGTTCTAAGGCCACTTTACATGCCAATTGAACACTGATAAAAGTACATATTACACTGGAAACACTTTAAACTCTATGAGGAGCTGGTTGATGGGTCCAGCTCCCGAAATGCCTTTAAGAGGCAAGGCTTCAAAGAAAACTCAAATGTGTGGGATGACACATTATTAATTTGTGTTCTTGAGTCACTACACTCCTGATAATGGTTAATATCGGCCTGAGCGGGCCCAACTCACTAGAGCCTGATGGCTGCTTTCACTGCGAAATAGCACATGGTGCTTACGAAGAGTTACGCTGTACTGGAGTCCAAGGCGATGACGCGGCATTAGTCGAAGAGGCGATCCTCCCGGGCTAAGGAAGTTACTTTACATTAATATTCCGGTTAAATGAGAAAACAAACTATTGTCCTTGATGAATGGTTACAAAAGATGATGTGCGCAAGAGGCACGGTCACGCGTATTCGTCTCCATCCTCCACCCGGTCTAGACTGAATGGCTGCCGACGTCTTTCCGGCCACTTGCTGTGAAGATGTCGAAGTCGGAAGCACGTGAGCATAAAAGAAAAGTGCGAAATAGGATTAGGCCCCCAATTATTACATCGCATATGTGGGAAAACTCCCTTAGTTAATTTAAGATTTAACGTTGTCCCTAACGAAAACTTGTGTATTTTATAAACTACACAAGCTACTGAATGACTAATGACAATGCACTTTCTCGTTGTTAAATTTACATGCAAGATGTGCTGTAAACATGTCTACCCGAGACAGTAAATGGGTTGACTGCTGCAAAATAAATGCATACACTCTTACACTCACTATACCTCAAGATAAAAATACTGAAATGCTCTCAGTCAGGTGATGCCTGTGGGGACTAAGCTTATGCTAGCACAATTGAAGCCCTTGCTCCAAGTAGGAAGTCGTTGCCACTTCACTTTGAAATAATATGAAATTACATTTAAAAACACATTTATCTTGTGGTGTACACTTGGAGTGAACTGGGAATTGTTAGGGTCTGCTTTGGGGGGCCACTAACACTCGCAAACACTTTGTGTTGCACAATGTCGTCGATTGTTCGTACGCATCCTCGTCAGAGGCGCTGGTGTTGCCTTTACGAATGCTACGCCCTGACGGCACAGCACTGAGTGTGATCACATATGCCGGAAGGTTGGGATTCGAACCACGAGACTGTCCTGGTGTCACCCATGTGATCGGATCAAAGAGGGACTGTCAGCTGACTCGCGCGGTGTTGGGGGAAGCGGTTGCTTTCCCAAACACCGTTAAGATACTGTTGCTGACAGCCTCACCCGATGTTCTTGTCGTCGGCGTGGTACTCGGCTGGAGCTGCTGTTGTACTGTGGCGAAGCGAATGGTCGCAGAGACCCATGAGTTCGAGCTCATGTCATATGATAGAAATATTGAGTTTACAAACTAAATAAAAAATGGTTTCTGGGAAACATGGAAATTTTTTCCTCCCAATTGCTGGAATTCGAATCGGAAATGAATCTCTTCATGAAGTCCCTGGCCTTTACGAGATACTCTTCAGGATAGAACTTACTACATATTCACAAGCTGCTCTGCGACAGTATAAAAGGCTGCTAAAATTAACAAGTGCACATTTAGAAGATAACAATCCATCGAGCAATGAGTATAAGAACGTTGCTCATGCAAAATTCAGCATTATTTCACATCGGTTTCGAGAGGTAAATGTGCCATCTGGTTCTGGTCTGCTGGCAAAAATCGAAGATGGATATCATCTAGAGTATGTCTCTTGGGATAATGTTAACGAACTTGTTGATAGATTGAGGCTGCTGATTTCTTCACAAAGAGCTGGAAATAATTCCTATACATAAACGGAATTGCTAAAATTCTGGGGAATTGCGTGCAGTAGGCTACATACGATGAGTCGGGCAGAAATCGCTAGCGAACTGTACAAGCCTGCTAGATGGAATTATTCAAGACACAAAGTGATGGTGTTTGGATTGCGTTATTTATAACCAGAAGATTTGGTCATAATGATTCCATTTGCCAGTGTGATTAAAGGCTTCAAGTATGTGCTGACTGCGATCGATTGCTATAGCAAGTTCACCTTTTCTGTCCCAGTCAAAACCAAACGAGGTAAATATCTTGCTAAAGTGATGGAACTCTTTTTGAGTGGCAAAGACCAACCAAAAAATCTGCAAACCGATCTTGGACGCGAGTTCTATAATCAAGAATTCAGTTAACTAATGAAGATACGCAAGGTTAAGCATTATTCTTCACATAGTGGAATGAAGTGTGCTGTTGTCGAAGGGTATAATCGCACTTTGAAAACAGCATTGTGGAAACAATTCTCAGCACGAGGAAGCTACAAATGGTTGGGAATATTACCAGAACTGGTTTCCGCGTACAACCACCAAATACACAGTACAATAGGTAAGCGCTCATCGATGTTAAAGACAACTCGCTTCTACAAAAAGTTTACAAGAATGAAACAATTATTGGTAGTCGGAAGCCAAAAGCTAATGTTGGAGCCTATGTACGCATTTCAAGAATGAAAGGGACATTTGACAAAGGATATGCACAGAACTGGTCAAACGAATTGTAGAGTCTTCAAAATTGGACATTATGAACCTCGTACCCACTATCTCGAAGACCTGGATGGCCAAGTTATTCGGAGCGGTATTTACAGTGAGGTAATACACTCCACAAATTTCCCGACACTTATCTTGTAGAAAAAGTATTGAAATGTAAAGGCAATAAAATTTACGTTCGTTGGTTGGGAATTCCATATCAAAAAAATAGTTGGATTGACAAGGATGCAATCGCAGATAGATAATGATATTTTTTTCACAGTAACTGTCTGCTAGTCATAAGAAGGTGGGGAAAACAGAAGACTGCACTTCAGTCAGGAATTTGTGAGTGGACAGAAGATGGTTTTGTGAAGAACTAACAACGATAACTGAGGAAAAATATACAAGAAAAAAGATGATGGCATGGAATGACAGAGCATGAAGTAGAATGTCAGATCATGAACTGGAACATTCTTGAAACAAGGTCATGCTATTTTAGAATGAGTGTCTCACGAAAATGTCGGTAAGGAAACTCTTTGCAGATAATTTTGTAGATTTGGAGGGAAATTCGGGAAATGTTGGGGGAAATTCTAGAAATGTTGAGTGTTTCCCAGGGAAAATGGGACATTTGAGGTCAAGGTCAAGGTTATCAATATGGCTGTGATGCGATCCAATATGGCAGATGACTCTGGGGCTCAGATACCCCACACCCCTGTGCCAGCTGCTCTCTCATTATCTATCTACTTGTGTAGTTCCGTAAAATACTCTCACACGAGTTCCCGTGACACACANATATATATACATACACCTATTCCAACATCAACTACAACAATAAACAACATTACTTTTTTTTTTTTTTTTTTTTTTTAAAGCACTTGCGCTACAAAACTCTTATGCTACCTATGTATTTTAAGTATTCTTTGATTTCTTCTATACTGAGAAGCAATTGTTAAAGAAGATTTGTTGTTATTTAAGTTGTAAATATTTTTGTATTTGTTGTTTGGGCCAATGGTGCTTTAATGCATTTAAAGAGAGCTTTACCTACATACTAACTATCCTGTGCATACTGTATTGTGTTATGTTGATGTATGTTTTGGAATTTTTGTGTTGTGATTATGTATATCATTGTTTGCTTTTTGTTTTAAAATGTCCGTATTCACTATAAAAGAGGAGAATGGCTAGATTTTTAAAGGTTTGTCTACAACTTGCACAATTGTTTACATTAGCCTATTCTTACAAACTTTTTTTTATGATTAAAAATGATTACACAGTTATTGACAAGTCCCCATATTTCAATTCCATACATTAGATTAGATGTTGTGGTCCTTAAGCAAATTACATGCAATAGACAACGTCAATAGGTCCGTATAGTTTGAAAATAGGCAAATTATATGGTTCTCAAGTTCTCTTTATAAACTGAGTATTTTAAACACCTAACTATATAATATGAAGAAAATAGTTTTTTTTAAAAATACTTTATCAATATGTTCTGTTAACTTTGGGAAATAATCAATTTTGTCCTGCACGATTCAATGAAACCATCAAACGCGAACATCAAAATGTATTCAAATTGATCGTGCACACAAAACACTTTATGTAAACTGAAGTCATCTATCTTTTCAAGCATACAAAACTGTGCTATTGAAGTTCCAGTAATGTTGCAACAATCACGATTTAATCAAATTTTGTTTTAAATTAGTAGTACTATTATACAATTTAGTAATATAACTGTTGCTTTAGAAGATTTTTGTTTTCCAATGACTGATGTACAGCAAGTCACGCCAGGTTTTATCGAATGTTCGAATCATAATTGCTTTGATTTGTATACAATTTTTGCTAACAACTTACATTGTATTCATATACGCTGGACATATGCACTTTTTACATTGCGGTTATTGTGCAGTATGTAAGCAGAGTGAGAAGCGTTCCAGGCAGGAAACATTTGAGTTGACGAGATTTCTGTTTGTCTTTAACTGGAACATAGTATATTTCTTGCCTTAAACTGTAGTTGAAATATAAGAACATTGAAACAGGCAGGATTTTATAAAATTAGAACACAATTGTCTCGTTTTAGTACTAAAGTATATTTTTTCAGGAACGTGTATGTTTTATTTTGTGAATTTTCGAACTTGCAAACCCTAAAAGTTACATAGAAATAAAGTATTTACTGCTACACGTAGCTAACAACACGCAAGTTTTAGAGCAGTGTGGATGTAATTTATGTTATTATTCACATGATTGTTACAATTAATAAAATGTAGCATGAAAAACTATTTCTTTATCAAAAAAATTCTTCACGGTGTTGGCAGCCGAGAACGCCCCAATGAAGTACTGTTCCAGTTTGACTTGCTGCGTATCCATTGCTTTTTTTGTACCCTCAAACACGCAGCGCGCACTTTGTTTACGAAAGCAGAAACGTTACGATGTGCAGGCGGAGCAATGTGTAACCATATCGTAAGTAGTCCAGGCAACGACCTCTGTGAATTATCAGTGTGCAATACAGGAGTATGTTTAATGCGCAATGGAAATTGAAGTTCACATTTGTAATTTTTGCGAGTTTTACCCGTGTATTGCAATTGGGTATCGTACGTGACTATTGCAACTCCACGTCTTCCGCGAAGTTTTCTTTTGAAATTTGGCATCACATTATGAATCTTAAATTCGTAAGTTAAGTGTGCATAATGCATTTGAGGATTATTTGGAGTAAATTATTCCAGCATGGTATGTTTTCAGTTATATATTTGTAATACTTACAATATTAATGTTATGTGATTGCATTGCATTTGTAATAATAATAAAATTCTGTTTAATTTATAAGGCACGAGGAGTATTTTGTTAAGTGTTTTGTGTGCGAATGATGCTTTAACATAACGTGACTGTACACGTAGGTTGGTCACGTGACCCCACCGAGGTTATAAATACAAGTGAAGCTGAGTTCTTGGATCTCTTTTCCACAGTAGCATCCGGCGTTAAGCAGCGTAGGTTCAGAATGCCCGAGACATCACTTTACCTCAATGGATACCAAAATGGACACATGGAGTCGGAATTAATTGAAGAGGACACATTCCTGTTTACGTCTGAATCCGTTGGCGAGGGTCATCCAGGTAAGTTTAATGTTCTTGCGCCATATTTTGTTTGTAGTGGGTGCCGGGCTCGCAACATGGTCGTGTAGAAGGTTAAGCAAAGCCCGCGCATGCATGGCCACATCGTGGCGTGTACCGAGAAAGCGGCCTGTTGAGACTGTTGCAAATTTTTTTTAATGTATTACTATCAACACCCTAAATTTTCGTCGCCGTGAGATAAATGCAATATTTGATCACGATAATGAACTGTGATTATCGACCGATCGTCTCAGCCGGCCATTTTCCCGCATGCGTAGCCTTGGTTGCAGGAAGTGTTTTTGTTAGACGCATGTTTATGAATTGTGGTTAAGATTCATCTTGCCTTAGTAATTAATTAATCCACTTAAGTCTCTGGCTCGTACATACGGAATACGTATTTAAAATGTTTCTGGTGAAACCACGTGAAGGAAAACCCATGAATGTCCATAATTCTCGGCCTGTATTGGGTAGTGTGAGGTTAGGGTTTCCTTGTTTTGTAAATTTGGGGCATTATTAAACTTCTTAGCTTTTTACCCGACATATTTTCAAATTTAAAATGTATGGAGGCATATTAACTTTCCAAATTAAGTTCTTTTTGCCCAGCTGATGAAATTTTTTCAAGCCATGTGCTATCTAAGTATAGTTAATTGTATAACACTTACAGAATAAGTATTAGCTCATAAAATACTATTATTGTTTTACATATTACAGTTATGTCGTAGCAAATTGACAAAAAAACGAGGCTTTGTCAGATATCCATATTTATATTTGTATAAATGCATTTAAAGTAAACTATTTTGTTTTTTTAAAGAGTTGAAATTATTCACTTGCAGGTAAAATGTGACAAGGGGTTCGGCTCAGAGCTTCTATAACTTTATACAAACATGAAAATAATGTAAACAAATATGACGTGCGAAAGAGTGCCAGCAAGTACACAACTTTGTGCTCTCGTTCTTTCACACTCCCTGACGAATTGGGACTAGTGTGTTCTCTCTGACAATGATGTTGTGAGAGAGCGCTCTGGGCCAATTGAGACACTGCCTAAGTATCTGTAGTTTGCATGTACTGCAGGTGAATCCAGCATAAGACCCGTTCTACAATGCATGAACGGATACATAAGAAAACGTAAACTGAACAAGCGAACAACTTGAGTTGAATTTTTAATTAGTCTTCAATACGAATAAATATAGTCTTACAACTTACGATATCAAAAAATACTCTGTTCTTGCAAATGACTCATATAGGTTTTATGGTAATTATTCAGAATAGGGGCTTTTCTGAAAATAAAAGAAAAGACCACAGAATGTGGTATATTTCCATTCTACTAATTACACGGAACACAAATTTACTTGGGGCATTAACATATTACCAATACAAACCACAAATACGGTAGTGGGGAGGGTTACGAAGATCAGGGGAATTGTGGTGTAAACTCACTAAAAAATACACCCACAACACTCAATTTAACATTTGTCCATCCTATTTTGTAATATGTGCCCACCTAGCTTTACCTAACTCTACTATGAGTGAATCACTATTTTACATTTTAAATCTAACCTAGGATTGTTGGGTTTTAATCTAACCTAGGATTATTTGGTTTTAATCTAACCAAGGATTGTTGGGTTTTAATCTAACCTAGGATTGTTGGGATTTAATCCAACCTAGGATTGTTGGGATTTAATCTAACCTAGGATTGTTGGGTTTTAATCTAACCTAGGATTGTTGGGTGTTAATCTAACCTACGATTTTAGTCTAATATAGGATTTTAAAGTAACACTAAAACACTAAGTATATGAATTAACTTGCCTAGGTAGGCAGCGGGTACACGAGGGTAGTTGAATTGGCTGAGGACAGTGGAATTGTACCTAGGTGAGTTAATTCATATAGTTCCGGTATGTTTTACTGTTTAAAATCCTAAATTAGATTAACACCCTACAATCCTAGGTTAGATTAGAACTGTAAAATAGCGATTCACTCATTGTGGAGTTCGGTTAAGTTAGGTGGACACATATTACGAAATTGGGTGGACAAATGTTAAAGTGAGCTAGTGCTAGCTTACAAACGGGCAAAAAAAGTTATGCTGCTTGTGCGTGATGCGAAGCAGCGAGCACTTAACACTACTAGATGTGTTTTGAATACTACGTACGTTATATTTTAAGAGATGAGTGACAATAAATTAAAGTTGGTTATTCTTGATTTAATTTTTTGTTAATGTTACTATTGCACAGATACACTAAACCTCCCTCCCCCTGCCTGCCCCCTGCAATATTTGCAATAAATTTACTTCCTTGTAGATAAAATAAAACAAATAAATGTAAAAAAACTTAATTTGTTTGGCTATTATGTTTCTGTTGGATTGTTTAAAATTAATAAGCAGTCTTTATGAAAATTTTCCACATACGAACATATATTTCAACAGTGACTAACTCTGTTTTGGCATTTGTTGACATTCGCCAACCGTCAGCAAGTGTATATGCCTCTAGGTCATATTTCTTGTCTGACACACTTTTCTCGCGCTTATCTTAAGTCTCTAGCATGACATAATGTTACAGGAATGCAGAATATTTCCAGAACTAAGAAGTCTCGTGTTAAGAAATGCAGTGAACTGGGATGTTGCATATGGCCTAAAAAATATTTACACGTACTGTATAACTGTTTATACTGAATTTTGTGTACGTCTGTCTTTGTTGAAACTCGGATAACATTTTGGAAGGATTGTATCTTAATAAGAAAATAACAGGTCAGGAGAAACTAGCTTTCTTAGTGGGATTTCACTGGGTCAAATATAGATACTCAATAAGGTTAGTATTTAGGTCAGGATTATGATTTCATGTTACACGTAACATGCGCCGCGTTTCACTTTTCACATGCACATAGAATACATTGGAATACATCAAGTGCCACTCACTGTCGGAATCTGGCCGTACTTCAATGCATCACATAAGCAAGTAAACATGCATTAAATAAAAAGTTGGAAAAAAAATTATTTTTCAAATTGAAAACTCTCATGTTTAAAGTTACTTTAAAAGTTACAGTTTGATTTGTTAGTTTTCCATTAACAAGTGTTTGCATATTCACTGGCAGTTCCCAACTGGAGAAATTATTTATTTATTTACTGCAGACAGATCTTTCCACACAAGTAATGTTTTCTGGAAAGAAATTAACCAGATATCACAGTAGAGCTCGTATGTCGTCTTGATCCCAACATCATGTGGAAGTCGCTGCAGCACGCACTAATGCAACCTGCACAGGTCGAATTTGCCAACTTATTACATGTTGTGTGTCATGGTAATGCCTGCGATCAAGTTGTCATATAAAGTCTTTCACACTTTATCAAAATTTGTTTCTACAGTGAATGTTTTTAAAACAGATTTGTGTAAGATTTAATTTCAAAATTAGTGTGGTATACTTTATTTCATACAAGTTGGCCAGATTCCGACAGTGAGTGGCACTTGATGTATTCCAAACAAACAACGTGCCATTTACAAAATCCTGTATCGGCTGATGCACGAACGAACAAAAGTTAATGTTACGTTGGCTATTCTGAGTGCACTGCCGATGCACGTTAGACAAGCTGAAAATATGCGATAAGAAAAGAGTTCCTAGATTAATTAATAAATTTTATTTTGCGTGGTCATAAAACGGCAGTTTTTAGTGTAAAAAAAAACTTTGTGCTAAAGTAGGAAAGTATAGGTGTTCAAAATTAAAGGCACATTAAAACAATTTGTATCCAAATGAAACGCAACTTTCAAAACCTTTTTTCACATCTAATCACCCCTCTCCACCATGCTTTCCATACACGCTTTACATTACTTCCAAAAGCATACGGAAATATTGCATAATATTGTTGAATTATTTTTGCTAATAATTTGATGAAATATATTTCAAATTTGTGTCGTTCCAAGCCAGTAATAGAAGAATGGCCAACTTTACAAAGACGCGACCTATTGAGCAAAGTTAGCCGCTCAGACTTCGCTCCGGACGTGTAGTGCGCACCATCTGTCGGATTTGTGCTGAAGCATTACCAGCCAGAAAAGAAAAGCGTTCACTGGCTTTATATAATACATTTATGAACAGATACCAATAGTTTTATTTTTCGCGAGCTCTGCATAATTTTTAAAGTAACATATATTTTGTGTCCAGTGATTTTGAGTACTAATAATTTATATTCGGCAGGTAATCGTTCGTCTACATAAATTATACGCCATATTGTTCTCCGAAAACCAATTCCGTTGTTTCCGGGAAAAAAAGTGGGACACGCATGAATAGTTTTTAAACAATTTTAACGTTAATCCATGTAACCAATTTTTAACTCAAATATATTAGCTATAATGTCCAACGTGTAATAATAGCTACAACTACCGTTTTGCAAATGCTATCCCAAATTCACTGTCTCTGACAAATTAAAAAAGAGTTAACAAATATTTAAATTTTTTGCATGGTTTTTATTTTTACTTTTAGAACCTACCAATTTTAAACAGAGGTCAGTCTAAAATATTTTAAAAAATGTTTAGCATTACATTTTTTTTGTAGTTACTAAATTTTAAATTAATTATTTATATTTTTGCCCTTTAACATAACAATTTAGTGATAAATGATCTATGTACACAGTACTTTTACTACAATCGCAGTTACATATTTCTGAGTAGCAAGTTTGCCTAAAAGTCCCACTAACAGTACATTAACAAGGGGATCGGCTGATAATGACAGCATGAAAATAAACATTGTTGCTATGTGGCCGATCAGCTGATGGTAGGATACGTAGTGAGATGTAAACAGTGGCACTACCTTCGCAGACCTGTCAGAATCTGGCCAACTTACATGGTACAGAGTATAACACTGTTGAGTGGGCAAATATCGCGGAAGGCTTCTTCCAGTTGTCCTGGAAGTGCTACAAAGATTAATTTGTAACTGCATTTGTCATTTCTGAAATTATAATTTTTTTCTCTTTTTTTTTTCCAGACAAAATGTGTGATCAGATTAGCGATGCGATACTGGATGAACACCTCCGCCAAGACCCCAATGCCAAAGTTGCTTGTGGTGAGTGTCTGTACCCATTATAACGTTGCCTTGCATGTTGTAAGGACTTGACAAATGTGCCAACTTATGTGATTTATCTTTTTATTCTTGATCTGTCATTGGTAATTGTGTGGGGTGGTGCGCAGTGGCACTGAATGTTTTAGAATTGAATTTTGCTGATACGTATATCTACTTTAATTTCATTTTTTTTATTTCAGAGACAGTTACGAAGACTGGTATGATACTGGTATGTGGAGAGATTACCTCAAAGGCCCACGTGGACTACCAAAAAGTAATTCGCGACACAGTCAAACACATAGGCTACGATGATTCATCTAAAGGTTAGTTGTTAATTTTCATTTTGTAAGCATGCCTGTGGATGTTGACAAAAAAAAGCCAGATGCAAATTTATATTCAGGTGTGCAACTGTTGGTTTGTCAGACATTGAATTGTTTTGTGAATTTTCAGTCTGGCATATTGTTTGAACTGTTGCTTATTGTAAAATAGTTAGATGCGATGGCAGGACTGTTACAAATCCGAAGTTGGCAGAAGTGCGGCGACGTGACAATGACATGGCGTGTGCTGAACGAAGTGTTAATTTTCCTTCCTGCGAAATATACTTAAAATTACCACATAAAGTTTGTACATGTTGTGTTTTTTGTTTTTTAAAATATACTTAGGCAAGTTACAATGTGATAAATCTGTTTGTCCACTGCATGAATATATCTACTGTAACGTGTGTCGTGACCGATGCGTGTGAAAGGGTATTGTTGCATCTCACGCTGGCTTAGTGAGAGTGTGGTTGCAAATATTGGACGTGCAAAATTTATACGTTTTAACCATCATCTGTTTTTATAAAGAAATTAATTATTTGAAAGTCAGGTATGTTTATCACAACTATGTACCTTCGACACAATTGTGCAACGTTTCTGTGATTTGAATTTTTCTCACAATCCCAACAAAATACTAAGCTCAGCCAGATAAATTGTAATAAATAATGAAATAAACCTAGAAAACAGTAAGTACCAATGCATAGAAATATGATCTGGATAAAAGTTACGGTAGGCCTATTTGTGTGCATGTTCACTACTATCTTTAAAGTTTGTCGGTGCTACGTATAAAAAAAAAGTGACAGGAGTTGCATGCTTGAATTTACTGTGTCTGTTCGTTGAAATGGTTGTTCCTTGGTTTAATTTTTATTCCAACTGAGGTCGTCTTTTTAACGAAATAACTCAATAACAAGAGATTAAATACTACAGTTTTTCCCCCGCAGTTGTAACAGGGTTAAACACAGTAGCGGAAAAATGTTAACTTGCATTACGTGTAATGTGCTATGTCGTGTATAACAAATATTTTAAAAATGTAAAATAATAACCACAAGAACTATTGTCAATTCAGACCTTGTTAAGAAGTCATAAAGCTGGCTTGAATATGGTTGTAGGCCTAAATTGTGAACACTTGTACGAAATGGTTTTTGAAACATGACAAAATTCTTTGGAAAGCTGAAAGCAGTAAGAAAATCATTTGGCAGTTAAAATGTAGAAGTTATGGCACTGTTCATGTTTACATGTAGCGGAAGGATATGCAATCAGTAACCAAAAGTAAAACTTTAGCAGGGCTTCAGAAAAGTGTGATGGTTTTAAAATACAGTTGCTCTTTTAACGCGTACTTACGTTGTACTAAACCGTGTAGAGCACCTATGTTTCCGGTTTAACCAATTTTCCTTAAAACCGAATCACTCTTGGTCCCAACAAAGTAGGTTAAATGAGATTTTAGTCATTGAAATTCTTTTGACCTTTTTTTTTTAAGTGGCATGCATGCTGACCAGTTTTCACACTTTTCAGCTGGTGGAGTCAGAATTATTCTGTCATAGCTAGCTAGAACACTGAAAGTTTCTCATTTTAAAAGAGTACATTAACTTATATTTCGTTTGGAGCATGGATGGTGCACTCAGAAATTATCACTGGTGAATGTGTCACCTAAGCTTAATGCTCATTGTTTTGCTACTCCACTATTTAAACATTTTTTTTATAGAGTAAATAAGTATAGACCATAAGTAGTTGGTACTTGGAAATATTGCATAGTAAGTCTGTGTGGCAGAAATATGGCACCACTGCTTTGTGCTATTGTCAGGACTACATATTCCAAACTGCCAGTGGGCTGTCGCCGATGTAGATGGTGGTTGTAGTATTTTCTTGGCTATTGAATGAGTGTCATTTGAGACTTTAGTTCTACAGTAAATGTTTATTGCTGTGTGTAATACTTTACTGGGAGTTTAGAATGACTTGGTGATAAATCTTAACACAACTGTGTGTGCATGTGTTGAAAATTTTGTACAGTGTGATTATATTTTTGTTGTTAAGACAGTGTGCATCTTTCCATTGTCCCTTTAGAGTGACCAACAATTGGGAATCCCAAATGGTGTTTAGGCCATCAAATATTTGCGAGCGTTAATTTTCACCTAACCAATGAAAATTTTGCACGTCCATAATGTAATTTATTGGATTTGTGGGTTTGGCTCCTTTTTAAACAATTTGGGCCTTGGTTTCGATACAGTTTACTGTATAGTGGCACTTACAGTAGAAGAATGCACATTGTCCTCTATACTTTGTGGTCATTTAATCTTTGATGATGGCAGTAAACTGCTGGAATGATCGGTGTGGAGAAAATGATATTCAAAGATATAAGTAGACAGTTTTAGAGAAGGTTGTATAAAGATTTTGCCAGTTCCAAATAAAATATGCTATGGATACAATTAGTGATATAACAATGGACAAAGGTTCTACTGTACATAAGACACAAATGAATTGGTCATCATATTTTTGGAAGTGGGCGTTGGGAAACCAAGAAAGGGCAATGCCGAGAATAACTGGTTTTGTATACTTTATGAGCAAATACTGTATTTTGTGAGATTTATTTATCTGCTTCTTGTTGGTCACAAGATGATAGGCTGAAGAAATGGCATTGCTATTGCTTAATACTTTGCTTACAAAAATTGCAAGAACAGTCAAGCAATCNGATGATAGGCTGAAGAAATGGCATTGCTATTGCTTAATACTTTGCTTACAAAAATTGCAAGAACAGTCAAGCAATCTTTTTCTATTTTACACAATTCGTAAGTCAGGTTTTCTTCAGGGTACAAGTTGCAAACCTCGTAAAGGATGTTAATTCTTGCTGATTGAATTTGCACAGAAATAATGTAAAATTAAGGTCCAAAAAGATAAAAGGCTAGTTTTTTTTTAAATACACAAGTTTTTATTGTGAATTGATTTCTGCAATACGATGTTAAGATGCATGACCACGTGCATTAAACCATTTTTATTTAAACTGTACAGAAGATTCATCTAAGGTGGGTGATGCACAATGGTACATAAAAAAAATCCAAATTTCTCAAAAAAATTATTAGTGGAAATGACAGTATTTGCGGTGAAGTTGTGCAAGAATGCAATGTGGNGATGATAGGCTGAAGAAATGGCATTGCTATTGCTTAATACTTTGCTTACAAAAATTGCAAGAACAGTCAAGCAATGTTTTTCTATTTTACACAATTCGTAAGTCAGGTTTTCTTCAGGGTACAAGTTGCATTGAATTTGCACAGAAATAATGTAAAATTAAGGTCCAAAAAGATAAAAGGCAATTTTTTTTTTTAAATACACAAGTTTTTATTGTGAATTGATTTCTGCAATACGATGTTAAGATGCATGACCACGTGCATTAAACCATTTTTATTTAAACTGTACGGAAGATTCATCTAAGGTGGGTGATGCACAACGGTACATAAAACAAATCCAAATTTCTCAAAAAAATTATTAGTGGAAATGACAGTATTTGCGGTGAAGTTGTGCAAGAATGCAATGTGGNAAATCCAAATTTCTCAAAAAAATTATTAGTGGAAATGACAGTATTTGCGGTGAAGTTGTGCAAGAATGCAATGTGGTTTGTGTGTGGTGATAGCTGGCAAAAGGGAAGGGGCACCGTGTGTGGAGAGGTGGCAGGAGAGTGTATTGTGGGTGGTCCGTAGGGTTTGACTTCAAAACGTGCAATGTGCTGCTGGCGATGGAGGAGCAGTCGCCCGACATTGCCCAGGGTGTCCACGTAGACAAGGCTGAGCTGGAGATTGGGGCCGGGGATCAGGTACCGTCTCAGATCCTTCCTGCTTGCCGCCGTTGGGTGCCCCAGTCGCGGGTCTTGTGCGTTCTGTGTACGTCTTGGCGTGCATGTCTGGGACGCTATTGAAAATGCAGGAATAATTTGGGGATAGGACATTTTCATGAGTACTTGCATGTCAGCATGCCCGGGGGTTATCAATAAAACATGGAAAATTGTAATGAATGTGGTTTATGATAGTGTGGAAGATACAGGTCAGGTGAGTATTCGAAAGAGTGGTAATTGTTTGTAATATGTGGTAAATCATGTGTAGTTATCAACAGTAACTGATTCATTTTTGACTATTTTGACTATTCTTAATAAGTTGGCTAGGTGACAACTTCCGGTGTGTACAGTATTTTCTAAACTATAATGAATGAAAATTTATCATTGTGTTAAGGTTGTCTGACCCCAAAAAATTATAAATAATTGTATCAGGCATTGTTAATATTCACCATGTCATAATTGTTTAAGAAAATATGCCTAATACATTCACAAAAAAAAGTGTAAATAGCGAGCAGCTGTATTTTCAAGTCAGTTAAACAACAGGAATGGAAAGCATTGGAAATGAGAGATTGGTAGCAAAAATGGGATTCGTCCAAAAAGTAACGTTTTCAGGAAATTAAAAAAAACTGTCCCTCATGTTGATTGTAAGCATTAATATCGCAAGAATTTTTTTTAGACAGCTGTATATCCAAACAGTTTTAGCTATCAATTGCAATTGCAAATATGGTTTCCTTTTCCTGAAATAAAAATTATTATTTTGGACATCCACTTTTTGTTGAATGTTGTTTTGTTTGCTGACAAAGGGGTGTTATTTGAAGTAAAAAACAAATGGCTACATACAACTGGATGATATATTTATGTACATAAAGTTACACATTCACTAACCAGAAATCGTCTCATAGCATTCAGAGTTTGTAAGGTTACATTATGTTTGGTATTTTGGTCAGAATAAGTCTTAACTGATGCTGTTACATGAACCATGTCAGCGCCATAAACAGTTCACCAATCGCAACCACTACTATTGTCATCTACCGCAAATTCACTGTCTGTTGCTGCTGCTACCATTTCCTGGTCCTCCAGAAAAATCTTTGTAGAACACTCGGTTGGCAGAACTTTAAAGTAGTCCATTAGTTTGGTGAGGTTTTTTGCTGTAGCAGGCTTAATCCCAGGGTTGTGGTGGTACAATGCGGGAGTCTCCAAATAAGGTGCAAGTGGTTCTGGGCATCGTACAATGTATATAGTCCATGGATTGTAATGTGTTTTTGATGAGTGTTTGCTCTTCTTTTACTAGTTGTTATCTCGGTTTAAGTGTTTTCAGGAAAAATGGATCAGTTGCTACTTTCATGTCTTCAAAATCATATCACGTTATACGGAGAGAGAATGGAGTTGGATGTTTCCTCACAATGCTAACGACATCCCAATTCAATGGTAAAACTGCAGATATTGTGATCTTTTTCAGTCTTGATCATTTGGCATGCACGTCTGATCTCTTACTGGGTAAGTGTAAGTTACCTTGTCATACAGTTTCAATACATGGAGTAGGCAGTATATAATCTGTATTCTTGTTTTTTCCCAGGCACCCATCACTCGTTAATACTAGTTCATTTATTTTGTCTTCTCTGAAATGGTTTATGTAATCCAGAAGCACAGATGTTACTTCTTTTGGTTCCATCATACCCTCATGTTCACAGTAACAATACATTGTGGCTGAATCGTCACCGAGTGTGTGTATTCCAAAAATAAGTTACTTGTTATACGAGGCAGAGGTAAGTTCTGCATGAAGTCGAATGACGACAAAAGTTTTGCTTTCAACGTGTATTTCCTCTTTTCCGTACATTAAGTATTGGCTTCTTTAGATGTAGGGTTTTCTCTACCTCTAGCCGACGACTTTCTTCCTGTGTGTCCGTTGCTTTCACTTTCTGTTCCATAGAATTACAAAAATTACATTTATTAGATNCCGACGACTTTCTTCCTGTGTGTCCGTTGCTTTCACTTTCTGTTCCATAGAATTACAAAAATTACATTTATTAGACTAGGGAAACCAAAATGGATAGTAAAGGTCTAAAACCCGACCAATAGGCTTTATAAGAAACATTGATGTGAAATTCTGGAAGAAACAGTTCGTACATCTTGGCCATTGTTAAATATTCAGGGAGATATCTCTAGTTAAGTTATCGTGTAACAANTGGCCATTGTTAAATATTCAGGGAGATATCTCTAGTTAAGTTATCGTGTAACAAATAATGTGATTTCCTAGCCTGAAATGAGTTGGTATGGGATTCAATGAGGTGTGTCACAGAATCTAGCATCTTGTTGGCAGGTTGCAGTGACATCCAGTTGGTCTTTCGGAGAGTGGCTGGTCCTTTCGTCAGATCTAGTTTGTACTTTATTTCCAATAGTAATGACTTTCCATAACATCTTAGGCTGTTGACATTGCCGGTTTTGGAAGGTGACTCAACTGGTTTAANCCGACGACTTTCTTCCTGTGTGTCCGTTGCTTTCACTTTCTGTTCCATAGAATTACAAAAATTACATTTATTAGATCTAGGGAAACCAAAATGGATAGTAAAGGTCTAAAAACCGACCAATAGGCTTTATAAGAAACATTGATGTGAAATTCTGGAAGAAACAGTTCGTACATCTTGGCCATTGTTAAATATTCAGGGAGATATCTCTAGTTAAGTTATCGTGTAACGAATAATGTGATTTCCTAGCCTGAAATGAGTTGGTATGGGATTCAATGAGGTGTGTCACAGAATCTAGCATCTTGTTGGCAGGTTGCAGCGACATCCAGTTGGTCTTTCGGAGAGTGGCTGGTCCTTTCGTCAGATCTAGTTTGTACTTTATTTCCAGTCGTTCGTTAAATGGTGGGCGTTACGTTATCTAAATGATTCCAAACTTTATCCAATAGTAATGACTTTCCATAACATCTTAGGCTGTTGACATTGCCGGTTTTGGAAGGTGACTCAACTGGTTTAANTCCAATAGTAATGACTTTCCATAACATCTTAGGCTGTTGACATTGCCGGTTTTGGAAGGTGACTCAACTGGTTTAAACATTGGTAATCTTTTGTTTGGTAACCTCAAAAATAACCTCATCCCACTTTCTAACTGTTTGGAAGTGCGTAACTAAGCTGATGGAACAATCCAGCGAACCAATTTTTTCATGGTAGATTGTAGGCCCAAATCTTCATGTGGAAGTCAATGCACACTTCAGAGCTACAGAATTCCCTAGTTCAAATGTTAAAAAACTGACTTTGAGAAAGCTCAGGTGTGAAGTGAGTAGTAAAACACAGTGGCCTCACAGTCAAAGAAAGTTATTTTCAATGTGAGAATGCATCAAATGTAAATGAGGATGGTGAACTGATGACACATGATGTTTCTACTAAAGTTAGGCCACGGGCCTAATGTGAAGAAAACATTGGTCCATGGACATGTAGAAAAAATTCAATAAGCACAGCTTCCTAGAGAGGAGAGGTTGTTCATGTTCTTATCAAGTGAACTGAATAAATCATTTGTCTGTTTCTTATAAATGTAGTTCCTTGGTTTTAGAGAAATGAGGCATTGCTACAGTCATGTGAACCTCACATTCATAAATTGAAGTCGGTTCTGTGTGATCTTTTGAGGAACTTGCGGTCTAAATTTGTCATTGCTGGTGTTACTAAATCATCTGAGTTACTTTTGGACGTTAATTATTAAATCCACAACAATCTGAAAAGTGATACTGATTTGGTGACTGAGAGTGCTGCACTCAGAACAATAAGTAAACTGGATGCTGATCAGACCAAGTTATTTTACAGTTTTATTATGTGGCTGCATGTGACTACATTATTCATAAATTTCTGACTCGCACAGAAGAAGCTTGCATTTAGTTTATTCCCCAGGCATCATTTTCTAGTGCGAGGTATTTTGTAAACAGGTTTCCAACACTTTGAAAAGTAAAAGGTCATGATAATGATGGTGAAGCAGATGTCTTGGAGTCACAGTTTTGTACCTTCCAAGTTGAAGACATCCCAGGGGAGATATCAAAGCAAGTATAAGAATCAATACAAACTGCTCTTTGATTGGAGAATTGAGGGGTTCTGGTGGCAGGTTAAAGTTACAGGTTGGAACGTGTAATGCTGGATATTTTGTCCATTCCACACATTTTTTTCTTATTGAGTACACTTAATATGGTAAAAAGTATTTAAAAAATGATTTGCTTACAAAATTGGTTTTTACCTTTGTTGGCAAAAAGTCATTCCCAGAGCATTATCTATTTGGATNAATTGAGGGGTTCTGGTGGCAGGTTAAAGTTACAGGTTGGAACGTGTAATGCTGGATATTTTGTCCATTCCACACGTTTTTTTCTTATTGAGTACACTTAATATGGTAAAAAGTATTTTAAAAATGATTTGCTTACAAAATTGGTTTTTACCTTTGTTGGCAAAAAGTCATTCCCAGAGCATTATCTATTTGGATGAGCGTATTCAGGCAAATGGCGAACAGAAAATATTTCAGTACGCAGTTCTTGTAAGTGAAGCAAGAAAATTGACACTGCAAGATGGTCAGAATAGTCGGAAGTGATGAGGGTAGTTGGGTGGTGGTCATCAGGGTTGAAGATAGGGGATGAGCTTGTGTGTGTGAGCACTGGTCAATTCTCGGCAGGGTTCGACTACAAGACTTGCAGCGTGCTGCTCGCGTTGGACCAGCAGTCTCCGAACATCGCGGCCGGGGTTCACCTGGGCCGAGACGACGACAATGTGGGAGCTGGAGACCAGGTGACTCCCTCTACAAAGCCAACCCTTCTCTCTCTCTCTCTGCTGTGTGTGTGTGTGCGCCTGTTGGCTGAGCCCCGGGGATGCCCGTGATGTCTATGTATTTGCTACTGCTGAGTGGAATGTGATGACAATCACTTGTCTGAGGCAGTCCTCGGGGCCATTTGTGGTTGCTTCCAACTTCTCTGAAGCCCTGCTAAAGTTCTACTTTCAGGCTATTCTTCTGCTTCGAGCAAACAAAGCTTGCATGGTCTCCCCAGCAAAAAAAACTTTAAAAACCTCAAGGTTATGTCCAGTTGTAACAAAGTATTGCGACGATCGAAAATAGCACAATCAATCTTTTTGCGTTTTCTGTTTCCTGAGAATTTTAAGCAGTGACTATGGTTTTGATGTAGCAATCTGTTCAGAAAATATACAGCACTAGCGAACCGGCCCGGCTTCGCCAGGTAACAATTTAGTTTTTACAGTGATACTTTGAAAGACAAAAATTGTTACTGTGGGTCATCCTTAAAAGATAAACATATGCTATGATGGACCTTTTTGAGAGCTACAATTCTGTAGTATATTAATTTGATGTATCTGTNCTATGATGGACCTTTTTGAGAGCTACAATTCTGTAGTATATTAATTTGATGTATCTGTTATGGTTGTTAGCACAAGCCATGGAAACGCCCTAAAAGCGGTTTTTTGCGACTTTATTACAAATGGTTCGAAATTTCTCTACTATCCTTACATTAAATGTAAATGTATTATACAACACAACCTTCCCCAAGAAATTCTCTACATGATGTTGAAAACTGCATCAAAATCCATCAAGTAGTTTAGAAGTACTAAGCAAATACACACACACGTGGATAAGCGACTTTGTTTCATACTATTTAGAGATTGTCACTGTAGTTTAAAACTCTTGTTTTAAGAAGAAATATATATTGTTAACAGAGAGCTACTTAACAATTTTTGCAGACTTTGACATTTTTCAGCGAAAACATGCATGTTTTTATAATCAAATTTATAAATTGGCAACAAAATATTTACTTTAATTTTTGTCCTGAAGAAAGATGTTAATTGAAATATCCATAGTTTTTATAATAAGACACAACTGCTTACAATTATACCTGTGTGACAATTAGGGAGGCCCCTTAGCTAATATGCACCACATTTGTGCGCATTATTTTTAATACATAGTACTTTGCACAGAACATATTTATTCCTAGGTATTGTCAATGCTTATTTTCTCTCTGTTTTCACTGGTATTAACTTTGTGTTTAATATTATACCTCGCAGAGAAAATCGTAAGCAAAAATTTGATGCTTTTATGTTAATACAAGCACAAAATGCTAGAGATACAGGAAACAACNAAAAATGATTTGCTTACAAAATTGGTTTTTACCTTTGTTGGCAAAAAGTCATTCCCAGAGCATTATCTATTTGGATGAGCGTATTCAGGCAAATGGCGAACAGAAAATATTTCAGTACGCAGTTCTTGTAAGTGAAGCAAGAAAATTGACACTGCAAGATGGTCAGAATAGTCGGAAGTGATGAGGGTAGTTGGGTGGTGGTCATCAGGGTTGAAGATAGGGGATGAGCTTGTGTGTGTGAGCACTGGTCAATTCTCGGCAGGGTTCGACTACAAGACTTGCAGCGTGCTGCTCGCGTTGGACCAGCAGTCTCCGAACATCGCGGCCGGGGTTCACCTGGGCCGAGACGACGACAATGTGGGAGCTGGAGACCAGGTGACTCCCTCTACAAAGCCAACCCTTCTCTCTCTCTCTCTGCTGTGTGTGTGTGTGCGCCTGTTGGCTGAGCCCCGGGGATGCCCGTGATGTCTATGTATTTGCTACTGCTGAGTGGAATGTGATGACAATCACTTGTCTGAGGCAGTCCTCGGGGCCATTTGTGGTTGCTTCCAACTTCTCTGAAGCCCTGCTAAAGTTCTACTTTCAGGCTATTCTTCTGCTTCGAGCAAACAAAGCTTGCATGGTCTCCCCAGCAAAAAAAACTTTAAAAACCTCAAGGTTNAGGCTATTCTTCTGCTTCGAGCAAACAAAGCTTGCATGGTCTCCCCAGCAAAAAAAACTTTAAAAACCTCAAGGTTATGTCCAGTTGTAACAAAGTATTGCGACGATCGAAAATAGCACAATCAACCTTTTTGCGTTTTCTGTTTCCTGAGATTTTAAGCAGTGACTATGGTTTTGATGTAGCAATCTGTTCAGAAAATATACAGCACTAGCGAACCGGCCCGGCTTCGCCAGGTAACAATTTAGTTTTTACAGTGGTACTTTGAAAGACAAAAATGGTTACTGTGGGTCATCCTTAAAAGATAAACATATGCTATGGTGGACCTTTTTGAGAGCTACAATTCTGTAGTATATTAATTTGATGTATCTGTTATGGTTGTTAGCACAAGCCATGGAAACGCCCTAAAAGCGGTTTTTTACGACTTTATTACAAATGGTTCGAAATTTCTCTACTATCCTTACATTAAATGTAAATGTATTATACAACACAACCTTCCCCAAGAAATTCTCTACATGATGTTGAAAACTGCATCAAAATCCATCGANACATGATGTTGAAAACTGCATCAAAATCCATCGAGTAGTTTAGAAGTACTAAGCAAATACACACACACGTGGATAAGCGACTTTGTTTCATACTATTTAGAGATTGTCACTGTAGTTTAAAACTCTTGTTTTAAGAAGAAATATATATTGTTAACAGAGAGCTACTTAACAATTTTTGCAGACTTTGACATTTTTCAGCGAAAACATGCATGTTTTTATAATCAAATTTATAAATTGGCAACAAAATATTTACTTTAATTTTTGTCCTGAAGAAAGATGTTAATTGAAATATCCATAGTTTTTATAATAAGACACAACTGCTTACAATTATACCTGTGTGACAATTAGGGAGGCCCCTTAGCTAATATGCACCACATTTGTGAGCATTATTTTTAATACATAGTACTTTGCACAGAACATATTTATTCCTAGGTATTGTCAATGGTTATTTTCTCTCTGTTTTCACTGGTATTAACTTTGTGTTTAATATTATACCTCGCAGAGAAAATCGTAAGCAAAAATTTGATGCTTTTATGTTAATACAAGCACAAAATGCTAGAGATACAGGAAACAACCGCACACGTGTTCATGGGATGGTTTTTCACAGGCCGATTCAAAAAGTGTTAAGTGACTGAATAGACTACGTTGTGTGTGATGCTAACCCCTGCACAGGAACCTCTGTGACAGTTTACAGTTGACTTTTGCCTACAAAGTCTTGGTACTGCAGATGGCAGGCACATACGTGCAAGCCGGGCAGGTTCTTGCACTCTCCCAGTGTGGTTTTTGAAGAATCGTATTTTTTCATCTTTGTAATCTTTATTTTGCAACTGCATCATCAGTAAAATAACTTTTGCAAACCATATTCACTGGCAAGTTAGTGCAATGCATTGTAAATGCCCTTCAAACTGCATAATTTTGCTATTTTTTTTATTGTAATTGTCATTGCATATATGGAATTTGTATTGTGTAGTATCTGCCTAACCCAGCTACTAATTGAAACAGCAGATGATGCCACTGTATGTCCTTAAGACTTGAGTTTGGTTTGTCACAGAACCAGTATTATTTTGAAGTTTACTGTTGTTCAGTTATAATAGTTAATGTTTTGTAGTACAGAATGTTTCCCCGACCTAGTCTCAATGTGTTGGAAGTTGCACAAAGTGCAAAGGCGCGCACACGCAGTGTTTTCGGTGACTGGCTTCTTTTAGTTTCAGAGTAGTCCTTTCTTGGTATACCATTGGACTTCATCTATGCAAATACAAACTACATGTATACTTTCCTTTGCTGTTAATAGACTGTGTGGCTGAGTAGAAGTGCAAGCTTTGTGTATTTTTCTTGTTAATTTCTTTTCTTTTAGTTAGGTATTGGTCGAGTATGCATGATTCCAAGTTTGATTCCTCATTTTTGATTCCAGATTCTGAGTGCAGTGAGGTGATCTTGCTGGAAAAAATTTTGTATTAAAACAACTTCTTGCCTTGCGAATGATGATAATTTTTGAAAAATTTGACATATTGTGCTTTTTAAGAGTGTTGCAAATAAAAATACAAAGGAATACTACCTTGTGATGAAACTGAAGGGATCTACTTTTAATGTGTGTATGCTAAAGTCAAATGCGAATGAAACTATTGTAATGTATTGCTGCATTAGCACAAAATGTAGAAGTTAATTTTTGAAGTGGTACTTCTTTTGGCGCGTTGAGGGTAAAAGTTTAGTGTGCAACGGAAGTTGCACGTGCACAGTGTAACTTTGATTGAGATGTGTTGAAAGGTTGCCATTTCATTTGTAAAATTATTAAAATTTTATTTATTTTTAACTTGCCACAGTTTTTTCAGATAGATACTTATTTCACGTGCATGTAGGAAGCCAACTATGTAAATAATCCCTAAAACTATGTTAAATACGTGAATGGAACAAATCACGAGAAAAAAATCCACCGATAACAGGAAGGGGGTGGGGGTATGGAAGTCATAGGTGTGGACGATTGCATACACGCGCCAATGATGTAGCGGACACTTGTGGTACTGAAACGTGTCTGCGGGTTCTAGTGTTGTGGAGAAATTGCCAGTCATTTTGTTTAAAGTGCTACATGGCCACACATCTTTGAGGCACACAAAAAAAGTCTGTGCCATTTTATGTTATTAGAGATACCGCACTTCTAACGTGAAATAAATACACTTATATGTGATGTCAGCCACAAGCGTACATAATTTATATATTAACACGCATTGCCATTACTTTGTTAAAATGAGAATTTCACAGTTCACAATATAATTCATTTTGATAAATGGTGATTTAAAAAAGGCTTTATTATGCATTTGGTCGAGACCAAGATTATTTACATTTTGTTGTATGGAGTATTTAGCTATACGGAATATTCAAAGCAAGGTTTTGTGGTATAGTTTGATGCACAGTGCTGCTTTGTTTTATGCCGAGTCATTTACTCAGTCGGTACTCATTTTAATGGAAGAATTGGCTAAATTAAAGAATCAAATAGACCCATCCCTACTTGTAGTGTTTTTTGTGTGATGGAGAATTTCCCCAGTGATCTTTAATAGCATGCATTTCTTAATGTGCGTAGTAGTGTGTGCGTTCTCATTTTTCTTTCTAGTGTTCGTTAAAAGTGCAGTTGTGTAACTGACTTCAGGTTGGTTAGTATTATGTCAAAAAATGTATTGCTACTAATTTAAATTTATTTGTAGGCAATATTTTTGTGAAGAACATGAATGGTTTGTATTGAAAGGCCAATGTATGTTGTGTAAAGAATGTAGTCTTTCTTACTTATCTTGTATTTTAATAGTTGCTGGAGCTTGGCAGTTTGTAGTTTGTAATGTGACACTGTGGAGCATGCTGTGGTAAACACAATAGTTTTTATTGCTTGTAAATTCTGAGTGGTTGCTTGTAACAAATTGTGCATCTAACGCAGGGTTTCCCAACTTGTGGTACACACATTACTGGTATGAAAAGGCATTCAAGTACAGTAGAACAATACTAATATGACCCCTGGCAGTTTCTAGAAATAAGGTCGTTAAAATGCAGGTTGGTCGCTAGAGAAATTTTGACACACCCCAACACCTATATGTCAAAATTTGAAAATTTTTGCATGAAGTTGGTGTTCTACGTGGTGTGTGATTTACGATGTCAAATTCTGCATTGAAATAATTCCTGGTTTCAGTGCGTAACGAGTTAAGTACGCCATGGCTACGTGGTAAAACAGTAAAAGCGGATGGCAATGAGTGAGAGTGCATTGAAAATTAATACGTTAATTCCTGTCAATCAAGACGGGGGTACAGGTTCAGCCTTTGTGGGAAACCAAAGACCTGTCGCTGTGCAACAACCTCAAAAATTCATGTAAAGGTGGGCAAGGATTTATAAAAATTAACCTTTCAATTCTAGATTCTTCGATGCCTGTATTAATCTAGGAATCGATTTTGACATCCCTAGTAAAATTATTAGAAAAAGTAAATATTTTACAAATTTTCTATTTCTTACACCTATACTCATTAAAACAAAGCGGAAAGCACATTAAATAATTTCATTATTCGCTAATGTTTACCCAACACTTTTAATTAAACGTTAAAGCCCAAAACTACGCCCTTTCACTTGGTCGTTACCAACTTTACTTGGGGTATGCCACTCTGTGTGCCCAATAATGGGGCAGTGACATTTCCCAAAATTTGATTTCAGAAGTGCTTATTTTACCACGAACAACTTTGCCATCTTAATACTGTGCCCAAACATGATTTTTGCACTTCTTTACCAAAATCAAATGCCTACGTCACTTCAAAACCTTTCAACGTATAAAATAGTTTTTTTCACTATTTTTATAGTACTGTATGCAGTGTATGTTTTTAAAAACTGGGTTCTATCATTTATGGCGTTCACCACGTGATGGTATGGTGATTTTTTATTTATTGAGTAAAAAACAACAGACTTGTATAGTTGATGTAAATATTTAATGAAATCATGTGGCAATATTTATATTAACATGAGGCACGCAAACAGAATGAACAAACTACAGTGTGCTAATTTTACTCTAAACAGTCTACATTTAGTGCCACAAGCTGCAAGTATTTATTAAAGGTGCATGTTGTGGCGAATTTAACTATACTAAATTTAAATTGCCACTAGCGGACTTAATTACTAAATTCAGCGAGAAAACGAACGACTGACGGCAGCTGCCTAAGACTCAACTTACCGCCATGATGTAAGACACGAAACTCCTTCCTGTAGCTCAGGACCGCCAACCCTTGAGAAGCAGTGACAACTGACGAACACGCACCAAGTCAGGTGCGCAGGAAATTAAAAATCGGTCTCGCATGAGTATTAAGTGGACCGTAAAAGAAACTACACAAGTTCTGTCGTTAAATTACTTATGATCTAAAATTCTAAACAATTCATATACACAAGGTCATAAGTCCAAACAGTGCATGTTGTCAAAAATCATTCACAAAATCAAACCAAAAGTGTTATTAAATCAAAATCAAAAGGTTAAAACCTAAGCCATAAACATTGGGCTGCCTGAGGACTGGAAGGTAGGCGGAGTCGATGGGTAATGGCAGCCTAGGGGATTGGAATCTATTTTTAGATATGCCTACTAGAGGTGAGCCGATATGGTTTTTGGGCCTTTTCCGATATTGCCGATACAAACTTACCGATATTGCCGATACCGATACCGATACTGCCTTAACCAGGAAAAACAACATTATTGCAAGTTTCAAAAAATAAAAACTTAATTTTTTAACATTTACTTAAATAAAATTCTAATTGTCTTTGTTTTTATTGTTTCAGTGATAGGCCTAAATATTATGATAAATATAAATCTAAGAACCACATATTAAGCTTAAGCATATCTATAAGACAAAAATAACCTCCAAAATCATGTCATTAAGCAATGAAACTCTTAAAAAAAACATAACACTTCAAATGGTGCATACATTAAATGTGCTGTTTTAAGTTTGTGGTACTATAGGACCTCGATGATGTACCGCCTCTCGAAACCAAACATTTGCAAATATTGTAAACAGTTTTGCAATCATGCAAAACGTGCCTAATTTTGCTTTGAAAATAAACACAGCCAGTTGGGTACTTCAATAAAAACCAATTAAAAAATAGTGATTAATTAAATAAAACCAAATAGTGAAACCTCTATTGTTCGTTTTTCATGGGACCTACTGCAAAAAACTCAGCATGTGGACCTCTCTCCTCAAAAAGTAAAACCTAACCTCAAAAAAAAAATTTATTTTCATCCTTGGGTATACTGAGTTGATTGCCTTTAATGAACAGGGGCATATCTTAAATACTGGATGAAAAAACATATCTCAATCATTCAATATAAGTATTGTATTATAAAATATTGAAACACACTTAATTTCGAAAATCCGCCGATTGTTCACTAAATTTCTGCCAAATGTAAAAAAAGTAGCAAAAATCAAACTAACTTTATTAAAAACAGTGATTTAAAAAGAAACGTGCTAAAAATTGTTGAGTTTGACATGTATAAATCCGATTTTTTGAACTTATATTTTACTTCACTAAAAATTCCGTTGCCCGCAAAATGTTTTTAAATTCTCCAAATTAAACAACATTCGCCATCTTGTGTGACAGTTGATATCACAGCATTACTCTTAAAAAAAGTTACTAGCGTAATTTTATCTTAACAGAATTAATCAGTGAAAAAATACTGTTCCCCTTTAATGCTTATAATTTACATGGTTATTTACCGTACTGACCCAAAAATTATTACGTTTCCATTGTGGAACGAGAGTAAAGTTCAAATCCATTCCGTCCATTATTAATATCTGGTTCTGGTCCGCCGTACCACATCCAATAAAAATACGTGTTTTATTTGCGCGAATCTTCGTTTGCTGACTTGAAACAAAGAAATGCCTGCAATTATTATGTTTTACCTGTTTTTCGACGTGAGTTATTTAAAAACAAATAGTGATTGAATTATCAAAAATAAATTACGTGGTGGTTAACAATTGCAACGCTTCACAACTCGTGTATACTAACATTTGAGGTTAGGGAGTGTCTGTTTACCTGTTCTTGGCGTTACTGAATTTTAGCATAATAGTACCGGTTTTAAGATAGTTTCTTCACAGATAAACAATAGTTCCGAATATATTTTGGTTTTCGGACAGAATATCTGATCGATGGATGCGGGTAAATTAATGATTTAAGAGCGTAGCATACGGGTTTTTTTTTAACATTGTTTATATAGGATATTTGTTGGGACCATACAAAAAAATCGACTGATACGGGAAAACGACATTAACGGGGACGCAACAACGATGTTTCACTGTAGTGAGCAACGCACTCCAATTATGGCAAGTTGAAAACAGCATCATCTTAGAGTCTTAGGGCAAAATATCGGTTATAATATCGGCGATTTAAACATGAATTGCGCACAATTCCGATAATTACAATATCGGCCGGTTTCGATATATCGGTACCGGTATCGGCTCAGCCCTAATGCCTACACCCATTACCAAAAGAAACGCAATGTGTAGGCGACCAAAGAAAGTGCAACGTATGTATTTTCCAGCAGGTTGGCCTAAAATATTTTTCAAGTAATTTTTTTTATGGTTCCTCAAACGAGTTGAAGAAATACTGATGCAATAAATGGGATTGATTAAATGGGTTCTACTGTAGTATGGAATAATGTTTAGAAAAAAAATTAATTGTTTCTGCAAGAAAAAGTTAACAATTACTATAATTTTCCCAATAGCTCTTCTCCCCCCCCCCCC
>NQII01001337.1:181583-229876 GCA_002778355.1 Clitarchus hookeri
CCCCCTTTTTTTTTCCCTAAACTCTTCAAAAATTCCTGTTGTGCACAAAAACACATCCTTTTTTTCTCCTCAAAACCTTGCAAAAAAATGCCCATTCGCTACACCCCCAGTATTTAGGTAGTGTGCCTGATGAACACAGTAATGCCAAGTGCAAGTGGTACTCAGTGACAGAAAGGTTGGGAACTCCTGATGTAAAATATGCATGCAGTTTGAAATACTAAACCTGTACTTTAGATGTTAACACACTTTGAAGCATGTAATGTTGTGTTTTGAAACCTGATAGGGGGTTTTAATTTGTGCGAGTCTATTGCCTGTTGGAATGAGCTTAAATACTGTGGGTATTGCAATGTTTGTTATGTCTACTAAGTTATGTACTTGCCTCTGCATGCTGTTTCAGAAGCTGTAAATGCAATAGTCAATTAATTTCAAATGGAGATAGTGTGCTTATAATACTTTATGCTCTTGCAAGGTAAGGATGGAAAACTCCTGTTTAAACCCTATCATACTGCAGTTTAGCAGTCTGTAGCACTTGTAATACTGGAGTACAGCCAAAAAAAAAAAGAGCAGAATAAAGTTAAGAGTGTTTCTAAAATATTCAGTACGTAAATCTATGTAAGTGATGGAACAAATTTTTTTTTTTTTTTTTTTTTTTTGAAGCAATGATTGCCTAAAGTTACCTTGTGTGTTCCTCGTTAGTTAGCAGCTCTAGATTGCTCCAATCTTCTTTCAGTGCTTGCGCTGACCATTTGCAGCAGACAGCTCAGTACTAACAATACAGTAAGCACTTAGGAAAAAGCTTAATTTGCTCGTAACTCAGATGTTTTTGCAACACTTGTCACTGAATGAAATCCTGGTGACAATACATATTTTAATAGCTGTTGTGGAAAACAGTTACATGTATTGATAATTGTGGAAAGTGAATTTGCAGTGGCATCATTTTTGTTTATAATTAATCATTTATCTGGAATTTACATGGTTTCTGTTTGTAATGTACCACTCCAGAATTGTATTTTTGTTTAGTAAGTAGGTTGTACATAATTACCATGTTTCTTTGTATTGCGAAACATGTATATACTAGAGCTGGGCGGGAAAGATAATTTGAACTCGGGAAAATTTCGGGCGGGAAAAATAATTTCCCGCTGGAAACGGGACGGGATCGGGAATTTTTCAATATGCTAGAAAATTAACGAAATGTACAAATAAAAACTTAAAGATTAAGGTATTATGTCAAATTATGCAACCACTATTTGTTATATCCATATTGCTTCTAACGATCTACGTAAAAAAACTGTAGAGTGAGTAAATAAAACATTAAAAACAAACTTAAAAATAATATTTAGTAACAAATTAACGTGTCATAGGTATAGGTTACCGCACTACAACTCACACACAATATTTTAACGTTCATTCAAAACTACAAGTTTATTGATAAAAAATAATCTCTGAATAAAAATTTAAATGTGTTACATCATGCAATAAATAACACGTACGGGTGAATAGCAAAATAAAAACACGAGCAGCACTGTTCCTAACAACGACCATCATTGGGCGACATTATACATCACGTGAAGTGCTGGCCAATAAAATACCACCATTGATGAAGAAGATGAGTCGCGTTNTAGCCATCTTGATTCTTAAAACAATACGGGTTTAAGATTCCAAGCGTTACTTTCTTAATGCTTGTGAGCAGTGTTCATTAATTCAGCTGCTAAAATACGTGCAGAGGAAAATGTTTATTCACGTACAACTGAGCGCCATTATATCAATAAAAAATACTTTTGTTTTAAAAATATACAGGGCCTACTTCACGAGTCTATAACAAGTGTTTCACTTTTAAAGCGACGGACGGCAGATAAAATACAATTAGCGAAATGGAAATACCATTTAGAGGGATGAGCAGTTATTTATTTTAAGATGGCACACAGAAGTTTGTTTACATGCGACGGCTGGTGGCAAACTTTGTATGCATTATATTTATATGAAACCATTAATACTGATAGGTAAGTTGACTTGCATTTATTTATTATTTACTTATGCTGGCAAGATTAGGGCCATGTAGGCCCTCTCTTACATGTGTGTTATAGAACACAGACATAACTGCAAAATAGCTTAAATTATTTTAATCCCGAAAAATTTACGGGAAAATTATTTCCTGCCCAACCTTTTCGAAAAATATTTTTCCCGAAAAGTCGGGATCCCGCCCAGCTCTAGTATATACCATTCCTTGTTCTGTTAAATTAACGATTCCTTTCTTTGTAGATAACTCAAACTATGCGATTTGTATTGGCCTGGAAAATTAAAAGTTTGTGCTACATATAATGTTATAGTAAAAATGCTGCTAATGTCCCCCATGCTTCNTATTGGCCTGGAAAATTAAAAGTTTGTGCTACATATAATGTTATAGTAAAAATGCTGCTAATGTCCCCCATGCTTCGCAAAGTAGTAAATAGGTAGTTCCCTAATCGTAGTTTTCAAGTATAGTATTTATATTAGTGATGGGATTCTCAATGCTGCAATATCTAGATAGCATCGATACTTTACAGTATCAAGTATCGCATGAGAATATCCAAAAGTATCAAATTTTAACATTTTGCTAATGGTATCCTGTAACACAGCTACGAGTTACGTATGCCTCTGTAAGGAGATGTGTAACACATGTAAAGAACGTAAGTGTGTGACAGAACAACACTCACAAATAACACAACATAATNCTGTAAGGAGATGTGTAACACATGTAAAGAACGTAAGTGTGTGACAGAACAACACTCACAAATAACACAACATAATTCAAATGCAGAACAACCAAAATTATTGCTAGGAAAATATCTACTACTACTTGAAATTATTACTCAGCAGAGATGTGCCCAGAAAAATGTGGAACCTAATTAAGTTTTCTTTCAATCAGATGGAATATGACAGGAATAAAGTANCTGTAAGGAGATGTGTAACACATGTAAAGAACGTAAGTGTGTGACAGAACAACACTCACAAATAACACAACATAAATAATTCAAATGCAGAACAACCAAAATTATTGCTAGGAAAATATCTACTACTACTTGAAATTATTACTCATCAGAGATGTGCCCAGAAAAATGTGGAACCTAATTAAGTTTTCTTTCAATCAGATGGAATATGACAGGAATAAAGTAATCAATTTGCATACTAGTTTTTATGTGCAGCCTCAGCAACACTAGTCCCTCTCGTGACTGAGGTGTTCCATTTTACTTTAGACTTGGCATTGAAAAAAATTCTTCCAGGAGAATGAATTACTGTATTCACCCAGAAATAAGACGACCCCCATATTTATGAGATTGTGTTACGAAAAAAAATAATTTACTCACAATTTTAATTTTTTTGCTCAGAAAGTTACTACATGGAATCACAAAAAAAAAAATAAACTTAATCACTGTTCTGTTTTGCTTAAATTCTAAATTATTGAGATTGATGCTATAAATGTACCCTATAATATATGTTAGTATTTAATTTTTTTGAGACATTAGCGGTTATTTTAACTTTTCTTCCGGAAAATATTTCCAAACTTCTGTTTGGTTTAACGTGTCAGAAAAAACATGACCAGCTGTAATATGAAAGAGTAAAAAGTGTGCACCACTTTCATACCATGTTATCTATAACCTTCATNTACCCTATAATATATGTTAGTATTTAATTTTTTTGAGACATTAGCTGTTATTTTAACTTTTCTTCCGGAAAATATTTCCAAACTTCTGTTTGGTTTAACGTGTCAGAAAAAAACATGACCAGCTGTAATATGAAAGAGTAAAAAGTGTGCACCACTTTCATACCATGTTATCTATAACCTTCATATTTTCTAATTCAAAATGGCCGCCATTATTTACATAGCAGCCCTAGGTTAATGCTATAACCGCGATGTAAATAGGGAAGTTTAGTTATAACTGAATTATATTTAGCATTATTATCAACTGTGTGTGCGTTTATTTATATAAAAAAAATATATGCATTTACATGTGATGTGATTGGCAGTCGAATGGGTATGTAAACATTCTGTGTTATTGTAGGTTGAAATAGTTGAGTCTCATTAGAGACTGTCTTTTTTCAGGTTCGAACTCGGGGTCCTTGTAATATGATCTAATTAAAAACATTGCGTGCCAAGCCCAGATGGCTAAAAATTCCTTTCAAAACACTTAATTAAATAACGCCGTCTACAACTGACCAATCACGAGAGAGCTAGAGGCTTAGTTACCATGGCAACGGATCAATAACTGCTCATATACTAGGGCCTTCTAAACAAATTACAAAAATAACAGACTTGAAAGACATATGAATGTGTTGACGATAAAATAAAATTTTAATGAGGAGTGACGTTGCACAGCAATAAGTACCACATAGTTAATGTGTCAATGAAAATAATATCTGTGAAAATTGTATTATGTCTTGCAAATACATAAATAGGTACATAATTAAAATGTGCATATGACCAAATTTTACAGTGTTACAATATCATGCATGGTGTTTTTTAAGTGTAATACTTAACTTGATAAAAAGAAGCTGTCTGGTGATAGGTGTTTGCCTTAAGTGGGTCTATCCCTCTAGCGCAGCCAACTGGTGTAACTGACGCAGGGTTGCCTGCCGATGTACTGACTTGTGTGTCTGGTGCTAGGGACTGATGTTCGGCTATGCAACGGACGAGACTGAAGAATGCATGCCTCTGACGATAGTCCTGGCTCACAAGCTGAACCAGCGGCTGGCGGACTTGCGACGCAGCGGAACGTTCTGGTGGGCACGCCCAGACTCGAAGACGCAGGTACGTACTGTCCGATCACTCGTGTATTGGCACTGATGCTCTGTGAGCAGGCCATGGAACATGGCACGTTGCTCATGTTTCATCAACCCNCCGATCACTCGTGTATTGGCACTGATGCTCTGTGAGCAGGCCATGGAACATGGCACGTTGCTCATGTTTCATCAACCCCCCCAAACCTGTAACGTTGGAAAAGTAAACTGTGCGTGCACCAGCAGGATCTGACTAACCAATGATATTTACAGACTGTAGATTGTGATTCACTTTTTTGCTTTACACACCCCTTCCCATGTCTTCCTTCGTATTGTACAGACCTCAATTTACATTTTCATATTTCTTCTGGGTTAGAATTACATTTTGAATGACTTGAGTCACAAATTAGTTTTTCCTTGACTTTGTTTTCTGTGGTTTCGACAATTCGCCAGCACCGNATTTTGAATGACTTGAGTCACAAATTAGTTTTTCCTTGACTTTGTTTTCTGTGGTTTCGACAATTCGCCAGCACCGGGGAGTTTTCCAATAAATTTAATTGTTAGAAGCTTTACACAGATTAGTAAGAAATTACCAGTGTTGGTTTTTTAATCAAGTAAATGCGGTTTTTATGCGATTGTGAAAGTAATATTTTCAAGCTCGAAATTGAATTAACGTTGAAAAAATTATGTAAACTGCGACACAACCATAGGCCTAAAATTTAAACAAAATTTGCCAGTTTTTTTGTTGCAAATTGTTGTCTGTACATAGTATGTGGTTTATAAAATGCAGTTTCTATGGTGCAGAATGGCAGGTCTCTGACCTAGGTCAGGGCTTTTCTGTTAAGTTTTCACTTTGATAATTGTATTGCTTGGCGGGCCACACAAGTCGAAGCTAGGTGTGTGTATATATGAATGTGCTATGAATAGTAGAACTTAGTTCTTTGTCTACATTAAATTAATTGTATTGAAAAGTATACATTCAGACAAGAAATAACTTTTGTGTGTGTGTGTGTGTGTGTGTGAGAGAGATATCAAAAATTAACTTATAGTGAAACCCCTTATTTACATTTTTTAAGGGGACAAAGGATAAAAGTGTAAATTGAGGGAAAGTTCTAAAATTTTGTCTAATACATACCTCATTTCCTGTATCTCCTGTAGTAAACACTTTCTAGTTATAAATTCTTTTAAAAATGCAATTACAAGTACCGTGTAACATCAATCTTCAACCCACACACAAAAAAAATTATGCCTTATTTTGACTTAAATTAAATAAATCTATATTCACTAACATAGCTAATGTAAATAAAATTTAAAAAAAGGTCATTCGTCAACTCTCACATAAAAATTAAGTCAGATTTTGTCAAAATCAATAAAGCATAGTCCACTACGAATATAAACNAACTCTCACATAAAAATTAAGTCAGATTTTGTCAAAATCAATAAAGCATAGTCCACTACGAATTTAAAAAAATAAAAACATTATTCAAGAAGATAAGATAAACACATGTATCCACACGCTTGTCATACTTCAATATTAATCTTAATTTATCTGCAACCAAAAATTTTTCATTTTACGTTCTCCATTACTTTCCCCAAATAAAAAGGTTAATAAAATAAAAGGAAAGAGTAGGTCAGATGTTATGTTTAAATTAAAATTTTATATTGCAGACATATTTATTGCCAAAAATCTGCTAGATACACGTTAATCTCCATCGTAGGAAATCTCCATAAGACACATGTTAAGAACACACAATTTTGTTGTGGATTCAGCAGTCGTAGTGTTGCCACTTGTGCTTTATGGTGGATAAATATTTGCACTTGCACTAAGTTGCCGGGTGTTACTCCACTGAACATCCCATATGCAATTCAAACATTAATTTCAGCATGGTTTCCGAGCTTGTGGTTGTTATGTGACTAATAAACAAAGTTGTGATGTAAATAAACTGTTTGTGCGTGTTTTGCAAGGCATTAATAATAGGAATGTAACAAATTGTATTCTGGTATTTTAGGGAAAGTGTTGCATACATTACTTGTTACGGCACATAAACGTGACCTGAAGAAAATGGTGCAAACCGCGAAGAAAAAGGATATACCAAGAACTTAAATAAGGGATTTTGCTGTATTTATACATGACAAAGTATTTTGTCAGCAGACTGGTATTAAGTCTGTGTGGCCGTGTGCCCCACAGACCTCTAATATAGTAGCCCTGATTTAGATTGTAGTGGATAGATGTTTTTAGATAAAGTGAGTGCTGTTCTTGTGTATGGAATGGAACATGCAGTGGACTGTTACGTGTGCTGCCAGGTTACCTGCGAGTACTACATGAGCGGAGGTGCGTGCGTGCCAGTGCGTGTCCACTCTGTGGTGGTGTCAGTCCAGCATTCAGAGAAGGTCACACTTGCAGAACTGCGGCGGGAGGTGATGGAGCAGGTCGTCAGGGTGGTGATCCCCAACCGCTACCTCGATGACAAGACCATATATCACATCAACCCCTGCGGCTCCTTCGTCATTGGCGGCCCCCAGGTAAGCATACTGCATGTGTCAGTGGAGGAGTATTCTAAATTGAGTGCTATTGACATGCCGTGAAATTTTCAGGAAAATCAAAAATTATATTATTCAAAATTTTAATAATAATATTCAGTATACTTTAAATTGTTAAAAGTTTTAATTAGTTTTTACTTACCTAAATAACAAAATAAAATTTAATGTATAGGTCTTATTTTAGCCCATATTAATATCTAGATGCATGCTATGTACACTGATCTTCATTAGAGAACATTTGTGTTTGCAGAGCGATGCTGGTCTGACAGGACGCAAGATCATAGTAGACACATACGGCGGGTGGGGTGCCCATGGGGGTGGGGCCTTCTCTGGCAAGGACTTCACTAAGGTGGACCGCTCTGCTGCATACGCTGCACGCTGGGTTGCAAAGTCCCTCGTCAAGGCCGGCCTGTGCCGTCGTTGCCTCGTTCAGGTCTGTATTACACTGCACCATGTGGGGGAGCAATTTGTTTTATGTTAGCTAGTAACCTCTAATGTGCGAGCTTAGAGCAACTTTATAAAGGCATAGATTACAATAGTCATTACCTTTTAAATTTATTTCTGCATAATCTCACTCTTTTTTTTTTGTCACACATGCTCTAGTGTATAATGAGATTCTACAACAGTCGTGCCCCGTTGTAACGAACACGAAGCTAACTAAACAGCAATCTAAAGTAAAGGTTTTCAGAAACTGTACAAAAAAAAATTAGTGAAGGAATAAAGTATCATTGCTAAAATAGAATAAATTGCAATGAAAACATAATAAAATACACTCACAGGTCCATGGCAATGAAATATAGTTATTTCTCAGTAGGGTGCCGTATTTTATTGTATATAAGTCGCACATTTTATTTTTAAAAAAATTTTGAAAACTAGGGGTGCGACCTATATGTGACTTTATTTACTCCAAATTCAAGGCCCGCAGCTTGATTTCCAAACTCTTCAGTGAACAAAATCACTTTCATTTGAAAATCTGTGGTGTAGGCACTTCGCTTTTCCATTTCGAAACTCTGTCACACTTCTGGACTGCACATCATGAAAACAATACATGCGACACAAAAACAATATAAGAGAAATACCTGTAAGTCAAGGCTGACGTTTGGTANCACATCATGAAAACAATACATGCGACACAAAAACAATATAAGAGAAATACCTGTAAGTCAAGGCTGACGTTTGGTACCCAAGAACTAACGCTAATGGGTTTCTATCTCTGTACATTCCACAGGAAGCTTTCGAGAATAATCGATTGTCAGTTATGGTATGGCAAGAATAGATTCTTTTATTCCATTTGTTTCTTTTAAAATTTCTTTTTCTGCTACGGATCACGAAGGGAATTACGTAATGGAATTATTCAAATGCCTTTCCTTATTTGCACATTTATTTAAATATTTTAAAGATAAACTGCAGAGATAATGGTTAGGTTTTTGATTTTAGCATACCTTGTTAGAAATACTTAAAATATATATATAAAAAAAGCTCAATAAAAATTTTCTTGTTAAAATATAAGTTCAAATTAACTTGCATGTTTTATAAGTTATTTCTTTTTTCCAATAAATATAAAAACTCTGGCTGTCAATGCTGCATCTGGATCGCTATCTCTGTACATTCCAAACAAACTACGTATTACGAACTTGCGGCGCACTGTGACTGCGCCGTAGGTCTAGCTAGGCTTGGCAACACCGCTTGCTTACAAGGACACAGCTGCCACACAACCTTTGCCAAGGTGGCTTGCGTCAGACATCCGTGGTGCAGGCCGTGTTGTACGGGATGTACAACCACAAAGATGAGCACAACTTATAATTACTGTAAAGCTTCGCTATAACAAACTCCAAGGGACCCAAATTACCACTTGAAACAATATTACTTCAAGAAATATGACTAATCAAAGATTTCAGGCATCGCAATTTGTTTCATCAATAAACCACTTTGAATTGTAGAAGTGTACGATTTTAAATATGCCAGTAATTGTAGTGTATATGACATTTTATATGTACATAATCATACNGTACGATTTTAAATATGCCAGTAATTGTAGTGTATATGACATTTTATATGTACATAATCATACGTAAGTTGGTATCATAAAGAGAGTAAACCGTATATGAATTAAGAATACAGTACTACATAAAATGTAGGAATACCTTTAAAATATTCCGNGAGAGTAAACCGTATATGAATTAAGAATACAGTACTACATAAAATGTAGGAATACCTTTAAAATATTCCGACTCATTGAAGCAAAACACCACCCAAGAACATTCTGCTGATACAAACTAAAATGTTTTAAGCACATTCAGTTAACAATAAAAGTTACGTACATACATGAAACCATTTCAAAACAATACTGAAGAAAATGAAATATTTTAAGAACAAAACATGACACTTCAATTGATTTCAACTTTAGAAAAGAACTCTTTGATGGTTGTCTGCTTCTTCATGTCTCTAAGTTCTTTAGTTACATCTCTTTCTATTTTTGGTAGTGATGACATGTGATGGGATAAATATACAGATGTCAGGAAAAGCCTTTCCCAATGTATTACAGATTTCTTCCCGTTGAGGACATTTGATCTCTGTTTCCTCTTCTGAGTCATTGTCATCGCTGTTAGCCTGAATGTTCTCTACAGGTATCTCGTCCGTGACAGGAGAGCAAGTGGATACCTGATTATCCACTGACACAAAATCACTGAATGAAGTTTCATTAATGTCAAATTTTTTCTTCATTTCTACCCAGGCAGCTTCACACTCCTCTTCTTCTTTGGTGCAGTCAACTTCCTGTGTATTTGCTGGAAACCCTGCCTTGGCAAAACAATTTGCAACTGTGGCAGGTGTGATTCTGTTCCATGCTAACACGAGCCTGTGCATGGCCTGAAGAATGTTCCACTTCAAGGAACTTCTAGCATCTTTACCAGATTCCATTTGGCGCAGAAGGAATTGCACCAGTTGCTTTTTGTAGTATTTTTTTACGTGTGCTATAATCCAGTGATCTAGTGGCTGCAGGGTACTGGTGCAGTTTGGAGGGAAAAAATCACTTTGATGTTCTTCAGTGCTGATATGTTGGAATTATGAGCAGGACAGTGATCTATAAACAGCAGAATTTTCCTATTTTGCACCCCCATCCTACAATCAAAACTCTGGAGCCATTCTTGAAATAATGATGATGTCATCCATGAACTTGAGTTGGCTTTGTATTTGCAGGGAAGGTGTTTCACATTTTTGAAACATCTGGGTTTTGAAAACTTCCCAATCACTAGTGGTTCCATTTTCTCAGACCCATCACTATTAACACAAAACAGAACAGTAAACCGTTCCTTACTTTTCTTTCCTCCATGACAGGTTCGACCTTTTACCTCCAAAGTTCTGTCTGGGAGAAGATTGTAAAAAACCCCGGCTTCATCACAATTAAAAATGTCTTTTTTTTCATATCCCGAGATAAGTGTGTCAAGATTTTCATGCCATTTTTCCTGAACCTCAGGATTAACAGCAGCAGCTTCCCCACATACTTTCAAAGTGGTTAAATTATGCCTTACTTTGAACCTATGCAGCCAACCACCAGAAGCCTGAAAGTTTTCAATGCCCAATTTAAGGGCTTCTTCTCGTGCCTTTTCCTGAAAAATATTTCCGCCAACTGGTATATTTGATTTCCTGGAATGCATTAGCCAGTCAAACAATTTCTTCTCCAGTTCTTCATAAGGTGAAGGGCGCACACGTTTACGTTCGGGTGACAAAAAATCATTCTTCTCAATTACAGTGCGTTGGGTTAATATTGTCGAAAGCGTGGATTTCGCTATTCCAAATTTGTTAGCAATATCTTTTTTTTTTCTTCCGTCATCTACTGCTTTTAATATCGCCAATTTAGTTTTTAGGTCAATTGCCTTTCGTTTTCTTGTCAGCATTTTTAATGAAGCGTGAACAAAAATTATTGTACAATTCACCAACGAAAACTAAATGTAATAATTATTACAGCAAACACGGATTTAAACAAACACAATGTTTACATACTTTACGAAGTAACTCATAGAAGACACTAACACTATAGGTTGACGTAAAACTGTTGTTAAGTCACGAGCATAGATTTTATAGGCAGTGTCGTAATCCTGCACTAGGCACTAAGCTGCTAACACTGAACTGCCGGCAAGCGCTAGTTGCATCAGCCAACACAAAAGCTTGTGAACAACTACACCACCAAACAACTGCAACATCTATGANTTACGAAGTAACTCATAGAAGACACTAACACTATAGGTTGACGTAAAACTGTTGTTAAGTCACGAGCATAGATTTCATAGGCAGTGTCGTAATCCTGCACTAGGCACTAAGCTGCTAACACTGAACTGTCGGCAAGCGCTAGTTGCATCAGCCAACACAAAAGCTTGTGAACAACTACACCACCAAACAACTGCAACATCTATGANCGGCAAGCGCTAGTTGCATCAGCCAACACAAAAGCTTGTGAACAACTACACCACCAAACAACTGCAACATCTATGATAATACCAGTGAAATTGTTTATGTTTTCGTAAGTGAGGTGCCGCAAACACCTACGTTTTTCAATTAAAGTAAAGGCTTTAAAAAAAATTACTACCAAAATTTTTGGATTCATTCGTACTACTGAAAATTATTTACATGTGAAAGTATAGCATTTTGGCAGGTTTGTTCGTACTAATGAAATGTTCGTTGTAATGAAGTGCTTTACTGTAGATACCTGAAAAAATATANTTTTGGCAGGTTTGTTCGTACTAATGAAATGTTCGTTGTAATGAAGTGCTTTACTGTAGATACCTGAAAAAATATCATTTGCGATAAAACTAAAAATAACACAAATTTTAGATTTTTCCGGTTTTACTTTGAGTAAAGCTATTTTGAAAATTTACACCGACCTTTACTTGAAACTAAACCTATATTCGCGGAAGTAGTGTTACACAATCATCTGTTTTGTTAACTAAATATGGCAAAAAATGCACATTGACCTGCAGTGAATGTTTACATCACGTTTTATGGTTGAGGTTAGGAATACTCGTTGCACTGTTTACCGTCTTCGTTGCAGCAACTAGTTATTTTTGCGTGTTAAAAATTTTGAATGTCTAAAGTGTCTAATTTGCGTATCACATTTTGTAGCTTTCTTTGAAACACACCTGTTTCATAAATTTTTTCATGTACACAGTTTAAAAATATAATAATCACCAAACAAAAGTGTTACTGTTAATGCAGTGGGAATTATTACAAGGCCTTGACGACCACAGAATACATGCAGCTAGAGAATATTTGACAGAAAAACAGAATGTAAATTAGTGCACGAATTAAGATGAAATTTTCATCACTGCTGTAGAGACCTGAAAATTTAGCAAATGCTATAAATGCTAATTTTTACATAAAAACAGAAAATTTGCAATTTTTGAAAATTCTAGTTGTAATTCACTATTGTAAAAAATGCTGTAGTATTTTCACCAATTATTGTTTTATGTCGCATAGTTGCTTCTTACGACGTATTTTGTGTGTGTTTTCATATTCAAATACGAATGCATGCAGAGTTGGTCAGTAGATTTCTTTGATTTATCACCATAAACGAAAACTTGTTTTACTCTCCGTAACATGTGTTTGCGGCCATAAATAACATGAGAGCAAGTGATGATGCGTCACTTTGAGTGTACATTCTAGTGCACGACCCTGCAAAAGTTTATTTGCTCACTGGGAAACNACAAAAAATCATTCTTCTCAATTACAGTGCGTTGGGTTAATATTGTCGAAAGCGTGGATTTCGCTATTCCAAATTTGTTAGCAATATCTTTTTTTTTTCTTCCGTCATCTACTGCTTTTAATATCGCCAATTTAGTTTTTAGGTCAATTGCCTTTCGTTTTCTTGTCAGCATTTTTAATGAAGCGTGAACAAAAATTATTGTACAATTCACCAACGAAAACTAAATGTAATAATTATTACAGCAAACACGGATTTAAACAAACACAATGTTTACATACTTTACGAAGTAACTCATAGAAGACACTAACACTATAGGTTGACGTAAAACTGTTGTTAAGTCACGAGCATAGATTTTATAGGCAGTGTCGTAATCCTGCACTAGGCACTAAGCTGCTAACACTGAACTGCCGGCAAGCGCTAGTTGCATCAGCCAACACAAAAGCTTGTGAACAACTACACCACCAAACAACTGCAACATCTATGATAATACCAGTGAAATTGTTTATGTTTTCGTAAGTGTCCACGGCGTTTGTGGATGCAAAAAGTTAATTTCATTTCCGTTTAAAAAAAATTACTACCAAAATTTTTGGATTCATTCGTACTACTGAAAATTATTTACATGTGAAAGTATAGCATTTTGGCAGGTTTGTTCGTACTAATGAAATGTTCGTTGTAATGAAGTGCTTTACTGTAGATACCTGAAAAAATATAATTTGCGATAAAACTAAAAATAACACAAATTTTAGATTTTTCCGGTTTTACTTTGAGTAAAGCTATTTTGAAAATTTACACCGACCTTTACTTGAAATTAAACCTATATTCGCGGAAGGAGTGTTACACAATCATCTGTTTTGTTAACTAAATATGGCAAAAAATGCACATTGACCTGCAGTGAATGTTTACATCACGTTTTATGGTTGAGGTTAGGAATACTCGTTGCACTGTTTACCGTCTTCGTTGCAGCAACTAGTTATTTTTGCGTGTTAAAAATTTTGAATGTCTAAAGTGTCTAATTTGCGTATCACATTTTGTAGCTTTCTTTGAAACACACCTGTTTCATAAATTTTTTCATGTACACAGTTTAAAAATATAATAATCACCAAACAAAAGTGTTACTGTTAATGCAGTGGGAATTATTACAAGGCCTTGACGACCACAGAATACATGCAGCTAGAGAATATTTGACAGAAAAACAGAATGTAAATTAGTGCACGAATTAAGATGAAATTTTCATCACTGCTGTAGAGACCTGAAAATTTAGCAAATGCTATAAATGCTAATTTTTACATAAAAACAGAAAATTTGCAATTTTTGAAAATTCTAGTTGTAATTCACTATTGTAAAAAATGCTGTAGTATTTTCACCAATTATTGTTTTATGTCGCATAGTTGCTTCTTACGACGTATTTTGTGTGTTTTTTCATATTCAAATACGAATGCATGCAGAGTTGGTCAGTAGATTTCTTCGATTTATCACCATAAACGAAAACTTGTTTTACTTTCCGTAACGTGTTTACGGCCATAAATAACATGAGCGCAAGTGATGATGCGTCACTTTGAGTGTACATTCTAGTGCACGACCCTGCAAAAGTTTATTTGCTCACTGGGAAACNGCAAGTGATGATGCGTCACTTTGAGTGTACATTCTAGTGCACGACCCTGCAAAAGTTTATTTGCTCACTGGGAAACTCCGCCGTTCTTCGCCCCTGCCTCTTCCCGCTACCATCCAACAATGCGCGCATAAAAACAGCGGTAGCCAATAACTGTGTGTTACAGATCTTTCCCTATATAGAATATCATACATACTAACAGAGTTCAGTTTGAAATAACAAACTTTTACTGTAGTGGGAGAATAATAGTATTTTGTAATATTCTACTTAAATAAAACATTTAAACACCAATTTTCCTCAGTTCTGCTTGTAAATGTTATTGTTAATAACTTTTGTGTCATTTAACGACAATTTAACATGCTAAATACTCTGCATCATCTCGTAAGGTTTCATTTTTATGGCGGGTTAAAATTTGAACCTTGCAAAATAGTGAACATGTGTTCTCAAAGATATATTATTTATTGAAATTAACATGTACATATTTACAATGTACACTACAATAGATATTCTCATGTCGCATTGTTATGTAAATAAATGCAGCAGACTTCTGAACAACTGATTAAACATATGGAACATGACAGTGTTTACATTGAAATACGGTGGAAGGATACGCAATGGACTGAAAGTAAAATATAAGCAGGGCTTTCAAAAGTGCTCACTTTACAATGAACAGCCTTTACCTGTACTGAATGTTTCAGGTCAGAAACTCTTGCTACACGCATACTGCTCTACTCATCTAAAATAAACATGTTCATAGAAGGGCCTGTGGTGATGTGTACCATGTGCTGTATATGTATTTACAATCAGGAATAGCAGTGGGATTATTTATCTGCATTTACAATTGCGTACATTATAAAACAAGTGATAAAATGGTGTTGCGGTGCGAGCATACAGTTTATGTAGCGTACAAAGCAGTTAACCCAAACTAAATGTGATTTTTAGCAGTTACCAAAATAAATACGTTATGACATTTTATAGCATTAATTTTGTGGTAGTAGAAAATTAACATTTCTGGCGATGACTGCAAACAAACTAAGCATGTTTATAGTGGGGTGTTTGCTATGTACTTGTAAATCAGTTTCCAGTGATGTTTGCTAGTATTTGCTACTCTTGAGTGCCTGATGTAATACACAGACTGAGAATGTGTTCTGTGTGCTGGTGTCTCTGACGCAGCTCTCGTAAGACTGTTGTAACAGCTAGTACGACTTGCACAGGTGTCGTATGCCATTGGCGTTGCGGAGCCCCTGTCCATTACCGTGTTCGACTACGGCACTGCCATCAACAAGACCCCCAAGGAGCTGCTTGATGTCGTACACAAGAACTTCGACCTGCGCCCTGGCAAGATCGTTAAGTGAGTACCTTGCTGCTGTTGAAACCTGTTGCCCGATCTAGTGATGCATCTTGTACTTTGTCAACGTGGGAAACTTCCTAGTAGTCCCCATGTTAAATTTCTGAAAGAGGTACAGTACCTTAGTCTCAGGTCTAAACTTCATTCAAGGGGAATTGATGGAATAATCCGTTCACGGTTACTTCGCACTTTTCTGAAGCTCTGCTAAAGTTATACTTCCAGGATATTCCTCCACCTCGTGCTAAACAAAGCTTAGAAAATTACACCAAAGGGACAACACACTGCATTCGTGCACACTCAGTGTAATAATATTTTGCTTGAGAACTATTTCTTACTAGGCATTACCAGGGTGTCCACCTACAGGGAAATGTCAGGGTATTTTCACTTGGGTCAGGGAAATTATAAAATAAATGCTACTCNACCAGGGTGTCCACCTACAGGGAAATGTCAGGGTATTTTCACTTGGGTCAGGGAAATTATAAAATAAATGCTACTCTGCAATGATAATGTAATTGTGAGCATGTGTTTTAAAATATAAATTTTTAAGTTTGTGAACATCTTTGCCAAGTGACATGGGGCCTTTATGTACAAAATAAAGTATTTGTGTGTTTGTNAATTTTTAAGTTTGTGAACATCTTTGCCAAGTGACATGGGGCCTTTATGTACAAAATAAAGTATTTGTGTGTTTGTAATGGGCACTTGCTTGAAGTTTAATGTTTTATTGCGAGGAATATCGATGGGCTGAATAAAATATTGGCCCTGCTTGCTCTGCCTTTTGCAGTGTAATTTAATTCTGTCAGTGGTATTGGTAGGTTTCGGTCCAGAAAATAGGTTGTGGAAAATGGTAACATTCTGTCTGGGAATTTCAGAGGACACACTGGTTGCCAAAGACATGTTCTCTCACTATTTTAATTCAAATTCATTGTAAATGAAGCATTATAATAGGCAAATTATATATGTATATAATTTCAATTTAACAAAAAATAAGGTACTTTTATATTAACAGATGTATAAAACACTTGTGATGCATACCATATTTAGAAAACCACCAAACCCATCATACATGCGGTGATTTTTCGAAAGATCAATTCAAAAAGTGGGAGAAACCTCTGATAGACTCACCACAGTGGCACGTCGGTGGACTCTTTAGCCAGACAATTTGGGGCCTGAACTGTGAATTTTACTGTAGAGAAATTCTAACTATTGTTAAAGTTGCCAAAATGTTGTTAATAATGAAGTCCTGAAATATTTACTATAATCCATTCACGGTTACTTTACACTTTCTGAAGCCCTGCTAAAGTTCTACTTCCAGGATATTCCTCCACCTCATGCAAACTAAGATTAACTAAGTATAGAAAATTACACCAAAGGACAACGCACCGAATTCGTACGCACTCAGTTTTATTACTATTTTGCATGAGAACTATTTATTACTAGGTGCTACCAACACACGTGTTTTCTCACTCTTTTTTTCTTCATATTTATTATAATTGAAATAAATTATAAATAAAATATAGCTAAACTACAATTTTAACGAAAACTAATAAACTTTTGTGTTAACAGAGGTATAAAAAGCTTGTGATAAAATACATGTTTAGGAAATAACTAAACACGCCAGACATAGGGTAATTTTTCAAAGGTTTGATTCAAAAAGCGTGAAGAAACCGTGAATAGACTATAACACCTTAAGAAATGTGCTTTAAGTACAATCAATCAAAGCTCAATTTTTTTTAGTCACTTGTTCCCCAAAATTTGTCTTTATGGCCGAACTGTCTGTGTGGACCAAAACAACCAAATCTCTACCCATATGCCCCCTCCCCGTGAAAATTGCTTGAAAACAGCTTACAGTAACCCACCACATTAATGTACTTAATGTTAACAATTACTACATTACAACAAACCACTGTTGGTCCTGACAAAAGCCTATGCAATACAATTGGTTTGTTTCACTTTAACTAATTTTTATATTACAACTTTAGGCATTTTATGAAAATATTCATGATAATGAACTAGGGATGGGTCGAATAACAAAAAAATGTCTGTTCCGGTGCCGATTCTACAATTTAAATATTGGTTCCAGTATTCTGTTCTATTTTGAATACTTGCCTTTCGCTTGCAACTTTATTTAACCTATGGAAGAATTGAACTTTAACAAAGTGTGAAGATAAGTTTTAATGTATACAGATAAACTTGTATTAAATTTATTTAAAGTTAGTAAATATGTAAAAAAATTATTCTTTTTTTTACATTAATATGTGGCGATCGTGATATGTTAGGAAAATACTTAAATTAAATAATTCGTGGCCCTTAAACCAAACATTATGCCCTGCTGTACAATAAAGGTAACCTACAAAAGTTTATCTTTTTCTTCTTTTTTTGCGTCTTTTATGCAGTGCCACCCTGGGTTTTTTTTTCTGTGATGGAATGTGACNGTTTATCTTTTTCTTCTTTTTTTGCGTCTTTTATGCAGTGCCACCCTGGGTTTTTTTTTCTGTGATGGAATGTGACGCCTCTAAAAAAACGTCTCTTCCTCTTTTACTCCCGGCCCGCATCCATCCTGCCAAACAAAGTAATGACTAGTTTTTCATGTGTTAAATGCATTTAACACATGAAAAACTAGTCATTTCTTGGGGGCGCGTAGTTTCCAAAGCAAGCCGCGTGCTCTGGCTAATAGATGGCAACTCTGTCTCCTATTTTGCTGCTGTCGCAAAAGTATATTTATCACTTTTTAAAAGTAAATTTTTTTCATCTCGTGCAGGCTCAAAACAACTCTGGTTTGAAATTTGCTAATTGTGTATAAATATTTGAAAAATACAGATGTAGGGCCTTGTCAATTAACGAGGCATGCACGTGGTGATGTTAGCAGCAAGCACTAGCTACAGTTTATGAAGAAGAGATAAACGAGGCTAAACTACCACATACGGTTTTAAGTTCCATTTCGTTCAAATGCCTACAGATTATTCTAGAGCTAAGATTAATTTGTTACACTAATAACGGCTGTTTTATAACTATCTAAAATATAATACGTAAACATTTTGTCTATGATCACCTTCTTGTTCGCGTATTTCTCCAATGCATGTTGTGCAAATGTACGTTGTTAAAATAGCCCATGTGAAATTCTCTTGCAATAGTTGCACATCAACTGATACTAACATCACTCACACTGGCTGTCAAAAATTGTACTCTTTTATGTTATGACTATATTATTTGTTTANTCAACTGATACTAACATCACTCACACTGGCTGTCAAAAATTGTACTCTTTTATGTTATGACTATATTATTTGTTTACATAACCTACCTTTTGCCCCATTGCTTTAACCCTGAATATCGGATATCCGTGAACCCTTAGCTTGGAAAATCNTTTACATAACCTACCTTTTGCCCCATTGCTTTAACCCTGAATATCGGATATCCGTGAACCCTTAGCTTGGAAAATCGGAAGTTTACTGTAATTAATTGTTCACTGCAAAAAATCCTGTAATTTTGAGACAGAAATGATTAATAAGGTTTTAAAAAATGTATGTCTTCGTATTCAAAACCGGGTCCTCATGATTTTCCCCATACACCTACGCCTGTCGCGAGTTATGGTGCACTCGAGCTCGGTACTTACCTATTATTAGCCTAGAAAATGTGTCAAATAGGCCGTTAACAGGATATCAGTTTATTCAGAAGATGCATGTCTATTGAGAAGTTAATGTAAATCCTCTGATTTCTCCGCAGGAAGTTAATGAAAATGAACTTTACACTTGGTAGTATAAGNTTGAGAAGTTAATGTAAATCCTCTGATTTCTCCGCAGGAAGTTAATGAAAATGAACTTTACACTTGGTAGTATAAGTTGCTTGATGTTCAAACAATTTTTGGTGACAAGGGGAGGTAAAGTACATGGTTCTGAGCATATCATTTTATTCACGAAGAGGCTGTCCATTGAGTTGAATTAATTTTTTGTATTAAAATCATGTTGATTTTACACTATACAGTACACGCGTGCCAACTTTGCAAGAAAAACTACTTTTAATCACAAAAAACATATTTGCAAATAATAATTCCTCGTTAAAATATATTCCATAACATTTTCAGGCGAAACCATTTGTTTTGGAATTTTAGTGATGATATGTGCAATTATTTTGAGCGGCTGATATTCTTGATAAAATTTCTNTTGAGAAGTTAATGTAAATCCTCTGATTTCTCCGCAGGAAGTTAATGAAAATGAACTTTACACTTGGTAGTATAAATTGCTTGATGTTCAAACAATTTTTGGTGACAAGGGGAGGTAAAGTACATGGTTCTGAGCATATCATTTTATTCACGAAGAGGCTGTCCATTGAGTTGAATTAATTTTTTGTATTAAAATCATGTTGATTTTACACTATACACGCGTGCCAACTTTGCAAGAAAAACTACTTTTAATCACAAAAAACATATTTGCAAATAATAATTCCTCGTTAAAATATATTCCATAACATTTTCAAGGGAAACCATTTGTTTTGGAATTTTAGTGATGATATGTGCAATTATTTTGAGCGGCTGATATTCTTGATAAAATTTCTACGATCAACAGCTGCCCTTTTCTTGCTCTGTGGCCAGACGTGTGAAGGCAAGCATGCAGGGCCCAAGAGAGAGGACTCAGCTTTTTCTCTTTGCTAAACAATCCTCTCGATGGTGTGTAAGGGGAGGAAGAAACGTGCATGGTAGAGAGAGAGGGGATGCTAGTTTGGTTGCTGGGTGACCGCTTCCCAACTCGTCAGACGTGTAAGGGAAGGTAACAATGCTGATGAGCATTAAGAATCGAGGTTGTCGAGCATTCAGTTCTGGAGTTTATCATAATGCAAAGGAATCAGTGGTATCAAATCAAATTTGGCATCCCTAGTTATAAGTTATCTTCCATGTTGTGAGTCAAAAGTATTGTGCTGATGTTAGCACACAACACTGCCCTGCGAAGATGTGCCAAAAGTTCTGCAGCAAATAAATATAACATTGCAACAGCACTTAAAAGAAAATGTCTTTAAAAGCTTGAATTTGTAATCTTGGGGTAGAATAATTGCAAGCATTCAAGTACAGTGTGCACATCTTTCATATCCCCAGCAGATGTTTTATTAAATACTTGTCTGGTATGAAGTACATTTCGTTGTTTAGTTTATAACAAAGTATCTTTCTATACTTTATATAAATATTTCAGTCTACTTTCCAGAGCTTGTGTATACATGTTTAGTGATTGTGTGCTTACAGGGACTTGAACCTCCGCAACCCCATTTACCAGCAGACCAGTGCGTACGGCCACTTTGGCCGCGACATCTTCTCCTGGGAAATGCCGAAGCCTCTAGTGGTCGACTGATGAGCGCTACGTGGTGAAATGGGGCATGGCCGCCCCTTGACGTTCACCAGCTTCTACTTCTCACATTTTGTGTTCTCTTAGGTTTTAAAACACTTTTTCCCATTTTTTTATTCTGCTGTGTTGCTCGGATGCCTGCACACAGTACGATATACGTATATGGTACCTCGTGGTGTAGCTGTTAGCCTGCTAGGTATTGTTGATTTGTGACAGTTCGCAAGTCTCCATGGTATTCTGAACCTTCGTGAAATTGGAGATCCGCCTAGCTGCCCCTGGTCATCCTAAAGTGTGGTTCAGGAACCATCCGAAATGGTAAATCTTTGTCACTACACATGCTTTCGCAGTCTTGCATGGGTAGGGCAGTTGATTGTCGGGAAAGGGGCGTAAGGGGGAGCAGAAGTATTTTTTTTACTCTCGTCCTGGGGAGGGCAAAGTGGACCTCTTAACAAATCACAGTGAAAACGCTATTTTTGACTGCAAGGTGTGTGGCCCACGAAAAGCGACTTTCCCACTAGAATTTTCTCCGTTCTGGTGGAAACCACGCATTTTGTGTTGTGTTTACGAAAAAGAATCTATTGGAAAAGAGCATTTCCGAAAACACTCCGATTTGTTAAGATGCTCCAGGATAATGCAGCATTTTTTTNAGAATCTATTGGAAAAGAGCATTTCCGAAAACACTCCGATTTGTTAAGATGCTCCAGGATAATGCAGCATTTTTTTGTACAATTTTTCCTTGGTGCAGTTCAGTCCGCATTCATTTATTGATATTTGTTAGCGATAGAATTTGTTNTTTTTTTGTACAATTTTTCCTTGGTGCAGTTCAGTCCGCATTCATTTATTGATATTTGTTAGCGATAGAATTTGTTAGAAACATTTTATTGGTGTTGTCAATTGTGCGTACTGTATTTCTCGTGGGATATGCTGCAGCTTTGTTCAGTCCCCAAAAATGTTCCATTCTGTTAATTGTGATATTTGTATCGACTTACGAAATGACTGCTGAAATAAAAACAAATTTTCATTTGCATTTTTTTGTTAACCTTTTATTTGANTTGTATCGACTTACGAAATGACTGCTGAAATAAAAACAAATTTTCATTTGCATTTTTTTGTTAACCTTTTATTTGAATTAGTAGTTGTTATCTTAGCTGTAATAGTACACTGCTTTGTTAACCTAACAAGTTCTGTTTGTTTACATTTTGACATGTAATCCTGTTTATTTTGATACCAAACTTTTAAGCCACATTTTATTTAGTTAAGTGATCCTGATATTTACTAATCTCCCGTAATTTGATTTAATTATCATCATTTTAGTTATGTTATTGAACTTTTATTTACATCTGTGGCTAAGAGCGGTTTTCTCTGAGCAGAAATCTTGTAAGTATGTGGCAAATTGAAAGTTTTGTGTGATTGTCTAACTTAGAAAAGATGCAGATGCATTCTATTGTAACTGACCTTCAGAAAGGGGTAAGAATGTACAGTGCATATTGAACAGCTGCAAGAGAACCTTGAACAACTAGAAATCAGAGTAGACGAATAAGTTGACTGTTACTTGATAGTGTATAGAGGAACAAATATGTAGTCATCAGATTTGGAGGCTATCAATTTCATTGTGAAAATTACATGCTCCTATTGAAAACATGAAGGAAGTTTTAGAAGTGCAAACGACTGACTTTGAAACACATTCCTGTTGCGGGAAACCAGTGTAACTCGCACATAGTCGTTATGGTTTATAAGTCAGTGTCCACCTTCACATTAATTTTTGAGGTTATGTTGCACAGCAACAGGTCTTTGGTTTTCCGCATAGGCTGAAACTGTACCCTCGTGTTGATTGAAAGGAGAGACTGAAAATGTTGGTCTTTTTAAACAAAAACTTGTAAAACTGTTATCGAAATTGGGCAAAATTTCTTTATAGTATATTATAATCACATTCTAGTTATATCTGTGAGTTTTTGATTCATGTTTGGTCGGTAAGAAACTGTATACAGCAAAAAATACATATTTGTGTAAAAGATGATTTATATTATTTTGTTTCCATGTTTCTATTCTTAGTAAATTATATATATATTTTTTTTAGTCAAAAGATATTATTGACTAAATCTTCTTGGAATCGAGGTATATTTTCTGAATAGGTATCGAGAATCTGAATCGAGAAAAATTGGTATTGTGGCATGCCTAATTAATATAAATATAAATAAATTTTGCTCAATTTCAGGAATTAAAGCTCTTAATTTAAAGTGAATATTTAATCATATAGTTGACTTGAATAAGTGGTTTTTAATAACCTCTTTAGGCTGTTGGTTTAAATAAACATGCTTTTTACGATATGTACGATATTTCTCTGGTCTAGAATCCAAGTCTGCATAGATTTTTTTCTTGCATGCTTAGTTTTTTTGTGGGTGTCCACTGAAAAACGAATTATTAGAATGTACTGTAATAATAAAGCAATATATATATTCAGTAAAAAAAACATGCATATACAACAAAACATTCTGTAGTCAGTACGTAAATGAAAGTTCAAAGATGGCAACAACAAAATCTGCTTATTTGCTTGTAGGATGCATATTTAAATAAGAGTCTCATTGAAATTTCGGACTGACAAAAATTGCACTTAACTTTAGATTCATTGCCCACATTTACACTAATAGTTCCACACAACACTGCTTTTCTTAGATATGTTTATTATAAATTGTTTCATTCATTTACGACTATGCTTTCTGTTTGCCAGCAAGTACGCAAGGGGAAGTACCTTACCGGTGCCTACAATTGCAGTATTCGTTATACAATCGATAGAATCTAAGTGCCATCTCCTCTACACTCTTGTTAAGCAATCACAACTATACGTTGGCTGTGGCCATTTGCGTGTTACCTACAATGGAATAAATAAAAAAGTGTGGTGTAATTTTATGCTTTATGTTGTTGATCGTGGCCTTTGCAAATTATTTCTTTTATGCGATTCCATGAAGTTGTGTATGTAATTGGCAATGTTTGCAATACATTTTGCTGCTGGCTGCCAGTGCTTAGAATTTTCCTCCACCTAACAAATATGGCACCATTGTTTACAATTATACGCCATATTGTTCTCTCGAAACCCATCTCCTTGCTTCTGTAGAAAGTGAGATACGTGTGAATAGTTTTTAAGCAATTCTAACGTTAAAGTGTGATATTGATACCACAGACCATCTCACAAATGTTAACCCAAATTCACTATCTTGGACAAAGTTNTTGTATCGACTTACGAAATGACTGCTGAAATAAAAACAAATTTTCATTTGCATTTTTTTGTTAACCTTTTATTTGTTATCTTAGCTGTAATAGTACACTGCTTTGTTAACCTAACAAGTTGTGTTTGTTTACATTTTGACATGTAATCCTGTTTATTTTGATACCAAACTTTTAAGCCACATTTTATTTAGTTAAGTNTGTTTGTTTACATTTTGACATGTAATCCTGTTTATTTTGATACCAAACTTTTAAGCCACATTTTATTTAGTTAAGTGATCCTGATATTTACTAATCTCCCGTAATTTGATTTAATTATCATCATTTTAGTTATGTTATTGAACTTTTATTTACATCTGTGGCTAAGAGCGGTTTTCTCTGAGCAGAAATCTTGTAAGTATGTGGCAAATTGAAAGTTTTGTGTGATTGTCTAACTTAGAAAAGATGCAGATGCATTCTATTGTAACTGACCTTCAGAAAGGGGTAAGAATGTACAGTGCATATTGAACAGCTGCAAGAGAACCTTGAACAACTAGAAATCAGAGTAGACGAATAAGTTGACTGTTACTTGATAGTGTATAGAGGAACAAATATGTAGTCATCAGATTTGGAGGCTATCAATTTCATTGTGAAAATTACATGCTCCTATTGAAAACATGAAGGAAGTTTTAGAAGTGCAAACGACTGACTTTGAAACACATTCCTGTTGCGGGAAACCAGTGTNATTGAAAACATGAAGGAAGTTTTAGAAGTGCAAACGACTGACTTTGAAACACATTCCTGTTGCGGGAAACCAGTGCAACTCGCACATAGTCGTTATGGTTTATAAGTCAGTGTCCACCTTCACATTAATTTTTGAGGTTATGTTGCACAGCAACAGGTCTTTGGTTTTCCGCATAGGCTGAAACTGTACCCTCGTGTTGATTGAAAGGAGAGACTGAAAATGTTGGTCTTTTTAAACAAAATCTTGTAAAACTGTTATCGAAATTGGGCAAAATTTCTTTATAGTATATTATAATCACATTCTAGTTATATCTGTAAGTTTTTGATTCATGTTTGGTCGGTAAGAAACTGTATACAGCAAAAAATACATATTTGTGTAAAAGATGATTTATATTATTTTGTTTCCATGTTTCTATTCTTAGTAAATTATATTTATTTATTTTTTTATTATTATTTATTTTTTTTAGTTCAAAAGATATTATTGACTAAATCTTCTTGGAATCGAGGTATATTTTCTGAATAGGTATCGAGAATCTGAATCGAGAAAAATTGGTATTGTGGCATGCCTAATTAATATAAATATAAATAAATTTTGCTCAATTTCAGGAATTAAAGCTCTTAATTTAAAGTGAATATTTAATCATATAGTTGACTTGAATAAGTGGTTTTTAATAACCTCTTTAGGCTGTTGGTTTAAATAAACATGCTTTTTACGATATGTACGATATTTCTCTGGTCTAGAATCCAAGTCTGCATAGATTTTTTTCTTGCATGCTTAGTTTTTTTGTGGGTGTCCACTGAAAAACGAATTATTAGAATGTACTGTAATAATAAAGCAATATATATATTCAGTAAAAAAAACATGCATATACAACAAAACATTCTGTAGTCAGTACGTAAATGAAAGTTCAAAAATGGCAACAACAAAATCTGCTTATTTGCTTGTAGGATGCATATTTAAATAAGAGTCTCATTGAAATTTCGGACTGACAAAAATTGCACTTAACTTTAGATTCATTGCCCACATTTACACTAATAGTTCCACACAACACTGCTTTTCTTAGATATTTTTATTATAAATTGTTTCATTCATTTACGACTATGCTTTCTGTTTGCCAGCAAGTACGCAAGGGGAAGTACCTTACCGGTGCCTACAATTGCAGTATTCGTTATACAATCGATAGAATCTAAGTGCCATCTCCTCTACACTCTTGTTAAGCAATCACAACTATACGTTGGCTGTGGCCATTTGCGTGTTACCTATTATGGAATAAATAAAAAAGTGTGGTGTAATTTTATGCTTTATGTTGTTGATCGTGGCCTTTGCAAATTATTTCTTTTATGCGATTCCATGAAGTTGTGTATGTAATTGGCAATGTTTGCAATACATTTTGCTGCTGGCTGCCAGTGCTTAGAATTTTCCTCCACCTAACAAATATGGCACCATTGTTTACAATTATACGCCATCTTGTTCTCTCGAAACCCATCTCCTTGCTTCTGTAGAAAGTGAGACATGTGTGAATAGTTTTTAAGCAATTCTAACGTTATTCAAAGTCACATATTTCCAACTCGAATATATTAGCTATAACGTTAAAGTGTGATATTGATACCACAGACCATCTCACAAATGTTAACCCAAATTCACTATCTTGGACAAAGTTNTAACGTTAAAGTGTGATATTGATACCACAGACCATCTCACAAATGTTAACCCAAATTCACTATCTTGGACAAAGTTAGCAAATATTTAATTATTTGCAACATTTTATGTTTTTACTTTTATGGCCTACTTTTTTTTTTTTTTTTTAGACAGATGTCAGTCTTAGAATATCTTAAAATTTGTTGAGCATTTCAGTACAATGAGAAGTAGATTAGCTGACAGCGCGTTGATAAAAAAATACAGCCCCAACTTGATGGACCGGCTGATGGCAGAAGGATACGTAGTCAGATGTAAACAGTGGCGCTACTTTCACCGAGCTATCGAAAAGTGGCCTTAATGTGGAACAGAATATAGCTGTAACCTACGGTCATTAAGAACGGCAACAACTGTGGGTGGCCGGCTTCCTTTTCTTTTTACGTACTTCTTTTAGGCAGTGATGTGCATGGGGTTTTTTTTTTTTTGCTGGAATGTCACCCCTCAAAAAAAATGTTGTGTAGCCTCTTCCCGCCTAGCCGAGAGGTTTGCAATCCTCTGCCTTGCACGGAAACAAAGCAGGCTTGGAGGAATTTATCGATCGGCAACATGAGTGGGAAAGGGAGTGGAGAGGAAACGTAAACATGTGGAAGCTCTGCCGAGACGTGTTACGAGGAACAGGAGAAGAAAGGAAGCGGATAGAGGGGCGAGAGACAGGTGTAAAAGAAAGGGTTGTGGTGGGGGGGAGACAGGAGAAGAGGTAGCAAGGAGAGTGATAGGAGGAGAAAGAGTATAATGCAGAGGGGTGAGACAGGAGCCAAACTTGATGACAGCAGAAGGAAGCTCAGTGATCTCCAGGCTGAGTGTGAAAGAGAGAGAAACTATGAATGAAGTAGCACGCTGATTGGTAGGCAACTAACTCCCTCGTGCCGCCTCACAAATTTCGGGGAGGAGGAAGCAACATCGCGTCTGCTGGTAGTTACAAAATGCCGCTGTCAGACTTAGATTTTTTTNCAAATTTCGGGGAGGAGGAAGCAACATCGCGTCTGCTGGTAGTTACAAAATGCCGCTGTCAGACTTAGATTTTTTGTACTAACTTGTCACTGCATGCGCGTAGTTCACGGCATTCTTTAAACACAGTATCTACAAAGGCAAATACNGTACTAACTTGTCACTGCATGCGCGTAGTTCACGGCATTCTTTAAACACAGTATCTACAAAGGCAAATACAATTTCAAAAACTACGGGGTACGGAAAATTTGGTTACAACGATAACTCGTTATAGCAATGATTTATTTTGCCATTGTCAACTATCATTATAACGTGGTTCCACTGTATTTCTTTCAAATCTTGAGTATCTACGTTCATATTTTTATTTTTGGCTATGGTCACGTTTTATTCTAACACAGTAAACAAAACAGAAGTCAATGTCTAAAAAAACATTTATTATAATGTACATTTAGTATTTTGATTAAATGCAGTGATTTAAGCAAAAAAAAAAGTGATTGAGCTTATAATTTTTTGAGATTCCATGCTGCGACTAAGCGAGAAAATTAAAGTTGTGAGTAAATTATTTTTCTTGAGACTCATAATATGGGGTAGACTTATTTTTGGGTGAACACTGTAGTTTATGTAAGCGAGCACTAATCATCGAAAAAGATTGGCAGACGAGAGATCATAACAAACTTCTAAAAACACCATGATTTGCCAATGATGATCTGTAATTGGCATCAGTACAGCTCTACAGTTGCAAAAAAAAAAAACCTGGTGTCACTTGCAGGGTTCTTACAGTCGTATCAATTCTAAGTGTTTGGTTTCAAAACCTTGAGAACTCTGTAAATAATTCATGGTCTTAAAAAAATCCTTGAATTTTCATGTTTGGATACAAAACTATCTTTGTGACAAAGTGCAAGACATGTGTCTATTTCTTGTAGGAACTGCAGAATACACTGGACTCCATATGTATAGTTTTTCAGGGAAATGTCAAAAAAATTTTCCATACATGCCGGATTTTGATGCACAAGGGTTCTGGCATGAAAATCAATTAAATACAGCTTCTAACCTTGGTAGGGCGTATAATTTTTTGCGATCCATGAAATAATGCCAAATACTGAGAAATTCTGTGATAATTCCCATACTTATATGCGAAACATCGAGAAGTGTGTAAAATTCCTTGCAGTGCGTTCGTTAACACGTTATTAAAAATAATGCAGCCCCACGTTGGGCGCCATATTGTAAAGTTCCCGCGGGTTAGTTACGATATATTATTGCAGCTGCACAGGTGGACGCCATGTTGTTACGTTCGGAACTTGTTACTGCAGACTATTTGTGTTGCCACGGCTTGCTCAGGGTAGAAACACGAGACTCAGTTAATTGAACACTAGTTACTTAAGAAAAAAGTTCCATATTAGTTTGATATATATTTATTTATTTAACATTCTGCAACACAGTTCACAGACGCACAGACGGAGTTTCAGTATGCAGAGTACGAACCTTTACCATTAAATATACTATTGCAGTTAACAGTGCCACAGTCGTTTACGTAATGATGTTCTTAAAAAACTGACCCGAAGAAACTTAAAATGTGGCTACCTCCCACACCGGCTGAGAAATGATATATTAAAGTCTAGTTGCCGATGTGGGGGTTCTAGTCCTGCCCGAACGCGGCCTAGGCTAGCATTGCATGATACTTCTCGACTGCGCTGACCTGCCCTCACGGGCGACGTGAAGTAACTCTCCCTGACGACTGACTGGAATAAGACTGCCCTGAGGGCGAGAGACAGACGCCCATTTTTGTGCTGCCTATCACCCCCCTCTCCTGAGATAAGCGCCTGGCATCTGCCAGCAGCGTCATCTAAAACTGCACGTGTTCCGCTCTCAACACGTTATCGACTGCTGCGCCGTCAACAGAAACTAACCTCTAGTCCAACAAAAACTTGTTGACGTTGCCTGAAAATGCGCTGGAGGAACTAAAACTGTCGACGCATTCAATATCCCGATAAACTAACCTCTCGTTTCGTATAACATTTGTTGACGCATTAAACTGCGCCGAAGGAACTAAAACCTGTCGACGTTGCCCGATCCACATAAACAAACTGATCTAATTAATGCTGACGCTTCCCAAAAAACCAAAGTTTGAAACGAAAACTGTAACCGTCCTCCTGATAAAACGTAACACAGCAAACGTCCGCCCATTAACCTACAAACGCACACGTCTGCCTGATAAACACGGGAAACGAGCCACCACGGCTTTAAACTTGAACCCGATAAAATTTACGAAGCTTTCCAAAGCTTCAATACACACGAAAGAATTTTACACCCGAGTCCCGAAAAATTACGAATATTGCGTCATTACAAGTGCTAAGTGTATCTAAAACCAGTGCAAACTTCTTTTACCATGACAACTCTTACAATTTTCCATTTGTTATACAGCATTGTCTCTTATTCTCTCCTATCTTAGGTGCGGATAACAAAACTGTTTGTGTGATCATGTTCACTATAAAAACTNGCATTGTCTCTTATTCTCTCCTATCTTAGGTGCGGATAACAAAACTGTTTGTGTGATCATGTTCACTATAAAAACTTAAACAAAATTTTACTTCACGAGAACAATTTATAAATTGATTGGTAGCAAGGTCAAAAGTTTATCGTTGCACGTACAATTCAATATATATTGAGCTGATGCGCTATGGCACTCATCCATGGGCATAATTGCCGATTTTGACCCCCAAAACCACAAATATGGTATTGAAACAGAATTTTTTTTCATGTTAAGGCACCTTTGCCTCTAATCGCAAAATAGCATGTTTTTAAAAGGAAATATTAATTTATTTTAATAGACAAGCGTTTTCTGAATTGCGTATACCCCACAGGTGGAGACTAGTGATGCAACGAATGTCGATTTTTCCGCATTCGCGAATGCGAATGTTGGTTTTTCAAATATGGCGCCAAAAGTGTGCGCCTACGAACTCGAATTTTACCGCGCGTTTAGAACTGGCTGGCCGTGCAGCCATGTTAAAACCGAGAGTAGCCTATATGCCCCGACTCTGAACGAAGTAAACAAATCGTGATTGCTGGCTTACTGAATGAAGTTAGCTACTAATAATGTTTTCGTAAAGATTTAGTTTGAGATTACCTTGACGCGTACCGCTCATACCTACCAGTAGTGGCGACGCTATTCTTACCCGCCGTAAACCAATGGCCTAATGACCAGAGGAATCCCCGAGCTCGAACCAACTGCACCTGCCATGTTGCCTGAGTCACGATGTGACGCTGCGAATGCGGGGAGTCCTGGGCATATTATCGCCCCTCACCACAAGAAATTACAAATCGGGGAAAAACATTGCACCCCGCATACCCCTATCCCACCGCAAACACGAGAGGGTAAGTCCCGAGTTCTATGGAAAATAGAACAGAAATGTATATTTACAGGAGCCACGGAGGAAAGTTAAGTCAGTTGCGCGAGAGTTACGAGACGTTTACGACGGAGCAGCAGCGACAAGAAAGTTACGCCGGAGCCACGAGAGAGTCAGATACGAGGAGAGAACTGCACGTCCAGGGATCAGGCCCAGGACTTCCCGGGAGAGACAGCACGACAACGCCAGCCACCAGCATTGAGGTAATTTCAGCATCCCTCCGGAAAGAACNCCCGCATACCCCTATCCCACCGCAAACACGAGAGGGTAAGTCCCGAGTTCTATGGAAAATAGAACAGAAACGTATATTTACAGGAGCCACGGAGGAAAGTTAAGTCAGTTACGCGAGAGTTACGAGACGTTTACGACGGAGCAGCAGCGACAAGAAAGTTACGCCGGAGCCACGAGAGAGTCAGATACGAGGAGTGACGAGGAGAGAACTGCACGTCCAGGGATCAGGCCCGGGAGAGACAGCACGACAACGCCAGCCACCAGCATTGAGGTAATTTCAGCATCCCGCCGGAAAGAACATCCCCCCCCCTCCCGCATACATTCGCCGAGACGTGTGTAGGGTGCGGGATAGCAAGATTCCACCGTCCGAGGAGATATAAAGGGGCTAGATCTCATAGATGTACAGGTCACTGTAACTTTGGACAATAAAAGTTAAGCGTGAATAAAGCGAACCCAGTTACCACTTTGTGNATAGATGTACAGGTCACTGTAACTTTGGACAATAAAAGTTAAGCGTGAATAAAGCGAACCCAGTTACCACTTTGTGTCACCCCTCTTACAGCAGCCCAAGGTGCTGTTAGCCAGCACCTTAACAAATTACTATGTACCCTGCTATCCACCACCCTGTATAGTACAGGTGGGAGCAGCATTGAGTCAACATACTTAAGTTTTGTTTTTAACTTGTAAAGACTCTATTGTTGTAATTGTACTGTGATAAGTGATATTTCAAAATGAAGCGGTCGTGTGTTAGCGAAGTTTGGACTTATTTTACAATATGTGATGCTGAAAATGTGAAATGCAAAATATGTAATAAACAATACTCGCGCAAAGGAAGAACAACAAGTGCTATGAGAAATCACCTGGAAGCTTTGCATAAAAACGAGTATAATGCTTTAAAGAATAGGGAAAATGAAAAGCGAAATGCTTCTACAACAAGTGTTGTGGCCTCCACTTCGCGACAATGTACGAAAACCGACCTGAAACAAATGTCTTTGACTGATTGCGTCGAAAAAACAAAAAAGTGGGATAACAACAATGCCAAGTCTTCGGAAATTGATAATTTAATAAGTGAAATGATTGCTTTAGAGGACTTACCCTTTAGTTTTGTCGAAAGCNCAAGTCTTCGGAAATTGATAATTTAATAAGTGAAATGATTGCTTTAGAGGACTTACCCTTTAGTTTTGTCGAAAGCGTGGATTTGTCAGACTATTGAACCATCTTTCTCCGTCGTATAATATAAAAAGCCGGCAACATTTTTCTTAGTTTATATGTGAGAATTTCTATGGCAAAGTTAAAGATAAAATTTTGGGATTAATTAAGTCATTTGAAAAATTGACGTTTACAACTGATATTTGGTCTGATTCTTGTTCAGGAATATCTTTGCTGAGTCTTACATGTCATGGTACAACAAAAAACTTAGAGAGAAAAATGATTGTGTTAAACGCAGAGAAATTTAACAATGGCCGACATACTGGTGAAAATATAGCTATAAAACTTGAAACCATGTTGTCGCATTGGGAAAAAGTGCAATGCATTGTTAGAGATGGTGGCACAAACATGAAAAAAGGTATTTCCTTGTTATTAATTAGAGACATTGATTGTTCGTCACACCAAATTCAGCTGGTTGTCAAGGAGGGTTTTAAGGCACAAGATTCCGTTATAACAGTGATTGAAAAATGTAAAAAGATGGCAACACATTTTCATCACTCAAATGTAGCTCAAGATGAACTGGCTGATCTACAAGAAAGACTCGATCAGCCAAAGCTGAAAATCATACAAGAGTGTGCTACAAGATGGAATAGCAGCTTGTATATGTTGGAGCGTATTTTGAAAAACAAAGATTCGTTATGTCTTTATGCTTCCCAGAATAACAAGATTTCACAACTAACTTCCGGAGAGTGGATTATTGTGGAAAAAAATAATAACTTTACTCAGACCTTTTGAAGAAATTACAAAGGAACTAAGTGCAGCCAATATTTCTGTATGCTCAGTAATTCCATTATGGCCCACTTTGGAGAAAATTATTGGTGAATGTGACCAATCAAATGAACGGTGGAACTGTGAAGTTTGTTTACCATACATTCATAAATGTTCAATGTGACCACCACGAGCATCCAAACGACATCTACGTGATAATCAAACACATTCCACACTCTTGTCAGCATGTCTGGTGTTACAGTTTGGATGGCGTCCATAATTCTCGTTTTGAGTTCGTCAATGTTAGGCAGCAATGGTGGATGAAACATTTGAACCCTTATGTACCACCATAGAAAAAAAACGCACTTCTTGGGGGCCAGTGTTATGCGGACTAACACACAACACACGCTCATAGTGCAATGGCAGAGGCTCCCAGTGTCATCTCTCAGCATATAAAGGAAACAATCAGACCGTCTCCTTCACATTGACGTGTCGAATGCGAGCTCACTACTCCCCTCATCACCTTAAACCGAGAGTTACGAACACCATCCAAACCGTAACACCGGACATGCTGACAAGAACGTGGAACAATTTGATTATTGCGTAGATGTCGTTCAGGCCGCTCATGGTCGTCACATTGAACATTTATGAATGTATGGTAAACAAACTTCACAGTTCCACGGTTCATTTGATTGGTCAATCAAGGTTGTAGGTTGTTTTTTGGTTTTGATATTATAGACCTTCAAAGTTTGGGTATTCTTTTATACCCATCCTGTACATTACAGCAATAGCACAGGGTAAGCAGTGCTTACCTAGCATCTATTGAATACATGCCACTGAATTCCTTTAGGATTATTAATAACAAAATCAGAAAATGTATATTATTTAACATATTCATAATGCTAACTTCTTCATTATGATAATTTTCTTTCATCATGCATCCATATAAATTATTTCGGAATATCATAAAAAATTTTTGTTCCTTCGCCAGATTTTGGTGTTCTTGGTGAATATAATCTTTCGGGGGTGTTTGGATGTGAGCGAGAAAATGGTCTTTTAATGTATTTTTCACAAATTGGTTTAATAATATCACTGTGTTTTCAACTTTTATTCAAATTAATTTTTTTTATTTGAATTATAGTTTCGAAATAACAAATTTTCCTATAAAGCTATTTCTGTATAATTATCATATGCTTTATTAGCATATTTATTTTCAATGATGATGTGTTTGAATTTTATTAACAAATTAGAAATTCCTTTTGGTAAATAGTACGCTCTATTTTTAACAGATAATTTAAAATTATTTGTGTATTACCAGTACAAAGACGTTCACCATCTCATCTCAACCCATATTTCTTTATATTAACAATAATTTTTTTTAGAAATATATTTACCAAGATTAATTGTTAATGGCTCCATCACAGATATAGATGAAACACTTTGATCATTTTCATCATCCTTAAATAAATTCTTTTCGGATCAAGTTTCTTCAGGTGTTGGTAGATAATTTAAATAGCATAAAGAACTAAATTTGTTATTAAATATTTATTTTCTTCAGCTACTCCAACTTTTTTTTTACATTTTGTAATTCGTGAATAAAAGGTGATTGCGTCTAAATTTTTAGATAAATAATGTAATTCACAATATTTACTTTTCTGGGTCTTTCATTTTTTAAATATAATTTTTTACTATCTAAATGAGCTTTAAAACTACGAAGAGTATTGAAGGCAAACATTTCCTCCAAAAAATACGTAGAACTAAAAATAATTTAAATATTTATAATAATAGAATTGCATTCAATATTAAAATTGGTGATTGATTTTCTTTCCCAAATGATGCATTTATTTATGAACAATTTATATTATCAAAGAGAGATAGTATTGGAAATTATGGAAGAGATGACAATATTGATGTAACTTCTAATTGTTTTTCATACCAAATTTTTAGAGTAGAAATATCAAAACATGGTCATATAATTGAAGCAATTGATAATCCTGGACTTAAAACAACTGTATGCTTTAGTTAGATTACCATCAGAAAAAACATTATTTTTATTGAAATGTTAATAAAACAATTACAAGAAATTAAGAAAATGTATGGTAATGTATTTGAAATAAAAAAATTAAATAATAAATAGCAAGATTATTTTAAAAAACCTAAAGCATGTCATATTTGCAAAGAAAATTTTAATGTTTATTCCACAAATATAAAAATTATATTTCAGATTCAGAAAGTGAAACTGAATATTTTCCAAAACTTGATAATTATAATAAATTAAATGAAAAGCAATATAGTTTACTAAAAGATAATGAAAACAAAATAAGAAATTCTAATGGATATGTTAAAAAATATCATAAAAAATCATAAAGATCATGATTACTTAACTGGAAAATACCCAAGAGTTGCTCATTACTGTTGTAATATAAATAATCAAAATCCAACATTTTTACCAGTATATATTAATAAGTTATCAGGTAGTGATGCTTATTTATTTATCAAAGAATTAGGAAATGATGAAAATATTAATTCTATACTTTATAATAAAGAAAAATACAGTTATTTATCTAAGAAAGTAAAATATGGTTTAGAATTAAGATGTTTACATACCATACATCTTAATTTATGAGTTCAAGTTTAGAAAGACAGTACAATAATCTTAAAAAGAACAATATATAAAAACAGCAAAATTTCGAGAAAATGGAACAATTTTTAGGATATTCTATGCTTTGGATTTGTTTCATACATTTAAAATATAATTTTCTAACCACATCATTTCAACCATACAGTAAAAATTCTGATATTAGCATTAAACTACATTAAAACATTTTATTCTTTATTTTCATCATAATTTATAATCTGCTTTAACATATCTTTTACAATGTTGTGATATTCCACCTAGATTTCCTTTCTATGAAGGAAAAAAAACTTATATCAGAACCATTTATCAAATCATTTTCAATTTGTCATTGTTTAACATAGTACAATTTAAAAAAATTATTATCAAAATATGAATTGTATACATAATTAAATAATGCTTATAATTCTAATAGTTGTAGTTGTGCAAAATTTCATTAAAAAAAATATTAAAAGTTTACAACAATATACCAAATTATATAATAAAATTAATGTTTTAATTCTAGCTCATATATTTGAACATTTTAGAGAAGTTTGTAATAGAGCGTCTCTTTCGTTACAAGCGTATTTTAGAATTTTAGCATAATGCAGCCTCAAAGGTTAGGCGCCATCTTGTAACGTTCAGCCGCTTACACTGCCTACTGTTTATTTGCCACGACTTGCTCAGGGTAGAATACACGAGACTCAGTTAATTGAACACTAGTTAATTTTGAAATAAAGTTCAAGTTCGAAGTTAGTTTGTTCTATACTTTATTTATCATTTTTTGAATGACACAGTTCACAGATGAATTACCGGTATTCAGAGTACGAACCGTACCGAGATAAATATCCAAGTACAGAACAGCGTCACAGTGGTTTACCGTTTATTAATGTCTAAAAACTTGCATCGCAAGACTAATTTACGAAGGCAGGAGGGATGTTCGTTCCCTCCTGGCACCCTAACGACCTCCCACACCGGCGGAAATAAGTTTAAGACTTTAGGTTAAGTTGAAATGATGTGAAAAGAATTAACGGTCGCGGGTGCTTGCCGGTGTGGGTGAAGTACTTCACGCCTGATGAGTCTTCTTACGCTCGATGCATCCTCTTCGACGGTTGGTTACCTTCTTTCTTTTTTTAGGCGATAGACCCCACTAGTATATATATGCAGGCCTATCGCCCCCTTCTCCTAGATAAGCACCTGGCATCCAGCATCTGCCAGCAGCGTCATCTAAACTGCACGTGTCCCGCGCTCAACACGTTATCGACTGCTGCGCCGTCAACAGAAACTAACCTCTCGTACAACAAAAACTTGTTGACTTTGCCTGAAACTGCGCTGGAGGAACTAAAACTGTAGACGCATTCAAAATCCCGATAACTAACCTCTCGTTTCATATAAAATTTGGATGACGCAGTAAAACTGCGCAGAAGGAACTAAAACTTGTCGACGTCGCTGTTACCAGAAACGAACTAATCTAAGTAATGATAACACTTCCCAAAACACTGAAAACAACTGACGTTCGAAATGAAACGGTTACCGGACTACTGATAAAACGCAAACAGCAGACGTCCGCCCTTTAACCTACAAATGCACACGTCTGTCTGAAAAACAAACACGGGAAACGAGCTACCACGGCTTCAAACTGAAATACGATAAAAATATTACGACGCTTTCCAGAGCTTCATACACCCGAAAGAATTTTACACCCACGTCCCGCAAAATTACGAATATTGCGTCATTACAAGTTTGTTTAAAAACATATAAGTGAGATCTATCATAGTACTATACAGCATCAAGTTTATCTTGGTATACAATGTTGTAAAAGATATGTTAAAGCAAATAATAAATGTATAGAAAATTATGACATAAATAAAGAATAAAATAATTTATATAGTTAAGTAATGTGATAACTTTTACCATATGGTGGAATTGAATGTGTTAGAAAATGTAATATACAAGAAAATATAAAAATTATATTAGGAATGTATCAGACAAATCAAAAGAAGGATATATACTAGAAGTTAATTTAAAATTTATATAAAAGTTATAAGATTATTTTTAAAAGTAAATTTAATAAAGCTACTATTTATGGTGAAAATTTAGTTTCAACTCATANAAAAGTTATAAGATTATTTTTAAAAGTAAATTTAATAAAGCTACTATTTATGGTGAAAATTTAGTTTCAACTCATTCATATAAAACTTAATAAAACCAATTTATATTGGATTACAAATCTTAGAAATATCTAACAAATTAATTTATAATTTTCATTATAAAATTATGAAACCAAAATATAAAGAACAGTAGAATTATTTGGTATCAAGATACAGATTCTTTAATATGTAATATACATATATAATACATTAACTTACCACAAATTAATAAAAACATTATAGGCAAAATGAAAGATGAAAATAATGAAATAATAATTTCCGAAATTTTTGGATTAGGCGCAAAAATATGTGGCTATGATAAAGAAGCTGAAAAATTAAAAGGAGTCAAAAAATTAGTTGTTAAAAATGAAATAACATCCAATAATTATAAAAGTTGTCTAAAAAAAAAAGATATCTTTAAAGAAATTAATTTATTAATATCTTATAAACATTATGTATATACAGTTCAAAGAAATAAAATATTAATTTCAGAAGATAAAATTTTGTACCTCATAGCTATAATTATAAAAAAAACATATTTTAACAAAGTTATTAAACAAGAGTTCACCACATAGAATAATTTAAACAACTGAGAACTAAATACAAATAAAAATACGGAACATAATCTTTTTTTGCTTCTTTGCAACCATATAAATCTCACGAGCATCGTTTATGAAATCATCTGACCTAATAGATTGTAATATATTTTTACTAATTTTCAAATATATTTTCAAATAAAGAATATTACATATTTTTATCAATATCGGTTTCAGCTTTTACAACTTTATATTTAGTGCCCCATTTGTTTTAAAGTTCTATAATTTAATCTATTTGTTATAAAAAAATTAAGAAATATATAAAAATTCCACTATCTTTCATTTCCAAATCAATTTCTAAATCAGCATTATAAAAATAAAAAAGTATTTTTTTTCATATCTAATTTCTANTAAAAAAGTATTTTTTTTCATATCTAATTTCTAAAAAAATATGATTGAACCTTTGATTATTAATTTTATAAAATCAAGGATAATCTGGCTCAAACAATTGAATCCCTAAATCCAAACATTGTTTTTGGTTCAAAACTAGCTATGATATCAGTTTCAAAATGATTTAATCCATCATTCCAATAAGTAAAATTACAATGAACATTTATAGTTTTCAAAAAAGTTAAGTTAAAAAATTTGAACCCAATTTCTTTTTTTTTATTCTTCTTATTTTTTAATACTTAATATGTTTGATAATAGATAATTGAATATCATAATTACTATCAACATCTATTCTATTTGTATAAATTTTTAGTTTCTAATACAATATTATCGTTTTTAAATGGTTCGTATAAAATTATAATTATTCAATTATCATATTAAACTATCTGAATAATATTTTTTCATTTGACACAACTACTGTAATACTATTATTANTAATTATTCAATTATCATATTAAACTATCTGAATAATATTTTTTCATTTGACACAACTACTGTAATACTATTATTATTTAGTTCTGGTGTTAAATTTGTTGTATGAAATCTAATGGAAAGCAATAAAATGTTCATCATGAATAATATCATAATGAAGTTATTTTGTTAGTATAGAACTTTTATTCATTAACTTAAAAACTATGTTCATTTATATCATAAAAATTGGTGTTTCAATAAATAAATAAAAACGAAAAATTGTGAATTATTGCCAGCTAATATCATAATTGTTTGCTACAGTAACTTTGGTAACTCATTCGATGATTAATTTTATATATAAAAAGAGATGGTTAAATTGTAATAAATTTTATATTTGTTCAAATAGTTTAAATCAAGAAAAATATGTTCGACTAATAGATGATTTTCTTATTTTTCAAATAAAGTGAAAGAAAAGTGGTTTAATTATTTTAACAAACTCAATGAGATAATTCCTTTAGACGAATGTGAAGACAATTCACTTGTTATATTTGATGTTATATTAGAAAACTAAGATTTCATTCGTAAATATTTTACTAGAGGAAGAAATAAAAACTACGATATTTTTATTTAGTTCTGTTATTTTTATGGTACATTTAAAATGGCAACACTGGGTTTCGTCACTACTCAGTGGCGGACTCGAGACCACGGAGGGATGTCGGTTACTTATGTCAGTTAATTGCTTACTAAATAAATCAGTGTATAATNGCGGACTCGAGACCACGGAGGGATGTCGGTTACTTATGTCAGTTAATTGCTTACTAAATAAATCAGTGTATAATAAAGTGTCGTTTTCTTTACTTCTATTATTCTAACAAGTTCAAACATATACTAAAGTTCCAAGACTAGTAAGAGACAATACAAATTTCTAGTAGTCTAGGAGATTCTAATTTCCAATTTAATACAAATTTATACAGATTTTATTGGCGGAGATATGGCTTATGGTAAATTTAAAGAATTTTTTTTCAAAATGATGTAATATAGATTTAGGATTTATTACNTGGCGGAGATATGGCTTATGGTAAATTTAAAGAATTTTTTTTCAAAATGATGTAATATAGATTTAGGATTTATTATTATAGATATGAATAGAAAAATAATGGTTTTAAATATAGAAATAAAATGAAAGATTTTATAATGGTTGTTTCATGCATTTAACCATGACTATGATTTTGAAAATATTTAACTATAAATTAGTTTGTAGAATAAAATTTTTCAAAATATTTTTGTATATGATTTGGGGAGCTTCTGGATATGAAAAACAATGCTTTAGTAGACAATAATAAAAAAGCTTTACTTATTTTATATTTAAAAATNGGGAGCTTCTGGATATGAAAAACAATGCTTTAGTAGACAATAATAAAAAAGCTTTACTTATTTTATATTTAAAAATCATTCTTGGTTTTATGGAAAAGATATAGCTGAAATATTGGAATATTCCAAACTTAATAAAACTTACAGATTGTGAATAATATAAGAAAAATCTAACAGATATACTTATGACCCAAAATTGCTCACAACCTAATTATCATGATGGCAAAGTGATTTAAATACCAGAACCAGGTTTATATGAACTAATTTTCTTTTCAATGATTCCTATAGCTAAAGAATTTAAATATTGGGTTTTGAAGTTCTTCCAACTATTAGAAGATCTGGTGAAAACAAATTGAAAGATTATCAATTAAATAGTTTTGAACAAACTAAAGAATAGCTATTGAAGTAATAAAAAAAATAATGAAATTGGATTAGAAGAGAAAAATTAAACAATTAATAGTATAAGACCAAATGATTCCCCACAAACTCAAAATACACAACTAAGACTAACTTTTATAATATTAAAATTATTTGATATTTAATTATGATTATACAATTAGAACACAAAGAAAATTTTAATACACAGTTATATACAATTCAAGATAGACATACAAATTGTGAAGAAACTTTAAGATTTAAATACAATCCAAATTCTATAAATTTATATCAAAGAATAAAATACACTTTAGATATCACAGTTCAAGGAAATTATTTTAGAATAAATAATATTACAGAAAATTATTTATTAGGTAGGATTAATGAAATTTAAATACAGACAGAGAGAGATGTTTAAATTTTTATGTAACCACACTATTTTTACTTATCCATCTATTATGTGAATTATCACAACAAACCCATTTAACATAAACTTTATCAGGAAAACAGTTTACGGTTAAAATGTGTAAATTTCGCACGTACAATATTTGTAATCACACACAGCGGTCACGACGCACGTTACAGTATATTTATTCCTGCTGTGGAAAACCAGATTTATCACATCGTAACTTGCCTAGGTAGGTTTAAAAAACACGTCTACAAACTTGAAGTGGTAATTTTATGTATTTTTCACAAGAAGAGAAATGAACGCGTAGTTCAACACCACGCCTTCATGTTGCCAGCTCCCACTTCTGCCAACTTCAGATTTGTAATCGTCCCGCCATCACAAATACATATATTATAATAAGTATTCAAACAATAAAATCTTGTTTCAGTAGTAAATTACAAATTCAAATATGTGAAATATGCTAAAACTGAAAACGTATACAATTCTCATGCCACTACTAGCGGTGCGAAACTGAGAGAGAGAGTTCCGCCAGCCAGTGTGTCACTACACTGCACTGATGCTCAGTCTGCAAACCTCCCTCTTTCTGGTCACTGTCACCACCACTGCTCGTAATTTCACTGGTACCAAACACCTAGCGCTTAAGACCAGACTGTCAACTCTGAATACAGCCACGCTTAAATAGACCCACTGATAAATCCAGAAAGTCCCCAGCACCTTGAGTTGTGCTGAGAGAGGGCATGAGCAGAAAATTCTTGCAACAATAACTCAAGTAATTTAATTTCCCCAAAGACAGAAGGTGGCACGAATATCGATAGGATTGTCGTAGTAGCGGCACACGTTATAATGGCATGACGGCACCCTTTGTAATTTCAAGTGCACTTCTCCAGTTCCCAGTGATATCGCCATGTGGCAGTGGAGCATGGTGCGCTGCACGCCCTTGCAGGGTTGGGCAAGGAAGGGATGCAGAGTGACCACATGTATGCAACATGTTAGTATGACATGTTGTAATTAGATCCCCATTCATCTGACACGCCCTGCAGGACTCGGAAGCAATAGCATGTAATCGGCACTTTGGTAGCTTCATCCTGTTTGTGGCAAGTCAAACAAGAGAACAAGTTCTGCCTGTGGCTGCAGCTCTGCTCGAGTGTGTAAGAGAGGATTGTTGAGTCTAAGCTCGGTGTCATTTATAATGCAAAATGGTGGTGTTTCTACTGGTTAAGTAAACAGATTGTGACCTAGCAACCAGCCCGGCGTCCTTGCATCATCCTCTTCAAGTGGGAGGTGGATAGCCTTCACACAGAGTTCCATTTGCATCCAATCAGTGCACAACTCATCCTCGCAGAAGCTGGTGTACACCACCCTCCATGCCTCAGAAATGTGAGAAAAGTGGTGTGTGCGACTCATTCCTGTGCAAGTTGANAGCTGGTGTACACCACCCTCCATGCCTCAGAAATGTGAGAAAAGTGGTGTGTGCGACTCATTCCTGTGCAAGTTGAGAACTATTACAATGTTTATTCAAAAATGGGACTGCTTTTAGCCAAGATCTAAGTATAGGTTTCTTGCCAATACACGAAAAACCACATAAAATTAATAATTAAAACAAATTTTCAGTCATGGCATTAACTAACAGCCCATAATGTTATTGCAGAAAGACATCATTGGAATATCTTAACTACTTCTGTGGGGGGAAAATTGTTTAAGAAGGAATCATTTATGTCCTTAAAGCGTTTTTATATACTTATGTTTATTTAAGGAAGCAAAACCACGTTACCAGCTTTCAGAGGGTGAAAGTACTCTGGTTGTCTACGATCCACTCTTCTCTACACTCCCTGACTGAGGGCATGCCANCAGCTTTCAGAGGGTGAAAGTACTCTGGTTGTCTACGATCCACTCTTCTCTACACTCCCTGACTGAGGGCATGCCAGAGGGGGTCTGCGAGGAGTTAAAGTGTGTCCTTTGTAAATGTGTGGATGGCCCGTCCACTCTCCTCTGGCTTACAGCTGACACGCAGTGCAGTTCCCTCTGGTAGGAACATGGGCTAGCTGTGGCTACACTTGAGGACTGTACAGCATACAACTGCCACCGTGAATAGTGCCATACTGTCATCTGATTTGCATGGGAACACAAACAGAGGTGTCTGCTAAACTATTACTGTACCNCCGTGAATAGTGCCATACTGTCATCTGATTTGCATGGGAACACAAACAGAGGTGTCTGCTAAACTATTACTGTACCTTAATTATAAATATCTTGTCTGTACAAAAAATGGGTGTGTGTACTTTTGTACACGCCTTAGAAGTTATACTTCTTTGGCGTGACCAAAATAAAATTTTATTGCATATGCTAATAATTTATGTAAGTAGGAAAAACTATAAAATGACAGAAGAAAAACATTAAATACAATTAATAAAGGCTTGAAAATAATACTTACAAAAAATTAACCTCAAATACTTGAAAACACTTTCAAAATTTTATTATACAATTTGTGTCACTAACATATTTTTCATGGCACAATGTAAGTAAAATTAATTAATAAGATATGTATATTCACAATAAATTACTATTATAAATGAAATGTTTTTCAATTTGCTCATTACATGAACTGATTTTCTGTCTGTTTTAAATATAACCACGTGCTATGTTGTGTACATTGCATTTGTATATAATTAGACGACACGCGCATGCGCATTGGGTCATACCCCTACAACGTTCACTGTCGAATTTCAATACACTGTGCACGTGCAACTATATGCGCATGCACGTTGGGTCATAACCCTACCACATTCACTGTTGAAATTTGTTACACTGTGCGCGCGCAACTTCCGTTGCACACTAAACTTTTACCCTAACGTGCCAAAAGAAGTATAATTTCAAAAAAAAAAAAATTATTTCAGAATGTTTTTAAAAGTAAAAAACATAACTTATGCTTAACATTTATTACACCTCTCTGAAGCCTCAAGCTGCTGCAAAACCGATATGTAACTAGCACATGTTGCAATTTTGTACGTTTGTTAAAGTGAAATGGTTGATGAGGCAATGATATATACTAAAATTTTCAAATGAAGTACACGCTGGTGTAAATGTCTACACACACTGCAAATACAGAAATAATTCTAGCTTAAACATTTATCACAGCTTGACAGTAAAAAGATGACATTGGCATACTGAACTATTTATTTGAAAAGAAAAAAAAAACATCAAACAGACTCGAGTGTAAACCAAAGGATTATGTCCATCATGTGTTTCAAAGAGTGCTGCCCAGAAATACCATTGCTACTGGCTGCGACATAACAGTGTTTCGAACAATGGCCATCAGCGTTGCAGAGAGCAAGAGCTAGCCCACGACACTCATGCCCTCCCTGCAGCGTTCCAGCTCCTCCAGGAACTTGTAGAACTGTTGCAGCGTCATCTCGAGATACAAGTTGTGGACGCCTCCCTGGGGCGAGTCCAGGGCCAGTTGCAGCTGCAAGCACGACCGCCCCAGCTCGTCCTCCTCGCTGCTGCACGCCTTCACTGCACACACCACCCTCCCCATCAGCCCTGCACTGCCCCACTATAGTATAGTCTGTTCGCCATTAACTGAACACTTTTAAAAGCCTTCCTTATGATACACTTTTCTTATAGTTTTATATCATTAAATCGCATGTAAGATCAACATTGCCATAGACCAGGGCTATTCAAAATAGTTTTCCCATTGGGCCACCTACAAATAGTTACAATGCTTGATTGACATGCCCCACTCGCTTATTATAAAGTTGTAGCTCACTTTTATATGGTCAGTTTATTTACATGAAATAGTATATAATTTTATAAAAAATTTATTACTAGTGACAGTTACAGTTGTTATTAAATAAGTAACTAGATTCAAAAGAATATATTAAAAAATATAAGAAATGCTGATAAAAGTTTTACTCGTGTGAGGAGTCTGGCGGGGCCGCCTGTGGCCCGCATGCAGCTAATGGGACAGCCCTGCCATAGACAGTCTCACTTTCATTCAAATAAAACTGGAATTGCTAGGAATGTACATGTAGGGGCAGAGGGGGGACTGCCCCCTCCCCTTAAGAGCCTGGATAAAATAAGTATGTTTTTCGACACAACATTTATTACAATGAAAATATATGTGGTAAATAAGCAACATTGTTACAAATAAATATTTGGAAACTAGTAGCTATGTACACACACATACATTTATTATGCACACAATTAGGCCAATAATTTTGTGACATCATTTTGTCTGTTGGGACAAAGCCTCTTTAGTCATTTTGCTAGTACGTATCTTATCACGCAGTGCACGAGCAACATTAGACCTATTAACGTATAACTAAGTTACAACTCGTGTACAGCAATATAAATATTTATTTCCTAACAAAACTCATCATAGTGAATACGAAGGGGTTGGAGTGGGTTGAAAATATTTATTTCCTTGTTTAAGAATTTGGTTCATGCAAGACTTCTTTTGTGGAAAACATCCTGATGTTTCGCTGAAATATGAGAGAGTCCGGAAGTTGCGTCAAGAAAAATCGTACAAAACATTTCCTAAGACTAATTAAGGTTAGATTAGATGCAGGAGAAGTCTAATGGGATCTACTGTCTCAAGGGAATAAGGGTAGTTATTATTCTCACAAAGTGAATGTGGACAAGAACAGCAAAAACAAGAAGAGAGAGAGCAGGTAGAGACAACAAACCGGTGTACGGCTAGATGAAGTCGTTATGAAACAGAATTTACATCTAAATCCAATGGAACGTATCGTGTTGGAAATGCAACCGACTGAAGCAGTGCGATGACTTCAGAACTCGGTGGTGCTATTCAATCAATTCATAAAGTAGCAATTGTGTAGTTCATTGTCTTTACCACATTCATACCTTGAATTTGTCGATGCATATTTAAAACGAAATGCTTCTTTTTTATTTCAACACTTGGAGGACAACTAACAAAAACACTTTCAACTTACTGGGTCGTACACCATCATGCAATATTGGTGTTTAATTTCCAGTTGCGCAATGTGGCAGAAAGAATGGTAGCCAGTGACTGATACCAGGGAACTGCTCCTAGTAATCACCGGTCCAACACTTATAGTGACATTCCATTACAGTGTTGTTGGCGTTCCACTAGTAAAGCCTGTGAACCACAATGGGTGTTTCCTTGGAAAATTCAACTTCAAGCTTGCATGGTCTCTCGTATGGTTGGTTTATGGAAGGTTTAGCCATATGCTGGTCATTTTTATGGACGTTTCAGTAATTGGTCAGATGGAGTTTTCAGTGGAAGTTTTCCAAAAAGGGTGAAAATTTAAGCCAGTCAGAGAGAGGGTGCTGAGTGGTGGTAGGGTGCTATTTGTAAAAAAGTGATTAAGCTTTGGACAAGAGCAAAGAAAAATAGATAAATCAGGTAAAATGTGATGTATTGATGTTATTAACAGGATTACGTGAAAATTATGATCAAAATCCATATTTATTTAACACAAAGTTCCAATTATCTCAGCAAAACAACTAGGCTCCCTGCATTAATGGATATTATAAAAGCTGTTGTTGGCTATTCACTGTGAAGTGAGCACTTTTGAAAGCCTTCCCATTTAGAATAGTAGTCAATAAATATATTTTGTTTTAGCCTTGGACATTAACTTCAGAATGCAGTGAAATATACACACTGTATTTATTATTTACATGGCAAAATTAATTTAAAAAGGTGGTAAAAGGATAAAAAAAAATGCTGAAAATAAAAAGTAACTACGGCTTCAAAAGTGCTCGCTTCATCGTGAACAGCAAATCAAATGAGTATGTGTTTTACTTGTGATGTGGCAAGTATCGTGAGACAGGTTATTCCATAGAATACATAATTCCTGCTTTTATAGAGGCTTGGATATAAGACCTCGTAGAAGCGTCTGCCAGAACTTGTATGAAACATTGTATTGTGGCACACTTCCATTCATCTCCTTTCCCTAGAATAAAAAGGTACACAGGCAGAGACTGCTTTCCATAATATCAAAGAGGAAATTAGTGTTTTAAGAGAGAAAAGAAATAATCTTAAACTTTATAGCGATTTCAGCATTTAAAGCCATTTGTTTATGTTTTAGTTTGTTTTGAGCTGAATGTTTATTTATTTTTAACGTAATATTAAAGCCCCTACCCTCAGGAATAGTTAGAATTGTAATTCAGTAAATCACCTCAAAATTCTTATTTATTTTGTTTGTTTACATCTGACGTATTTTGACAGTTCTACTTCTTTTCTTTTATTTTGCTATGTGAACTGAGCTTAATTATCTGTGGAATTGTTAATTATTTTGTCACAGTTTTCTCTTTGCCCTTTACCTGGCCTAGTCAAGCATATTTTGCCATGGAGGAATGCATTTAATTACAGTTCTGATAAGATATAAGTGCCACATCTCAGGAAGTGACTAATATCTTGGAATTTCCCGTTTTTTATTAGCATCACCATATGAACCCCTTTGGATTGACACTTTCTCTAGACGCCATGGAAAGTGGTAACATCGGAACTTTTGCATCTTCCAGAATTCTTTTAATTTCGCACATACCGCCCACCGTAATAATAGGAAAGCT
>NQII01001337.1:229896-319163 GCA_002778355.1 Clitarchus hookeri
GGGGGGGGGGGGCGTGATAAAGAAGAGGCCCTAAACGCATTGCACGTAGATTTTGGAGTGCTACTGACTACGTCAGCTGCCGTCTCCACCAGCGCTGAATAAGTATGACCTACATCGGGTATGGTACTGCAATTTTTAAGAACTGTTATGTATGGGCACTGCAATCATTTTAAACAGTTTTGATTATGAAATTAACTTGAATTTCAAGAGCGTGATTTTTGGATTTTTAAATTATTTTCTGAAATTAAATGAAGGGTGTAATTATTTGGTTGGACATTAACCAGAAGTCAACAGATACGATTCCTTCCTCTATAGCCATGCAAAACTCTGAACATTTTACATAAATTAATTTCTGAACATTTTATGAGCCAGTTGAACTTGGTTTTCTCACATAAATTATCAATTTTGATTGCTAATTTTGAGAGTTGATTTAGTATTCAGATCTATTACAACTGATTTTCTTATCTGAACGACAGTAAATTTTTATTGATTTGATTAATATTTCTTGATTTTCTGCACAGAATTATTTTCATTTATCCTTGAATTCCCATGTTTTCCACGTATCATTTCTGCAATAAAAATACAGTTTTCACACACACAAATGAATGACTTATGTTTTGTCTAGTATTTAAAAGTAGTTTTAATATTTTACTCTCAAGAGTAATTTTATCTTTAAGTGTTTTATTTCATACAAAGGGTATGAAATTTTGTGTTTAATCTATGTCAACATGCAAAAGGGTAAATGTGTCTTGACATAATTCAGAATTCATTAATGATTACTGCTAATGTGTCAAAAGTATCACATTAATTACCTACCTGGTTTTGATATAAAGAATCAGTCATACTTTCATTGCATTTTAAAAGTAAACACATTTTTCCCACACCCAGTGTTAAACAAAGGGAAGCCAACTCGCCTGGCGTCATTACATTCCAGCTAGACGCAAAGAGAAAGTAAGTGACGTAGTAGGAATTCTGCTAAACACCAACACTCACGCCCGACATATCTCTACTTAATTATTCATTTAAAATTCTTTTTTCTTTTTACACAACAAGTTATATTATTTGTGAATTCACACACACTAAAAGTTATATTCACGAAACTTTGAGGCATTTGGTATTCCTTTCGCTGAAGCTGGAGAAACAGCAATTACATTAGGTGTACCTATCACTGTCCCTCGTGCCACTAAACTGCAAACTTCGCACCGCAACGTACCTGCAAATACTGCTGGGAATAAATTTGAAAATAGGTTTTCACGCCTCTACTAAAAGCAGGTTTTAGAGATCTGAAACCACTTTCCCTCCAATAGTCTTATTTGGAAAATATATTTAACAATCTTCTTATCTGACTGTAGATGTGATACAACAGAAGAACACTTGGAAGTTGTGGCAGCTATTGTGGTCTGCAAAACCACATAAAAACGGAGTTTTCATCGTGGACAGCAAAATGGAAAGACTTCAAGGGAATGATAAATTTCCTCCACAGTTTTGCAGAGGAGCAATTGAATATGACAATGTGCTCTATCCTAACATTCGAAGAGTGCTATTGTATAAACAGCATGCTGATGAGTGTTGCCAATCCTGAGCATACTTACACCGCGCTGCACATAAATGCTTCCTATAACATTGTGCCAGAAGCATAACAAACCACTTGATGGTTTTCCTTCAACACATATATATATGGTACATCAGGATATTCCGATTGTCAAGAGAAGGTAGTAAATTGTTTTGCACAAGGAGCCATACATTGGAAAGCCTTATTCACAGTGTAACGCAGAAAAAGTTGCTGCCATAATTCAATAACAAGAGCTACTGTTTAAAAAAAATTCAAACATTTAGTTTTTTTGCAGAAAATGTATCAATGAAAATATGCTCAGAGTATAACACACTCCTGACACTGGCGATGTATAATTTATTTTTTAGTAAAATTCTAAAATACTCCTATTTTTTTTAGACGACTTTGTATTGGGGTGATTATTTGATACTGATATAGGTGCAGATATTGTTTTATAAATTATGAAAAGGTGAAAGACAAATTACAGGTATTATAAAAAGAATCTCCATTTTATCTTGCTAAGTAGATAAATATTTGTTTCCAAATGAACTTTTGCCATACCCACAGTTGCTGAAATTATTTCCTCTCCTATACACATTGAATTATTTAGACAAAAGATAATGTCGTACAGAACTATATAACACTCCTTATGATAAAAGTTTTACCCTATGATGAATAAACATATACAGACGAAAATTTATGATAGTTTAATCATAATAAAATAATTGACACAAAATATGCCTTTTCTTCCCTGAAATGCACCAGGACATTCTTTGTGAAGTGAAGACAATTGAAAACTGCCATGTTTTCCTTGCTAGCTGCATATTAGACACACACAGTTCAAAGATTAGTGTCCAAGAATGTCTCTCTCAAAATGAAAGTGAGTGACACATTCTTTCCTATCTTAAGGACCTTAATGTATGTGCATTATTTATTTGCCTTATCTTATGTGTATTTTCCCCCAATTTTCACACGAATGTATTTTCCATTGAGGAAATTTCTGTTGTTTACTTTCACAGCTTATGGAGAGAACTTTATTTTTGCAGATTTGACAACTGTAGCTAACAGTGCAGGTATACAGATCAAGCTACTCATGATTTACAGTATTATTCTGAACCACAAATAACATCACGCTGACTTACATGTGCTGTCAATACAACATTAAAACAAAAACAAAACTCATGTGCCCACACATGACGTTCCAGAGTTTACAATTTTAAGATTTCTTAGTATAGTACTTACGTGTTTCTCTTTACAGTCGTATACAAGGATAGTTAGAAAAGTTTTTTTATTTAAAAATCAGGGCAATATATATCTATATACACTAAAGAGTAATACAAAGATTTCTTCTGACAAAGAACAAAAACAAATTCAAAGTGTATTACTGTATTACTACAAAAACATTTGTGCCATTTTTTTTCTTTTTAAAGATATTTTAAGGTCACAGTATTTTGAGTCACAATAGTATACAAATTTTAAACCATATTACAATAGATATGAGATTCATATTTGAAATAAAGATAAGGTATATGTATTTCATTCAAACATTTCATTATCTCAGGCAAAATAAATTTTGTACTCAAATTTTTTCATGTCTATGATTTGTCACAATTTTTGCACAAAGCATGAAATATGAAGCTTATATTTCTGCCTTATTTTATTGATTTACAGCATCATCCACTTNCATGAAATATGAAGCTTATATTTCTGCCTTATTTTATTGTTTTACAGCATCATCCACTTCTGTTGATTAAATGCTGAACAATAGGAAGCATTACAATTTTTTTTTCATGCAACGGTTCAATTAATGTAAAAAATGTANGTTTTACAGCATCATCCACTTCTGTTGATTAAATGCTGAACAATAGGAAGCATTACAATTTTTTTTTCATGCAACGGTTCAATTAATGTAAAAAAAAAGCATACTATTTGCACAAATATTTCTGTACAAGACAAGTTTTAATGTTCACATTTAAATGGTTAGTATTAAAAATTACTTTTACGCCAATCTGTATTATACCTGCTACTGGAAACTAAGGAGCTATAAAATCAACGTATTAAATAAAACTTTTTACATCACAGCTTAGAAATGAAATTTAATTAACATACCGTATATAACTGACTGTAAGCAGACACTGAATACAAGCCAACCCTAAACTTTATAATTCTCTGAAAAAAATAATATCATCACACTGAATGTAAGCCAAATTTTAAATGTCTCGCACGCACTTGATCAGCTATGAGCTAGTGCTACGCAGGGTTATCAACTGGCAGTGTGTTCACGACTGGAGGGGTGGTGAAGGGGAAGCATCAGTGGAGGGGGGAGTAAACTATCCCTCCCCTTCCAAATCGGTCGGCATCCAGGGAGAGCGCGAGAAGGATAGAGAATGCAAGGGGGAGAGCGTGAGCGAGCACAAGAGAGTAAGAGAGAGAGAGCGCAAGAGAGCAGGAGATAGAGAGCAAGAGAGAGATTGAGCGCAAAAGAGCAAGAGAGAGCAACACAAGCTACGCTTCACCTTTTCAAATTTTTTCCTTGGACGAAAAAAAATATGCACCGTATTTTGCGCTGATATTTTTAACTGTAGCAACTAAATAGTTTCCATTAATTTTAATATGCAAAGTTTTATTCGCAAATAGTGTACCAAAAAACTAGGTAAAAACAGCATTGTAACTGTGAACTATTTCCTTCAGAAATAACTCATATAACCCAGCTAATCGCCAGGTTATATAAGTTATTTAAAAAGCAGGTTGACATGTCACTTCTAGCGTCATTTTTCGTAGGTTAGTTTCAAAACATCAGAAGAAACCGTGAACTATGTACAAATGTACTTCAACGTAATCAACGTTCACGAAACATGACCAACCGCGTGACATACAAAAACCAAAAAAAGTTTCCTAAACTTTTCTCTTGGATGCAAAAAAACTTTTTACCAAATACACTGCAAAAGCAACCCAACAAAGGCAATTCGATGACTGATTAGAAAAGCCATACGAATTGTGATTTCCCAAGTTTAGAGCGTTATACAGATAAACCCTCCACCCTCTCTCCCCAAGACAAATGCTTAATTCCGCCACTTTGTACATGTGTTACTAATATGCAGATTTGTGCCGTTACATGTATAAAACGAGAAACAACTTCAGTAGCAATAAATTCAAATGAAACCCGTATATTGTAATTAAAATTTCATAAATAAGTGGTATTGTTCGGAAATATCCAATTTTATCAGATTTTATTTTAAANACACTGAATGTAAGCCAAATTTTAAATGTCTCGCACGCACTTGATCAGCTATGAGCTAGTGCTACGCAGGGTTATAAACTGGCAGTGTGTTCACGACTGGAGGGGTGGTGAAGGGGAAGCATCAGTGGAGGGGGGAGTAAACTATCCCTCCCCTTCCAAATCGGTCGGCATCCAGGGAGAGCGCGAGAAGGATAGAGAACGCAAAAGGGGGAGAGCGTGAGAGAGCACAAGAGAGTAAGAGAGAGAGAGAGAGCGCAAGAGAGCAGGAGATAGAGAGCAAGAGAGAGATTGGGCGCAAAAGAGCAAGAGAGAGCAAGACAAGCTACGCTTCACCTTTTCAAATTTTTTCCTTGGACGAAAAAAAATATGCACCGTATTTTGCGCTGATATTTTTAACTGTAGCAACTAAATAGTTTCCATTAATTTTAATATGCAAAGTTTTATTCGCAAATAGTGTACCAAAAAACTAGGTAAAAACAGCATTGTAACTGTGAACTATTTCCTTCAGAAATAACTCATATAACCCAGCTAATCGCCAGGTTATATAAGTTATTTAAAAAGCAGGTTGACATGTCACTTCTAGCGTCATTTTTCGTAGGTTAGTTTCAAAACATCAGAAGAAACCGTGAACTATGTACAAATGTACTTCAACGTAATCAACGTTCACGAAACATGACCAACCGCGTGACATACAAAAACCAAAAAAAGTTTCCTAAACTTTTCTCTTGGATGCAAAAAAACTTTTTACCAAATACACTGCAAAAGCAACCCAACAAAGGCAATTTGATGACTGATTAGAAAAGCCATACGAATTGTGATTTCCCAAGTTTAGGGCGTTATACAGATAAACCCTCCACCCTCTCTCCCCAAGACAAATGCTTAATTCCGCCACTTTGTACATGTGTTACTAATATGCAGATTTGTGCCGTTACATGTATAAAACGAGAAACAACTTCAGTAGCAATAAATTCAAATAAAACACGTATATTGTAATTAAAATTTCATAAATAAGTGGTATTGTTCGGAAATATCCAATTTTATCAGATTTTATTTTAAANCGTATATTGTAATTAAAATTTCATAAATAAGTGGTATTGTTCGGAAATATCCAATTTTATCAGATTTTATTTTAAAGCAATTTAAATGTAGTTAAAATGTTTAGTGAATATATATGAAACTGTGAATTGTTAAAATGTGTAGCAAATTTTATAGAAACTCAACTAAATTTACCATATAAAAATAAAATAGAATATTCTGCCACATCATAATGGTAGGCACGTTTAAGAGACGTGAAGTATTTAAATGTGTGCAGACGAGAAAAGAAGAGGTTCTAAAAAGCACCTGACTGAGTATTTTTAGTGTTATAATCTCACGACGCCAACGATGCCCAGGATGACGCCAAGTCGTAACCCTTCAAAAAGGAGCAATCCGTTATTTGGTTCTACTTTAATAATTTAGAAAATTGATTGAAGAGATGAAACTGTATAAAGTTCTTAAAATTTTCACAATTTCTATTCTACGGACATTTAACCGGTGGTCCTGAACATAGAACTCTCAAGTAGCTCTTTGCTAGCCTGGATTAATATTTCTGTATAATTTTGATATATTATAAAGCTCCACGACTCACTTCCATAAGACTTTGTTTCTGAAAGTAAGTGATTTATCTTCTTATATATTGTGAGGGAGTTGGTATGCAAAGCAAACTTTCTAAATAATTTGAATCTAAAGGACTGTTTTAAAATATTTGTGTTTATTTCTTGTTTAATTTTCACTGTCTCAACAAGACTTAATTCTACCCATCCCTTCTTACATAATAAAATCACCCTTATTCACTGAACTTGCAGGTCTTGTTTAAGTGTTTTAGTAATTCTAGTGTTCTACTATGTGTCTAAATGAAGATTGCCTTGAAGGCATAAATTTGATGTATGGCAACCAGTAACAATCTTGAACAAAGCTTAGGTGTTTGTTAATTCTGATGTAAGTTTAAAAACAGCATCATTTGTTGACATTGATTTTCTGAAACCATACTGAGAATCTGAAGAGATGTCTTCTTGCACTTAACATAGTTAAGCACCCTGAATTGCATTTAATTTAGATAAATTTTACGTATAAGGCGTACTACAAAATGNTGCACTTAACATAGTTAAGCACCCTGAATTGCATTTAATTTAGATAAATTTTACGTATAAGGCGTACTACAAAATGTTCCTGATTTTCATAGACCTCCCTAATATTGCATTAGGAGTATGATGTATATTATGTATACGTGCCTCCGAATTTCCAAGCAACATCGACGACTTTTGCCATTTCAAGAAAAAAAAAAAAGCAACTACGACTTAACCCAATTTTCTGTCACTTCTCTTCTTCACATCATCTAATGCAGCGCAAAGATGGCTGGCCTTGGTGCCTTAGCCTGTGTAGCCTGTGAATAACACAAATAGAAATATGGAATATGGAATAATCGAAAGTCAATTTAAGTCGCAAATAGTCAAAACCCTGATACTGAACCGTCACCAACGACTACTACAGAACTGATATGAGTGGGGAGGGTGTCAGCAGACAGACTGCCCGTGTCAGCAGGCTTCTAAATACGCCTGCATTAATGATTTTATTAAAATCATAGTTTTATAGTAGTAATCACTAATCAATCAGAATTAATATACAAAAGTAAGTTAAGTAAGTACATTTCCTGCAATCACGCAGTCAGTCCTAAGCCTGAATAAAGTATGAAGGGAAGTTAATTTGTGTCAGTATTACGTTATTGATTTAACTGTATAGCTACAAACTTAAATAGTGATTTCATTTATTTTCGTTTCGTGAGTAACTATATAGATGATAGAGTTATTTATAGAGCAGAAAAAAAACTAGCTACAAAAATCACTTGTTTTAAAACTGGTGACNTGACCAAGTAACTAGTTTCGTTACATTTCTTGAAAATGACGTAACGACCCACGTCTACTGCTGACACTCCTGCCCCAACATTTTTGTTTGGTTATAATGTAGCCAACAAACAGCACACTGCCAAAACTGGAAAATAGGAGCAAATATAAATACGAGATATTAACCACCAGAAAACGAATAAGGAACAAATCAAGACAGGATCACAAATAAACTATTCTTCTCGGTAGAGGGCCATCAACCATTGAGGGAAAGGAAAGGCCATGGAAGAAGGGATAGCAAGGTAGGAGAGGGCTGGTCACATAGGACAGACAACATGATTCCCAACCCTCAAAATCAAATAATAATATCGTGCTCAAGTAAAAACCGAGCGAGAAGGTCACAAAAAACCCGAAGGTCATTAAAAGGAACCAAATAGTAAAAGACGGGAAACTTTTTTTTTCCTGAATACCCAAACAAGATCAGGTTTTGACCAACTCTGAGGATCACCTGCAGTTTTTATTGAGGACCTGGCCCATTTGGGTATTTTCTCATGCCTAAAGGGTTGCCCTTCCATAAGACTTTGGTCTTTAAGTTGGGGGGTGAATAACCATTCGTGATATTTGCTTTATTAATTAATTTTTATGTTTATTTTTCTGATGAAGTTAAAGATGTTCTATTCTAAGTGAAATGTTGGTTTGAATTGGCATTGAATTGTGATTTATTTAATGAAGAGTGGTGCTTATAAACTAGATGCCATGTGTTCTCCTGTCCTTTTTTTATTTATTTGTGTTTTTTTATTAGTTTTCTTCCTATACCTACCCCCACCTAGGTAATATATGCACCTAGCTGGGGATTCCCTACTTGATGTTATGTGGCCTGTTAAAACCTATCTACGGAGTGGCCATGAGACCTCACATGAAGCTGTTGAAGGGCAACATACGACGAACTTCGAGCACCACTAGTAGAATATTGAAACAAGAGATAGGTCAAATCTGCACTAAGGGCACTGGAGATACAGGAGGGATTAGGGCCTTTATAATATTTAAACAAATGAGACTGAGATACATTATGCCCAGAAAGGAGACGAAAAGAAGTGATTGCTAAACTACTGGAACTACAATAATGTTGATACCATCGCCGAGAATAAGTAAGAAATAAATGTGCAATATAAAGTATTAGAAACCTAAGTATAATTTTCCATGCCTGCTTCCAACAGTGGAAAAAAACTTCCCCGTTTAAGATGGGATATAAAACTGAAAAGGAAATAGGGGCGCCAAGACATCTTGTAAAACACTCAATTTCACAAGTTTATCCACCATCTCATTCCCATGAATCCCTACATGCCCCGGCCCCACACAAAGAGAACAGTAATATTTAGTTTATCCGAAAAAACACACTGTTCCCACGTGAGCCATATAAGCACCTCCTTATGTGGGATAGGAGAAGACAAGTACGTAAGTAAACTACGTGAGTCATTTTAATCAGAGGATCTAAGACCTTGAAATCATAAACATAGCGTAAAATCATTTACACTCCAAAAGCTAAGGCATAATAAATGGTAGTGGTGGCAGGGAGCTTAAAGAGTCCAGAACATTAATAAGAAGAATCACAATAAGCAGACCCAACACCTTCGACAGTTTTCGAGGCATCAGTATAAATAAAAAAACAGTCAGGATATCCAGCAACAGTAGCCTTAAATTCTTGTTAAAAGACAATGAGAGATACATATATAATGTGAGATAGAAAGATAGGACAAGGGAAACGAAGCGAAACCTCATACTGCAGACAGTGTAACAATCTAAAAGGACGGCGAACAAAGCAAGTCATTGTTAATAAAACATTCGGTAGAACGTAACCAAGTTTGTCAACCACCTATGCAATACCCCTATGTGAGAACTACGAGCACGGAACCAATGTTTACCTTGTAACAACCTATAACGACGGCCAAGGACATAAGGAAAGATTCCATACGCAAGACCATAATGGGAGTAGAAGAGAAAGCACCAAGAATAAGAGGTAGGCAAACAGTCTGTACAGTATCCAATTTGTCCACCGAAAAGAGAAACAGTTGTCCAGTAATCGGAATACCATAATCTAAAACAGAATGGATGGTAGAGAGACAAAAAGAACGAAAAGCAAAAAATCTAGGACCCTAAAAGTAATGGGTGAGAGCCTTTTAAATGTTAATGTGTTTGTTACATTTAGTAATAGTGTNAATTTAGTAATAGTGTAATCAATATGGGTAATCCACCACGAGACTCTAAAAAGATACCCAAATAGAGGACCTTGTTTAATTGGGAAGAAGAGAATCACTGATGATTGGCGAAGGTAGCAGTGATGAAGACCATTTACTAGTGAATAACAGGATGTGGCTCTTATCCACAGAAATATTAAAACCATGGTCATCCAAACAAAATGATAAAGAATCAAGGGCTGTAATGAATGAAGTACAAGTCTTGGCATAGGAAATACATTCAGCCCCAAGTACATCATCTGCATATAAAATAGAACGAATGTAAGAGACCAGGTGAAATATGATATCTTGAGTATATAAGATAAACAGCAAGGGACTAAGAGTACTACAGTGAATGACACCATTGGACACATGAAGAACCAAATATGTTCTATCGGGAACTCTAGGCATATAACTATGGATGCTAAACAAAGAATGAATACGTCGTATGCAGGTATACGGTAAACCAAGTTTAGACATTTTACCATAAAGGAGTTTAAGATTGCCATCATCAAAANAAAGAACGAAAAGCAAAAAATCTAGGACCCTAAAAGTAATGGGTGAGAGCCTTTTAAATGTTAATGTGTTTGTTACATTTAGTAATAGTGTAATCAACATGGGTAATCCACCATGAGACTCTAAAAAGATACCCAAATAGAGGACCTTGTTTAATTGGGAAGAAGAGAATCACTGATGATTGGCGAAGGTAGCAGTGATGAAGACCATTTACTAGTGAATAACAGGATGTGGCTCTTATCCACAGAAATATTAAAACCATGGTCATCCAAACAAAATGATAAAGAATCAAGGGCTGTAATGAATGAAGTACAAGTCTTGGCATAGGAAATACATTCAGCCCCAAGTACATCATCTGCATATTAAATAGAACGAATGTAAGAGACCAGGTGAAATATGATATCTTGAGTATATAAGATAAACAGCAAGGGACTAAGAGTACTACAGTGAATGACACCATTGGACACATGAAGAACCAAATATGTTCTATCGGGAACTCTAGGCATATAACTATGGATGCTAAACAAAGAATTAAAACGTCGTATGCAGGTATACGGTAAACCAAGTTTAGACATTTTACCATAAAGGAGTTTAAGATTGCCATCATCAAAANACGTCGTATGCAGGTATACGGTAAACCAAGTTTAGACATTTTACCATAAAGGAGTTTAAGATTGCCATCATCAAAAGCCGATTCCAAGTCTAGAAACATGGTATCCAATGCATTCTGGTGGGTGTAAGCATCCCGAATATGCGAAAACAACACAGCAACAGCATCCAGGGTACTAATACTGATGTGGTCAAGCACTGGCTCGGTGAAATTCCCGTCCCTAGTTGGGAAAGCCAACTTGACGCATGGTGTTACCAGAGCTGACGATGCATGAAATATGTGCCCGGCACCACAGCTCTGCGGTGAGCTGATGAAATGAGGGTTGTTTCGGTTGACAGCAAAGGGAACTCTGGTTAACACTACGTCACATACGATGGTGAGGCTGTAGGCCGCCTCGCACACCTTAAATAAATTACAAATGAAACACTTACGATGCTTGTGGAGTTATTTATTCCTTGCGACTCCTTAATGAACACACACAACTNGAAACACTTACGATGCTTGTGGAGTTATTTATTCCTTGCGACTCCTTAATGAACACACACAACTCTAGTACAAAACACTTGGCCTTAATGGCCTGGTACTACNATGAACACACACAACTCTAGTACAAAACACTTGGCCTTAATGGCCTGGTACTACGAGCGACCACATGGCTTTACAATGTGAAACGCGACTGCACTTAACAACTCTCCGATGAGAATAAGGTTGCTCTCCCCTCAGCGCTATAACAAATAAAATAAATGATCCGGTTCATTAAGTGAAGTCTATAGCCGTGAATATGAGTTCAGCTTAAGATATCGGCACCGAGGGCCTTTGCGGAGCGAGAGACTTACACGTCTTGATGCGTTCAAGTGCTGAAGAGAACTGGGAGGAAGCGTAGGCCGGCTTCCGCTACCTGAGCGCAGCCGACGCCAAGCTGCGAAACGATGAAGCACAATATACACTAAAAAATGATTATGAGATGGAAGTGACATGAATTAAATTAANGCCAAGCTGCGAAACGATGAAGCACAATATACACTAAAAAATGATTATGAGATGGAAGTGACATGAATTAAATTAACATAACACAACATAATTTTTCCTTATACAAATACACAATAAAAACTATTATATTAATTCTAAATGTTTCCATTGTACCAGCCACAGTATTGGCAAGTGTACAATGTCAAATGTCCCTGGCTGTGGCTGTGTCGACTGTCTTCCATGATGACAATTAGGATATTAATTATATACACTGAATAAATACCCTTATCCTATAAACTGATGCTATTAATAACACTGAATAAATTAGGAACACTGATGCAATTACAATGTTGCTATTATGCAAACTCTCACTCGTGCCCACAAGCCCGTCGGTGTGGTGTGTCTGGTGTAGTGGACACGACTGCAGCAGTCAGACTGGGCAAAAGGAGAAGGTGAACGTCCGGTTCACATCAACACAAGAACTAAAACCATGTTGTTCGGGACGAAATAAACAGCAATTTTCCAACCACCAATTAAGCCTGTGTTTTGATCAATCTCTCAAAAAGTTTCGCCAAACAAGAATGGAGTGCAATCGGATGATAAGACTGATGATAGAGGAAATTTATCTGGTTTCAAAATCGGAACTATTTCAAAATACCTTGATGTGGACGAGGTTAACCAGGGCTGGTTGAATGTTATATTGCCCGGCGCCATAACTCAGGGGTGAGCTAATGATGAGGGTCGTCCGGTCGACCGCCCATGGGGACCCTGATAATCCTCCGTCAGTTGATTGAAGAGTTGTCACTTACTTGCTGTTGCACTTTTATAACTGATGATGGGGCTGTAGGCCGTCTTGTATGCCTGAACTATTCTAAAGAAATATGGGTGATGATACAAGGATGCCCTACAATGACTTGACACTGATTTCACTTGGTTGATCGGTTTATTCACTGTCCTTGTTACAGTTGAATAATGCANGCCCTACAATGACTTGACACTGATTTCACTTGGTTGATCGGTTTATTCACTGTCCTTGTTACAGTTGAATAATGCATGATTGATGCATGGTAATGGACTCAGCACTTAAACTGTGAAAAACACGTGGTCTTAGATTGAGACCCGATTGCGTTAAACACTCTGGTGAGAGAGCGGTTGCCTCTCCCCTCAGTACATTAAAATAACACAAATGTTCCGGTTGACTAATATATAACTATTGTAATGAAAATGATTGCAGCCGACANGCCCTACAATGACTTGACACTGATTTCACTTGGTTGATCGGTTTATTCACTGTCCTTGTTACAGTTGAATAATGCGTGATTGATGCATGGTAATGGACTCAGCACTTAAACTGTGAAAAACACGTGGTCTTAGATTGAGACCCGATTGCGTTAAACACTCTGGTGAGAGAGCGGTTGCCTCTCCCTTNTGTGAAAAACACGTGGTCTTAGATTGAGACCCGATTGCGTTAAACACTCTGGTGAGAGAGCGGTTGCCTCTCCCCTCAGTACATTAAAATAACACAAATGTTCCGGTTGACTAATATATAACTATTGTAATGAAAATGATTGCAGCCGACATGCTGGTACTGAGGGATCTCGCGGTGTGGGCGACCAACACAGCTGGTCTTGTTCAGGTGCTGAGACGAACTGGGGTGAGTAATGTTGGCTGTCGCCATATTTGACGACAACTGACATCAAACACAGAACGACGAAACATTATGTGTACACTCTGTGATGTGATTATGACGATGAAAAATTGTACATATTAAATTAAACACATTGGTTTTAACATCCCCGTTTATTAACAAATGTCAGTTAATGTTAAAGTTGTGAAATGTATNGAGGGATCTCGCGGTGTGGGCGACCAACACAGCTGGTCTTGTTCAGGTGCTGAGACGAACTGGGGTGAGTAATGTCGGCTGTCGCCACATTTGACGACAACTGACATCAAACACAGAACGACGAAACATTATGTGTACACTCTGTGATGTGATTATGACGATGAAAAATTGTACAAANTTATGTGTACACTCTGTGATGTGATTATGACGATGAAAAATTGTACATATTAAATTAAACACATTGGTTTTAACATCCCCGTTTATTAACAAATGTCAGTTAATGTTAAAGTTGTGAAATGTATGGGGATTGTCACCACACTAAATGATTTCTTACAATGCTGGAGGCCTTTATAGGCAATCTATATTTTAGAAAAACATAATAATCCTTATATGAATACATATTAAATAAGTTACTACATTTTATCATAAAAGTGTTTGAATTTCACTTCTGATGAGGCATTTAATTACACTGGCTACAGCGTTGCCAGGTGGCTGTCTCCTGAAGGGACGGACGAGTCCACCTGGGCAAAGGGGTGTGGAATGCCATGCTTGATTGCCATTTATACAATGAAAAACACCTATCGCTGTAGCCATGAATGTGGCGACTGTGTTCAATACGTTTATAAAAATTCTGCACACTACTGGATGACACTTTGGGGCACCTATCTCTTCAACTCCTGCCTACCAGCTAGTTAATGTCACAAGGTGGTGCGTTGCATCGTATTCAGCAGTGCGAGATGCGAGGACGCAACGACCAATTGCCAGTGCACTCAACGGCTGTGGCTTTGGGATAAACACCGTTTCGGATCGCCTACCCACTTATTAAAAGAGTTGCCTCATGTAATAATTGAGTAGGGAGGTCTCTTGAGTTGCGTATTCCTTGTCGGCGAGAAGGTGCAGGTTTCGTTCTTGTCGACCCGCACTACGCACTCTTGACCTGATGTAGTTGGTGGGGCCACTTGTAGCTGGTGTAGTTGTGACAGCGGCAGTCAGAGTGGGCACAAGGAACTCGTGGGCGCATGGTTCACGTCAGGGTGCTCCGGCTGTTCCTACCCGAGAGGAGTGTCTGTGGTTATAAAGTAGACTGCCAATAAGCAGATGCATCAGTAAAACTTTTTTAAGCAGGTTTCTGGAGACATCACACGAGTGGGCGTGACACTAGTTTTTGCAGTGCTGGGGCAGGCTAACTGAAATTTGTGATGTTTGAGCACTAGCAACTGCAAATCCACCTAGCTGAATTACCTATGTTTTATCTAGAGATTAATTGAGCTGTAAGTCTTATAGGAGGGAGGTTGCTGTGTTGTGTGTTTTGTTGCATGGGATTACAGTCGATAGCAAGTCCTTTAGCATGTGATTAAAATTATAATTTACTAAACGTAATTTTTCACCTACTCATAACAGCAGGTTGGTTTAATTTTAATATTCGCATTATGGTTTTAAGTGGTTCTTATTTATTTGCAATATTTCCTGCCAGTGTTCTGTATGTAAATAAGAGTTATTTTGTTTTCTGCTTTTACCATTAAGTTCCCAAGCAGCCCTCGTTTACAGTCGAGGTGACAGGGGACGATGGCCCTGTTGCCTCGCTCAGTTCTTCTTGGACTGCACGAGGGAGTGGATGTGACACTCGCAAGACCAGAATTTTGCACTCTAACTGATTTTGTAACTTCTGCAACTTTATTATTTCTGGAACAGTTTTTCCTTCTGTCTCCCATGTCTCTCTCTCTCTCTCTCTCTCTCTCTCTTGTCCTCACACCAAATAGTTTTAGCATGGGAGAGTTTTAATTTAACATTTCTTGCCCACTGCGATTGTTCGCACAAACTGGCGAGTGCACCGACAACGTGGTCAAAACATTAGATCTTTGGTACCAGAACATTGTAATTTGTGACCATGGAAATTGTGAACAGTATGGTTCAGAGATATTTATGTTTGTCATGTGCCATATCCGACATCATCGCCGCTGTGTATAGGAATGTGAACTTGTAACTTTTGGCGATGACATGTTTGCGTGCAGTGTAAGTGAGGACAACTGGGATGGGTCGTACAACCGAGCTGATTTCTGTACGAAATCCGAACTGTGTTATAGCCTGTGGAATTTTGAGGGCCTCATGTTGGGTGCCACTTAATATGCTGTCGTTGTCTCAGGAGCGGGTAAGATGTTGAGAGTTTGCGGTGACAGGTTTAAAAAGGTTTGTTTTGGCATAATCTGTACAATAAGGGCGCTAACTCGATTGAGCAGCGACTCTTCTTTATTCATAGGAACCACCCGGAACGGTTTTGGAGGAGGATGAGGGCGTTCGCCTGCATGGCTGCTCCTGGACTGTGGATTTAACCCGCGCCGACGAAGATGTCGTATTGTTGATAGACGGTGTTTATGGTCTTGAATAAACTGTTCGACAACATGACTAAACCAAATAGCTCTGCGTTTCACACAGAAAAATAGTATTACTGAATTTTTTAATTTTGTTAATTTTATTACTCATTGAGACGGTCACACACTAAGAAGCAAACAACATTTATTTTAAAGGTTTTGAAAACTTTTAGTAAAGAACATTCTCTATAATTTTATTATTTGTTACTTAGGTAAAAAACCTCAAATGNAAGGTTTTGAAAACTTTTAGTAAAGAACATTCTCTATAATTTTATTATTTGTTACTTAGGTAAAAAACCTCAAATTAATTGCTACAAAGGTAAATTAACTTTCTCACGTTTAGGGATGCGCAACGTTGTTAGGTGTGGCCACACTGTTTTCTATGTCTGTTTTGTTGATATTTACCTCTTGTGCTCTGTTCCATGCTTGTTACACGGTCGGCGTGTAATCACTTGTAAACACGTTAGAGAGAGTTGTGTTTTAATATGCATTTAANTCCATGCTTGTTACACGGTCGGCGTGTAATCACTTGTAAACACGTTAGAGAGAGTTGTGTTTTAATATGCATTTAACGAGACGAACAACGTATGTTGAACAATTTTGCGCTTACAAATGTTGTTTTGATTTATCAAAAAAATATTCTAATGAACGCTTTTACGCAAGTCTAATTTCCAATAACGAAAAGTGGAACTTATTGAGTGGTGTGTGCCTTGAAAGAAAACCTTTGATTACAAAGCCAATGGCACCAATTGAAACGAAGTTTTCGCGGACGTTGGAGCAAATTGAGTTCGAACGAAGTTTAAAGAGCGACCACGAGGTGCGACACGAACTGGACAGAAGACAGGCCGAGTTGTTGAAGAAGGGCGAAGTTCCGGAACTGGATGAAGAGAAGACGACGCAAACAGCACAGGATTTTGAGGACATGTGCCAGGAAGAGTTGAGCAACTTTAAGTTTTCTCCGAAGGTGTGCGGTAATGAGTCGGACGTTCATTCTACGAAGAGGAAGCTGGACAGCTCGTTACTGCTCTTGGTGAAGCAGAAGTTGGGAGACGGCTTTGTGTGGTCGCTGCCCCAAGGACTGAGAAACGAAGGCGAAGCGATGCACCAGACGGCAGAAAGAGTACTCAAGCAGGCCTGTGGCAGTGACTTGAAAGCAAGGTTTTATGGTTTTGCACCTTGCGGTTTCTACAAATACAAGTATCCGTCAAAAGCGAGACCGCATGAATCTGATACTGTTGGTGCAAAAGTTTTTTTCTTTAAAGCGGAATTACTGTCCGGATCAGTTCAGTGCAATGGTACATCAGTAGAGGACTTTAGGTGGCTTGGAAGGGACGAGTTGGCCACTGATTTGCAAAGAGAATACTATAGAAGTGTAATGTCTTTCCTGATTGATGAATAATAAAGGTAGAATAATACATTGTCATTATGCAACTTGTAAGTCCCCTCAAGAATGAGCAGTCTATGTAAATACAGTCTGTAGTCAGCATCTGGCAGTTGACGGTGTGTAGGTATTCATAATGAGCACTTGGCACAGGAATGTTTTATGTAAAAATAATGTTACCTGCTGTAAGAAGTATTAATAAAAGAGAATTTATTGTTTAAATAAACGTTGTGGTATCTTATAATGCTGTAATTTTAATGCTTGGAAAGCCCAATTCCAAAAACATATTTATGGTGTATTATTAACTCTCTTATAGGCCAAGCTTAATTTGTTTTAACTGTGAATTTTTTTTTTTTTACTGTAAAGTGAGCACTTTTGAAAGCCTTCTCCGTTAACCTTAATTTGTTTTAACTGTGAATCTTTTTCTTTTTCAATGTAAAGTGAGCACTTTTGAAAGCCTTCTCCATTGGAATAATATTCAATAAATATATTTAATTTTATCCTTAAACGTCAACTTTGGAGTACGGTGGAATTAACACACTGTTTATTTCTTACATGCCAATATTTATTTTAAAATGTGGTGAAAGGATAAAAAAAAATGGCTGAGGAAATAAGTAACTTAGGCCTCAAAGTGCTCACTTTACAGGGAACAGCCTACAACTATTATATTCTCATTCAAAATAAATGAGACATTTGTTATTTTCTTTATGTGTAATGTAAAATTTGTCGTGAGTTGCGTTAACAATTTCTCTTTTACTGTGGATATAACCCAGGCAGGACGTGATGTCGCAAGAACAGCCAGATCTGAGTAGGTACAGCCTACTTTCATTCAACCAGTTGGAAGTCGAGGATTAACTGTGATCATTGCGGACAGCTGACTGCACGACAGCTCGTGGAGACTATTACAGGTACACGCTCAGAGATTACAGTACTGTACAATACAACACACTTCATACAAATAGTCGCAGTGACATCACTTGTGGGTGTCCTTTATTATCGTAACTGTCCAGCATCCTACCATGGACCTTACCAGAAATAATAGTTTTACTGTAGGTATTGTTTAAAAAAAATTTATTGCAAATTTTAGTATAGTAAATGGATTCTACTGATTTACATGATGCCTAAGTACTTTCAGTATCATATATAATTTGAGCAGGTGGCTTCGTCTATATTGTATTGTATATTTTTCTTCTCTCAAATTTTCTAACAGCTCAAACTCACACCTACTCATTGAGTGTGTATATGACTGTATGGAGACTTTGCATAATAAACTTCAGTGAAGCTGATCAATTTTATTTACACAATGTCAATGTACAATAATGTAAACATCAGTTGAAATTTGCTTCTGCACAATTATACTGTATAGTACCATTTTGTGTACTTGCATTTTAATATATATATTAATATTTATCATTTGCATATGCTACAAAAACTTAAAAGTGGTAATTATTTACAAATTGCAACTTTTTGGAGTAAGTTAATAAAAAAAATTTAGAAAATGGTACTAACATTATGTGATAAAAATGATCCAGACAGCCACCTGAAAATGAAGTAAAAGTCTGGGTCGCCTCGATTGAGAACACTGGCATTCACTACGGCGTTGGCCCACCCTTAGCATTGATGAAAGCCTGCACTCTCGCAGGCATACTTTCAATGAGGTGTCTGAAGGTTTCCTGGGGAATGGCAGCCCATTCCTCACAGAGCGCCAAAATGACAAGAGGTATCAATGTGGTCCGTCGTGAACTTGTGCCTTGACAGTGCCATGTAAAGCAACAAGGGGACTAAGCCCCCTCCACTAGTAAAATGACTACACTGTAACCCCATCATCCCCAAATCTCAATCGGCACTATACAGGCTGGTATATGTTCACCAGATATTTGCTACACCCTACCATTGGATTACCACATTGTATACTATGATTCATCACTCCACACAATGGTTTTCCACTCTTCTATTGTCCAGTTTCGATGTTCCTTACAGCATGGGAGGTGGCATTTGCCTGTGTGATGTGTGGCTTATGGACAGCTACTCAGCCTTGGAAGCCAAGTTTCTGCACCTCGCTCGTGCCAAACAGTCACGGTGCTTGGAGTAGATCCTGATGCAGGTTGAAATTCCTGTGTATTGGTGGCGATGGACAATTGATGATTACGCTGTACGACCTTCTTCAACACTCAACGGCCTCTGGCGGTCAACATGGGAGTTCGCCTGCACGCTTTTGGGTTGTACATGTCCCTTAACGTTTCCACTTCACTATAACATTGGTAGCAGTGGACCTAAGGATATTTAGCAGGGTGGAAGTCACACGCACCGACTTCTTATGAAAGTAGCACCTGGCCATGTTGAAAGTTAGCGAGTTCCTCAGACTGGCCCATTCTGCTGTTTTGCGCTGTGTGCTTACGACTGCGTTCGCTGACCGTGTGTTCCACCCGGTAGATGGCAGTACTGTGTCACATTAACAATATTCGCAGTACGTACTCTAAAATATGATAGTGGGTCAGGGGAATGAAGATCAGGGAAATTGTGGGGCAAAACTAGTTAAATTTATGTTACACGGGTTTCTTAACATCGTTAAATGCAAGAAGACCTAACATGATTCACCTACCGTTATGTTAGGTTTAGTTAGGTTAAGTTTTCTGCATTTGACATGGCTAGACGCCGGCAGTATGCAAGCACTGCAATTTCCATGCTACCATGCAGTACGAGAGAGTACGATCCATTACATTGAATACAATTTTCAAGCTAGCATGCGACCATATACAGCCCATTAAACTGATTGAACGAAGATCAGTGATGTTACTCACCCATCTATCCGATAGATACACCTCACCTACTTGGCAATATATTGCTGGTAATACTCATATAGGACACATTCACTTTCTATTGTAATAGTTCTAAACTGCACAAACAATAATGAGACTTAACACTTCACATGGTAAAAATTGGAAAGAACCACGAATGTGAATTGCATGAACCGCAAACCATAACTGTGTGTTCTCAACTAACTGCAAAAGTATTGAAATGGCTGAACCAATCAGTAATTTCCACATGTAATTTTTTAACAACTTTCGATTAGCTCTCGACTACACCACATCACAATATGATGAACATACCATGGTGGTACTTGTAAATAAAGGATATGAACGCCTCATACTATATATGTTTTTTGTGCTATTTCCATGGGTTTATTACAAAACCCACCTGAATTTCAACAACGTAAGCCTTGCCAAAAAGTCATCTCTTGATTCTGTGGCCTTTCATAGTTCCCAGGAAAAGGGTTGTTAATTTGAGAGGTTTGCTATTCCCAAAGTTTCAGAAACAAGAGTTGACTGTACACAGTTTTCGTAGCTCAGATATTCCCTTAAAAAAAAAGAGTGATTTCTAATAATTACCAATTTATTTCAACATTGCCCCGAATCGGCGCAAATCATAAACCGGTATGTGAATATAATGCTATTTGCTTATGCCGACTGGGTTCGGGACTCTGTAATTTATACTCCTCGTTAAGGCGGCCCGTTTCCTAGCATGCTCTTTGGCTGCTTATACAGTGGATTCTCTATCCATTGTTTCTCAAGGGACTGACAAGAAATTCCACTACATGTGGACTTTCAATGAATTTGGTCTTGAAATGCAGATAAATCGAAAATGGAACCACAGAATATGTTCCATAGATGCAGGATTTTAATCCATCCGAGTTCAACACATGGAGGTTCCACTGTATTTCTTATTTTCTTCATGGTCATAATCACTTAGGATGGAGATATTCAGTTTATGTTACTGGCAAAGTCTGTATAGAATTTCTGTGGCAGGATAACAAAGTGCTCCCTGAGATTTTTCTATTTGTAACATTTTATGTAGATCTGTGATTAGACTTTAACGAGGCACATGGGCTGCTATGCAGAAGTACTTATTCTGTATAACTGCGGTGTGTGCCCAGGTGGGCAAAGCGTACATGATTACAAGGCGTATAGGCATTAGTTATAGAAATACTGCTGTATTTTGTAGTATTACCACCATCTGTTTAAGATTGGACTCCAAGGTATTTTACTACGTCCTTGTGTGGAACTTGTTCCCCAAATAACACGATTCAGAGGCAGCCTTCAGGTTTTTGCAATTTTCTTTGCATGAAAACATGAGACCTCCTTTTCTTTAATTTCATTCAAATTTTCTATTTAATATGTTAATTTTCAAAGGTTATCTAGGCCATTTTAAACCTGAGTGGCCAGGCCAAGGTTATGGAAGTGACTGAATATGACAGTGTCATTGATGTAGCACCCAAATTGCATCAGTCACTCGTCAGGCTAATGGAAATTTGTGTTATGTATATATTAAACAGTACTGGTGATAATATTTTACCTTTTGGCATTGACGCGTGGTGGCCGAGGAAGTGGGACGTCACGTCAGGAGGTTTTAATTTTTGCGCGTCAGGCGTGCAGTCTTAGCATGGACACTACTGTGGAGGCATCTGAATGATTGGTCGTTGACCTCTCACAGGTCTCCTAGAAGGAGGAGGGCAGGTAGGCCGTCTGAAAGGCACAAAGTGTGTGGTTGTGAGGTGCTGTCTCCGGGTGGCTGGGGTATGGGTTATTGCTGGCTTACCACTGCTGCCTGTTCCCCGAGGCAGTCGAGGGCTCTGCTTCACCTGGGCTGGTTTCTGCTGGAGCTGATTGGCAGGGATGATATCCGTCCATACGTCATGGAATATGTACGAGTGTGCTGGCAGGAACAGCACTGGCTGACTCTGACATCACGGCCAGTGACATCTCAATGGGCTGGGGGGCTGGAACACTGTGGCGCAGTTGTTCCACTGCAGGATGGGCAGCTCCAGGAACCCTAATCAGAGGGCCAAAGAGGTTGGCGGGTAGGGTAGTGAAGTGAGGCTCCACTAGGTGTCGGGCAGCCTGTGCTCTTTCCTGCAAGGTCAAGCAGCTGAAGGCTGGTATGGGTTGAATACGAAGGGCATGATTATAAGTGAGGACAGCAGCTGTCCTCGTGGCGTTCCTCCTACTTCCTCGTTGATGGGCGAGAGTCATGACCGGGAAGGTTCTAATGTTCGCCCCTGTAGAAGGTGGCAGGCAACAATCCCCCAGCTAGCGTGTAAACCAGAAGTGTCTGTTTCAGTGCTTGTCAGGCCTGGCACCCCCATTGGCGAGTTTATACGCTCAGGAAGGAGTGGGTTAACTGACTTGGTTGGCCCAGATGCTTCGTCGTGTGTCTTTCTAGTGGTTGTTGCTCTACCGTATGTATGTCCCTAGCATCGAGGTACCAGGTTCACAGTGTGGGTGGCCGTCGAATCCATGGTGTGTGCGACATACATGCAGTCCTAGTTAGGGGCTGCCGATGGTCCTACTCCAGGTCGGTAATTAGTTGCTAATACGTGGTTCTCTGCTGCTACCTTCCGGGATGACACCAGGTTGGGGAAAGGGCACACGTTCACTTCAGAGCAAGGAATCAGAAGTAAACTGGAATACCTGTTTTATTCTCACGAAAATAGAACACAGTGACCCGTACTATTTCCTCTCTTAACACGCACTGGGTGTTCAACTGACTTTGTTTGATGGGCAGGAGAGGTGAAGGAGTCTGTTGGCTTGAAGAACGAACTAAAGTAACAATTAAGTAGTCGTGAAAACAACTAAACCCTATTTGCAGCTGTTAGTCCTGAAGGGACTCGGGGCACCACGAGTGATGTACTGGTGTACGTGTTGGGTATGGTGAACTTTAACGGCAAGTGACTCTTCAGCTGCGCTGGTAGTGAAGGTGTCGGAGGCTGAAAATGATGGTAGAACTCTGGAAGCTCTTGGGAGTGTTCTCAGGAGGACTGGGGCTGTAGTAGTGTGTTAGCACGACTGAGCTAGTCAACAACCTGCGGTGTTGGCTTCTCAGTGAGAAGGAGCTGGCAGAGAGCCCTAGCACTGGATGGTGCTGGGGCGAGCTGCCTCGCCACAACTCAAGTTTCTACTGGGTGTACAGTATTATATTCTGCTGACCAGCGTGTCTAGGGTGCTCCAGTTATCTTCAACTGCCACCCTTCGGGTTCGGGTCAGGCAGCGACTCTGCTGCCACCTCTCGAGCGGTGTAGCGGTAGGGTAGTTTTGCAAGCGGTATCCGCTGCTCATTTAGGGGCAAACTCTTGCATGCCGGCTGATTCTTCTAGGTGGTATTACAATAGGTGGGGGTGGCGACGTGGCTTCCTTTTATTATTGCGCTGCCCCTTGGTCTCTGACTTTTCCCGAGGGGTGATAACGATCTGGCTTTAGAGGCTGCCAGTCGGGGTTCGATCTCCTTCTAGGCATGTAGCGCACGCGTGATGATGTGAAGTCGAAAAAGAATTATCTTAGGAAGTATCATGCGTCAGCATACTTGCATATATTGTTTTTGGATCTAATTTCATGTCTTCACATATGATTGTGAAGGTTCTGTGATCCTGGCGACTGGCTGATTAATAGTTTTATGCAGCTGTCAGGCAGATTAATGTCATATAATTTATGAAGCATTTCGGTATGAAAAACCTTATTGAATGCTTTTTCAATATCTAGAAGTACTGTAGTCTTTCCAGTTAAAAGTGTGAGTTGTATATTCAGTTATTCACACTAGCTGGTGCGTGGTTCAGTGCCTTGACAAAAACTGTTTGTACAGTAGAAATTTGTTTCTTGTACTTTGCCGCAAAGTTTACTGAAACCATGGCTCGTTTCCATGAGAGAGTGCTTTGGTCACATTTAGTGTAAAATGTGTGATCTGTCAAGCCCAGCGGGAGGGGGAGATAATGAGCAGAGCGGTCTGTCTCGCAACAAAACATGCCCGATCTGACACTACATTAGTAATGTTTAACTACAGCATGTTTTATTATGTCTTACACCATGTGTGTTCTTCCGCCGATGCTTGTCGGTATGTGGCATTTATATTTTACTGATACTGGTAATATCACTATCACTTCTCTGCAAGTTGACAGTTACACTTGCTGTGCATTGTCCATTAACCTGCAATTTCCAGTTTGCTTTCTCAAATGTCTTTACCTGTTTTTTTTATAGTTTTTGCCAGTTTTCTTTAGTGATGCTTTGTATTTCTGAGTTAGTAAGTGAAAGAATTTCAGAAGGCAACTCAGCTACGTTATTAGTGGCTGCTTATGAAAGTCCATGCATATTATAATTTTCAATAAGAATACAGTGGTATAATGGCAGTCTTACAACTTTGTAGCCATTTGCATGAAAAGTGTTACAGTGTGGTATGTTAAAAGAATGTAATGCGATATCACTTGCTCTTGCAAGTCTGTTACATTTATTTATGAATAGCGTTTTGGGTTTAGCTGCCTTATAGTTTGCGCTATTGAAAATGATGTGGGTGGTTTAGCTTGTCGAACAGAGTGATACGGTGCATTGTCTAGGACAAGAAATTTTTTTCAGTAGATTAGGGATAAGCTGCCTTTCATACAAATTGGTGACATTTTCACCATTCATGCCATTGTATTGATCACCAGATATGTTTGGCCTTAAAAATTTACAGTGCTCTGTCAGTGAAACTTTCCTCACTTCCATCATGAGCTATAATTCATCTGCCCTGCTCAATAATTTTCTTATATCCCAGGAACCTCTTCATGTTACCAACATTTACTGACAGTATGTTTGAATGAATCCATGTTTAGTCAAGATAAACTACGGGAAGCTTTTTATCTCCAAGACTGTAATTTTTGTGTCTTATTCTCAAATACCACTGCACACCATGCAACCATGTAATTTCTTTTCGTAATGTAACACCGCTTGTTTTTACATTTTTTGAACAGATATCTATTCTTCAGGATTTTTCTCATTGTTTTCCTATTGCCACCAAAACTTATTTTTACCTGCTTCTCAATTGCAAGAAAAAATAAGTTCTCAATTGTAAGCCCTTTTTTTTACGCTGTACAATTTCTAAACAATTCTCCTTACTTATTACACAGTCAAATTAATCTAATTCTATCTTCCTATTTGATGGTCTCCGCATTTTGATGGGCGTCAGTAGTTTAGTTGTTTCTGTAGCAACAGTGCTTTTTTTCCTTGTTTTTATTATTAAACTATCAGATTTCCATGTTGCAGCCTCACCTCATTTCGTTCTCACGCAGTCAGCTGGAAAAGTGAAATGCCCCTTCTTTCTTCATCACAAAAGCTTACCACATTTCTTATAATTTCCCTTCCTAAACTGTGTACAGTTTTATTGCTGTTTTGAGTATTTGACATATTACTATTGTTATGTATTCTTAATAAAAAAAACTGTAATTAGGCTCAGACCTACGTTCACCATTTCACGGAGGTATATACTAGTAGCTCCCATCTCCTAAAGAGGGGGGTGTACTGTGCAATGAAGAAACCATGCATGGTGCCAGTGTATAATCTGCTCAAGTCTCATCCATCTTTGTAAGAAACTAAGAAATTCCCAGCTCTCGCCACACTTCGTTTAGTGTTTCAACCATTTTAAATTGTAGTTATGTTTTTTTTTTTGTTTACGGCGTTGATTATTGTGATCTTGTGCCTAGTTTTATAGTAACCACGTGTGTGAATAATTACATTTGTTGTCTCGTTAGTTCTACTGTGTTCTTTTTCCACCCTTGTGTATCTGCATTAGTTTTAAGAAAATTGTTGTGTTTGCTGGGGGGAAAAACAGCACATAACCTCTTTTTCAGATTTATTGCTCAAATACATTGCTGTTTTTTGTTTGTTGTCTAGCATACACTGATTTCCGAGTTGATGTGTAACTTGTTTTCCTCTCTCTCAAAATGGGTTTCAAGGCGTTATTACTAAAAATTAAGCTGCAGGAAGCGAAATCAAAACACATCAATGAAAGAGTACAAGTATTACTGAGGGCTCCCATTGTTAGTGTTGAAATTGTTCATGAGCTGAACGCTTTTAATGAACAGCTTGAGGCGGTTGATGGGGTGGTCATGTCTCTGTGTAACGAGTTCCTTTAGTTGGACCCGCTCCCCGATGAATTTGACAAAAATATTTTCATGATCAAACATTAAAATTTCTTCACCCAAGTATCTGACCTTCAATGTGCTTTAAACTTATTTCTCTCCATGCATGTTGTTCACGTTCCTGCATCTGCTGCATCTTCAAGTGTAAAGCTTCCGACAATTAATTTGCCCTCATTTGAAGGGTCACTGGTAGGAAAGTTCTATGTTCTCATAGTTGTACCAGGCTACCGTTCACAAAAACCAGTCTTTAGCAGATGNACGGAGGTATATACTAGTAGCTCCCATCTCCTAAAGAGGGGGGGGGGGGAGGCTTCAAGATAGTGTCGCAGTAAGTTTGGGCATATCCAAGCTCATCAATTATTATTCTTTAAAGTGTATCCAGTGCATTTCTCTGGTCGTCCTGGTCGGATTTAAGTGCCTCGTGAACTTGGAATAATTAATCAACGTGTTTTGTTCTCATTTGGCATGTACTGTGCAATGAAGAAACCATGCATGGTGCCAGTGTATAATCTGCTCAAGTCTCATCCATCTTTGTAAGAAACTAAGAAATTCCCAGCTCTCGCCACACTTCGTTTAGTGTTTCAACCATTTTAAATTGTAGTTGTGTTTTTCTTTTGGTTTACGGCGTTGATTATTGTGATATTGTGCCTAGTTTTATAGTAACCACGTGTGTGAATAATTACATTTGTTGTCTCGTTAGTTCTACTGTGTTCTTTTTCCACCCTTGTGTATCTGCATTAGTTTTAAGAAAATTGTTGTGTTTGCTGGGGGGAAAAACAGCACATAACCTCTTTTTCAGATTTATTGCTCAAATACATTGCTGTTTTTTGTTTGTTGTCTAGCATACACTGATTTCCGAGTTGATGTGTAACTTGTTTTCCTCTCTCTCAAAATGGGTTTCAAGGCGTTATTACTAAAAATTAAGCTGCAGGAAGCGAAATCAAAACACATCAATGAAAGAGTATAAGTATTACTGAGGGCTCCCATTGTTAGTGTTGAAATTGTTCATGAGCTGAACGCTTTTAATGAACAGCTTGAGGCGGTTGATGGGGTGGTCATGTCTCTGTGTAACGAGTTCCTTTAGTTGGACCCGCTCCCCGATGAATTTGACAAAAATATTTTCATGACCAAACATTAAAATTTCTTCACCCAAGTATCTGACCTTCAATGTGCTTTAAACTTATTTCTCTCCATGCATGTTGTTCACGTTCCTGCATCTGCTGCATCTTCAAGTGTAAAGCTTCCGACAATTAATTTGCCCTCATTTGAAGGTCACTGGTAGGAAAGTTCTATGTTCTCATAGTTGTACCAGGCTACCGTTCACAAAAACCAGTCTTTAGCAGATGNGGTCACTGGTAGGAAAGTTCTATGTTCTCATAGTTGTACCAGGCTACCGTTCACAAAAACCAGTCTTTAGCAGATGTAGAAAAATTCCACTACTTGTTGGGAAGTCTCAAAGGAGAGGTGTTGCATCTTGTAAAAAATCTCCCTATTGCAGCTGAAAATTATCCTGTAGCTTGGGAATTGCCGCAGACATCCCGTTACCATAATTTAAGAAAACTCACTACACTCAATGTAAACAGGATGCTTGATATTTTTCGTGTCAACTCTGTGCAGCACCACACACACAATCACACATTTTGTTAATACCTTCAATGAGAATGCTTGGGCATTGGAGGCATTAGGCTACAACATAACTGAAGAAAATACAGTTTCAACAACAGTTCTGATGTGGAAATTGGATATAGGGCTAATAGGATACATAACCAAGCTCGAAACCTCACGTAAAGCAAGTGCTGGCAGATTACTTACTTAAGGTTACAGAGCTAATTGATTTCTTTCAAGCAATAGGAACCAACATGGATTGTGCAATGGATTTTGGAGCACGGATTAGTGGTGTTAGTAGCAGCAATAGCACTCAAATTCCTCACAAAGGTACATTTCGAAACAAGTCAAATAATGCAACTCAGCAATCCAAGTCAGTGTTTGTTTCCAACTCAGAATCTAAGTCGACCAGAACCTGTGTAATTTGTCAACAAACCACTCACTTTATTTACAAGTGCCCTGAGTTTACTAATGCTTCATCAAATGTTAGGCAAAAAATTGTTTGCAATAGCAAATTGTTACAACTGCCTTAGGACAGCCCTTGCAGCAGCATCTTGTACATATCTAATACTAGTTTTAGACGCAAACAGAAGCATCATACTCTGCTCCACATTAATGCCCAATCAAATGAGGTGTCAGACTCCCAAGCATAGTGTTCTAGCAATACCAATGCTACCTACTACTGAGCAATTTGTAGGTGTGTGTGCCTGTGATTGCACCTCAATTGTGTTGTCTGCAGCCCTCANATGCTACCTACTACTGAGCAATTTGTAGGTGTGTGTGCCTGTGATTGCACCTCAATTGTGTTGTCTGCAGCCCTCACCAAAATTTTTTTGGTGTTGACTTCACATGATCCGTTGCCTCCTTGATAGTGCAGCCTAAGCATCCTTCATTACCGAAGCTTCTGCCAGGTTGCTTTCATGACCAGTGCATAAGAATGGGGGAAAGGGTTTTTGGTCTTTCTTCGGGTGCTGTTAAGTTGAAAGGATCAATCAACTGCAAAATACAGTCATCATTGGAACCTCGGTGTACTTTTACTCAGTCTCACTTTATAGTGCCTATAATCACAAGTAATTTGCCACGGGCAACAGTTGANATGCTACCTACTACTGAGCAATTTGTAGGTGTGTGTGCCTGTGATTGCACCTCAATTGTGTTGTCTGCAGCCCTCGCCAAAATTTTTTTGGTGTTGACTTCACATGATCCGTTGCCTCCTTGATAGTGCAGCCTAAGCATCCTTCATTACCGAAGCTTCTGCCAGGTTGCTTTCATGACCAGTGCATAAGAATGGGGGAAAGGGTTTTTGGTCTTTCTTAGGGTGCTGTTAAGTTGAAAGGATCAATCAACTGCAAAATACAGTCATCATTGGAACCTCGGTGTACTTTTACTCAGTCTCACTTTATAGTGCCTATAATCACAAGTAATTTGCCACGGGCAACAGTTGATCCTTCTGTTCGCACACAACTGGGTGCTCTTCCACTGGCAGACCTTCATTTCGACAAGCCTGCTCCTGTCTGTATATTGCTAGGTGTAGATGTTTACGCACGTGTCTGTCTGAGTGGGCGTTTGGAATGTGGTGAACAATGACCTATTGTATTGGAATCAAAATTTGGATGGATGTTGTTGGGAGAGTACCCTGAGTTCTGTGTGAACCCAGATCAGGGGTTGGTCGCCACTTTTGTAGGCATGGAGGATTCCCATGAATCTGTACTGAAACAGTTTTGGGAGATAGAATAACCCCATCATGTCACTGTAAAGGAACCCACTTCATGGCCACTCACACTCGAGACGAGTCAGGAAGGTACAAGGTTTGTCTTCCGTTGAGACCTCAATCGTTGCCTCTTGGAAATTCCAGTGCAAGTGCTGAACGTCGATTTAATGCTTTAGAAAGGAAGTTTGCCTTTCAGCCTGACACAAAAACACTGTACACAGAATTTATGCATGATTACGCCAAGTCAGATCACATGGAACAGTTTCTTCCCCCAACTCGACAAGCAGATGGTACAGACACTCCCTATTGTTTCATTACTCACCATGGTATGTGCAAGATGTCCAGCTCAACCACTAAGTTGAGGGTGGTTTTTTTATGGTTGTGCAAAAACCTTGAACGGTGTGTCACTCAATAACATTCTGCTACCAGAACCCAAACTGCCAAATTATATCTGTTATGTTATTTTGAGATTCAGGCTTTACATTGTTGTCTTCTCGTTTGACATTATTCAGATGTACCGGCAAATTCTGATTCATGAGGATGACCGACTTTCTCAACTGTTTCTCTGGCGAGCAGAACCATCGTTTCCTCTCTCAGTTTTCCAACTGAACACTGTGACGTATGGATTGTCACCATCCCCATTCCTGCCCCAGATGAGGGTCTCCAATTTACATAGACCACAGATGCTCTCAAAAACCACATTTTGGTGGATGACATTTTACAGGTGCAAGTGTCAAGGATGCCCAGTCTTTGAAAAATCAGTTGATTGAGCTGCTACGTCAGGGTGGTTTTGAGCTTAGAGAGTGGTCGAGCAATCAGCTAGATTTTGGAAGATGTGCTAATTTCTCACAGTGAAAACCCAAAAATGCTTGATTTATCCTCTGGGCCCATTGTTGACATTCTTGGTGTTCAGTGGAACCAAGAAAAGGATGTTTTCTCGTACCATCCAAGTGTCAATAATGGCATTGCTACCAAATGTTTTGTTCTGTCGCAAGTAGCTCGAATCTACGATTCCATGGGTTGGTTGTCACCAGTTGTAGTATGGGCCAAAATCTTGATGCAGTGGCTGTCCCATTGTCATCACCCACCAAGGAAAAGTGGGATCAGTTCATTGACGGGTTAGGCCAACTGGAAGCAATCAGCCTTCCAAGCTTCATATGCCCCGATGTGGACACTGGAAATCCATGGTTTCTCAGATGCTTCTGAGTGTGCGTATGCAGCTGCTGTTTATGTGAGGAGCATGGATACTCAGGGGCTTGTGTGTGTGCATCTTGTAATGGCTAAGTCACGAGTAGCACCACTGAAACAAGTGTCTCCCTCGACTGGAGCTTTGTGGTGTCCACTTGCTTGGCAAGACTGATTCACTACTGCCTTACTTTCCTGACTCAGTACTTGAATGTCACTGCCATCCATGCTTGGACTGACTAGAGTGTGTCTCTTGGCTGGATTAAAACCCAGCTGTGAAGGCGTTTGTTGCCAATAGGGTTTCTCAACTCTAGGACCTGGTTCCTCCAAAATTTTAGAAACATGTAAGTTCCAAGGACAATCCATCCACTCTGGGCATGCTTCCCCGTGAATTTCTTGTGCACGAACTTTGGTGGCATGGCCATCAGTAGCTAGTTAATCCACCTGACCAGCGGCCAGTGTCTGCTCTAAATCAATCCACAGACCATCTTCCAGAGCTCAAATCAACACATGTTCTATTAAATACACATGAAGCTCCAGAAGAGTTGCCTGTCTTGCAACACTTTTCGTAGTGGCCCAAACTTGTTTTTATCATTGCATACATAATGTGTTTCATCAAGCACATTCGAAAACAGACTTGTATTAGCGGAGCCCTGACCTTGGTGTAACTAGAGCAAGCTGTTTTTCTTGTGTGCAAATGTGTTCAGCATGTACATTTTCGAGATGACTTCGCACGACTCAAGAAAGAGAAACCTTGTTCTACATGTGTACAGCACTTTTTTGGATGATCATGGTGTGCTCAGGGAAGGTGGTTGATTTTTAAATGCCAACGTTGGATTTTCCTCTAAATATCCTATCGTACTACCAAAAGACCATGATGATGTTGGAGCTTTGGTGGACCACCATGTACTACATGAAGTACCTGCACCTGAACTCCTGCAGTCTCTTGTCACAGAAATTCTGGATTCTTTCATCTCGTTCGTTGGTCCGATACAGAGTCTTCAGGTGCGAGCGTTGTTTCTGTTGTCAACCAGTGAACACTCCACCAATGATGGGAAATCTGCCTTCTGAGTGTGTCACACCTGCTGTGGTCTTTGAGAAGAACGAAGTTGACTATGCAAGACCCATCACCCTACGGTTCAACAAGCTACGCTGTGGTGCTACCCAGAAGATATGCTTATGTATATTTGTCTCTTTTTTCATTAAAACCATCCATATAAAGGTTGTTACTGACCAACATCAGATAGTTTTATTGCTGCCCTCACTCTTACAAGACAGAGAAAGTCATCAGGGGCAAAGGCTTTGATACTGGAAATAGGTTTTAAAACTNTATAAAGGTTGTTACTGACCAACATCAGATAGTTTTATTGCTGCCCTCACTCTTACAAGACAGAGAAAGTCATCAGTGGCAAAGGCTTTGATACTGGAAATATGTTTTAAAACTTTCCTTTTTCTTTGTTTTCTGTTATATATACTTGTGTCTCCAACCCCAATCTGTAGGCAGAAGTTTATTGCCAATCCAGTATTGCACCTGGAGGTAAACTCTCAATAAATGTTGGTGAGCTGCTTCTGATGGTGGTAATTTCTCTAAAACAAAATTAGATTTAAATGATGATTTACTCGTCATAGATGTAAATCTGTAGTATTGACATTCATTAAGATTTTCAGCTGTAAGACTCCATGTAGTAACTATTGTAGATACAGAAACTCTGGTCTGAGTTGTTCTGCAATGTGTAAAAACTATTATCATACTTTAATTATCCTAATTTTGACGAAGAAATCGTTACTTTTGATGATTAGTGGCAGCACCTGTTTGGGAAGCTAATCAATGATGTTAAGTAAAAGACAAACATATAATAACTAAGAGACACTNTTGACATTCATTAAGATTTTCAGCTGTAAGACTCCATGTAGTAACTATTGTAGATACAGAAACTCTGGTCTGAGTTCTGCAATGTGTAAAAACTATTATCATACTTTAATTATCCTAATTTTGACGAAGAAATCGTTACTTTTGATGATTAGTGGCAGCACCTGTTTGGGAAGCTAATCAATGATGTTAAGTAAAAGACAAACATATAATAACTAAGAGACACTTTGTGTAAATATTATGTTTTACGTTTATATGTGAGGTAGATGGGTGCTCCATGATGTAATTTAATAAGTAAAGTTATTAAAAAAAATACCTTTGCTTGTTTTTAAAATAATCTATAAACCTAACAGCTACAGGTTTTAGCCAGTCCGGGACACAGTGGGTCCACAGGTGGTAGATAATGGAAGGCCCATAATTAGGTAGGGAGTATTCTTCCCCTGAACCAAATTTGGCATTACATAATTCAACTAAAATAAATTTATAAGGACAGGTTATTGACTTGATGTTAGTGATTATCAATCTAAAATATAGTTAAACGTTTTTATTGACAACTTTTTATTAAAAAGAAACACAAAAAGTATGGAAATAGATTTTTTCTGTAGATATTGAAATAAGTTTGGAATGAATGTAAGTAATGTATAAAATTAGTTCTGTTATTGTTCAAACAATAATTGGAGGCCTATGCGCAAGAACTGCGAATACGAAGGGGTAGACTGTGGAAGTCGGAGCGCGCGAGCTGCCACGCATGCTCTCACTTGTAAGCCTCCCCAATCGTAACCAATAAACGCCCAAAATAAAACATACATAATTTTAAAGATTAAAATATGTGCTAAAACTTTTGTTTTGAAACCTTTCAGGCTANATAAGGACAGGTTATTGACTTGATGTTAGTGATTATCAATCTAAAATATAGTTAAACGTTTTTATTGACAACTTTTTATTAAAAAGAAACACAAAAAGTATGGAAATAGATTTTTTCTGTAGATATTGAAATAAGTTTGGAATGAATGTAAGTAATGTATAAAATTAGTTCTGTTATTGTTCAAACGATAATTGGAGGCCTATGCGCAAGAACTGCGAATACGAAGGGGTAGACTGTGGAAGTCGGAGCGCGCGAGCTGCCACACATGCTCTCACTTGTAAGCCTCCCAAATCGTAACCAATAAACGCCCAAAATAAAACATACATAATTTTAAAGATTAAAATATGTGCTAAAACTTTTGTTTTGAAACCTTTCAGGCTATTTTAATGATTTAAAAAATTACTTAAGGTAAAGTACATAATTGTACTTGAAAAAAAAAAAAAATTTTTTTTTAGGTTTGTAATTTTATAACGCCTTAATAATAAATTTTAGAGAATGTGTTGTCTGGGCTAAAGTTAAAGAGCTATTATTGATGAATGAAACCCAAAAAAGAATTGATACAACATTTTGTAACGGACGTACAAGCGATTCAATGGTCATCATTTTCACACTTTGGAGGGGGGTAGGAAGAAAGCACAAGAAAGAGAAGCGGGGATTTTAGGAAATACATGTCGCATAAGGCTCTATCACGTGAGAAAAATTCAGCTTTCCCGGAATTGGTTGCGCCACAAAAACTTTACTTCCTGGGCTATTTGTTTTAAATAATTTGGAGCTACTTAATTTTTTTTTACATGAGCTCAGGTGGGCACAGCATATGTATGTATTTATTAGGCATATTAACATTGTGTAAAAACATAAATAAATAATCTTGAAAACAGTGATTCCATAAGGGTTGGTTGAAACCTTTGAGTTACTAGGCCATTGTCATGAGTGTGACTAATGATTAGTGTCATCAGCATAGCATCCTATCTCCACCAGTCTGTGATCTGGCTTTGGCAGATAATTGTTATATGAATTTAATAATACCTGGCAGAGAATGCTACCTTGGGGCGCACTGGTATAGATTGTTGTCATATCAGATTTAGCCCCCTTCACAAGTGACAGTAAAGGCCCTGTGATCTGGGTAGCTGGCCAGGAGGAGTTTGACATACAAGTCTGCCAAATTTTATTTAGTATAATTAATTAAGTATGCAGGCATGAAAAACCCTTTTGGAAGCTTTTTCAATTTCTAAGAATGCTGTATCAATATAATCTTTCCAGTTGAAATTATTTGTCATTTATTCTGTAATTCGGATCAGCTGGTGAGTTGTAGGTAGAGTGTTCTTGCCTGAAGCCAAATGGTTAATTTAGCGAAGTGTTATTTCTAGTTGGGTGGGCATTTATTTTGTCCAAGATAATGTACTCTACCACCTTAGAGTGTGTATTCAGCAGGCCAATAGGCCTATAGTTTTGCGGCAGCTTCCTATCGTTGCCTGGTTTGTGGGATACAATGACGTTTGCAGCCTTCAAGGATGCTGGGAAATATTCCAGCTTGGATGTCACATGTATATTCTGAGCTAAATATTCAAGGACCAGGTCGGGGAGTTTTTATAAGTACGGCAGCCTTATACCATTCTCGCCTGGTGCCTTTTTAGGCTCGTGAGACATATGGCAAGTTTAATCTTTTGTGTTTGCATGAGCTCTGTTTATAATATCGTGGGGCATTGTTTTTTTATTATTAAATTGTGGTACAGCTGCATAGTGAAGTTATGGTCACAGGGAACCTGGCTTGGCTGGAATGTGGTTTCTAACACGTTGGAATTTATGTATTCCTCAAGGCTTGTTCTTTTGCCCTAGGTGTATATGTTATCCCTGTGTTTGTGGTTAATGGCAAAATTTTTTTTGTTTAGTAGTTGTTCAATTAAAGCCCAAAGGTTGTATTTATGTGTACTTAATTTCTCAGTTTTATTGTTCTAGATAACTGCTCTCCAGAGAGTTAACTTTGTCTCCAAGATTATAGACTGGAGCTCATTTATGTGGATTTTAAGTGCCCGGTTGTAGTGGTGAGTATATATGTGCCTTAGGTCGTTTTTGTGCATAATGATATCTTGTACATACTGTGTAAATATGTCCGGTTTGTGCACGTAAATTATTACTTGAACATGCTCGGCTGCACCCTATTATAATAGAAAGGGTTGAAATTGCATCATCAATAGCTTGAGTGTTATTCTGTAAAGAATTTTACTTTATTTCAGGTACGTTTCAATTTATGTATTCCTCAAATGCCTCCCAGTTTATATTTTTATTATGTTTAAATTTTCTTGGAGCTGTACTGTTAGTATTTAAAGTAAACAAAGAAATGTGTACAATGAGAGATAATGCTCCACTTGGAGGTTGAACCTAGTATTGTGTGTGTATTACAATAGCGAGGATGTCTTGGTGTTGATCGCTATTTGGAGGTTCAAATGTTGGCTTAGGCCATATTCCAAGTGGCACTTTTTTTAATAAAATGGTCATATGACTTATTTTGTCTGCAAAATCAATGACATAATTTTGTAATTTGCATTTTCCCAACATCAAAGCTTACAAACGATCAATTGCAAATTACTAAAATGCAGCTATGGTAGTTTTACTGACTATAAATACAAAATTATGCATAAAACAAGTTACTACAATAAAGCATTTCACACTCCAAATAAGTATTTAGTCAAGTAAGATGTTGAAATATTAGTAGATTGTAATTATGGATTGTGGCTCACTTTTGAATTTCTCAGAAATTTAAATCAAAACACTAAAATTTACTTTTAAATTCTCAAAAATGTAACAAAATATCAAGATACTAGAATTTTCAGAAATTTGAGAAAACAGTAACATAAAATTTTATAATTAAAAAACAATAAAAAATAAAAAAATAAAACATTGAGTTACTCAACTATAAAATATAAGTAAAAATCTAATTATAAAATTTAATATATTAAACATACTACATTAAAAAAAGTAATGTAGCAGAAAAAATTATAATTTAATAAAAAATAAAAATTTAATATCGTGCAATGATTGATCCTTCTTACTTTTTATTATTTTCATTTAGAATTTTTAAATCTTTATTTTTAGTTAGTTTAAAATTCATATTAGATGAAAATAATTTTGAAACTATTATTCCAAACATATAAAATGTTTTTACCATAAATTGTATTTATAATTTAAAAATTAGATATGTTCTTTTTTTTATTTTATTTTGACTAGTGTACTTTTATAAACTCAATTGAGCTATTTAATTTGTTTAGCACTGGGCCATCTTTATTTACTATAAAAAAAATTATTTTACATAATGGCAACAAAATGTGTTTAAAATGTGAGGAAGGAAAAATTTAGATGAGTTTCACATTTAAAAAAATATAAAAATATCACTTTTCATATTGTAAACATTTTTTTAAAAGAACCACGTACAATAGAGTTGAGATACAATAAATATCATATTTGTGAATATTAAATTAATTATCTTAAAAACAGTGATGATATTCATAGTAACGTGACAGGTTATTCAAAATTATATTGTGAAGTTAACATTTCTGAAAAAGTTTTTTCTGATAAATGTACTAAATATGTTTGTAAAAATCATTTACAAAAACATAAAAAACTGAATTAAATAATAAAGAAAAAAAAATATGTAACTAAAAATGTAAAAAAAAATTGTAAAGAGGTCAAATATATTAATTACTTTTCTTCTCATCCTTATACAAGAAAGAATTATTCCCGTATATGTAAACTACAAAAAAATGTAAAAGCAAAAAATTCTAAACAAAATTAATTAAATTATTAATTTTTGAAAAATAAATAGTTTTCTTTTAATGAATCAAAAAAAAAATATGGTCAAGGAAAATATCAATAAACAAAATATACAATAATGGTTAAACTAAGTTTTCACTAAAAATAAAAATATATGTAAATAAATTATTTTTACAAGAATGTTTAATTATATAAATAAGTTTTCATTCTGACAATAAAAAGAATATAAATGATTTTTCAAAATATAAAATGAGATTGGACGAAATTGAATTTAATACTAGTGCTGAAATTAAAAAAGAATGTATTTTTTTAAATACCATCTGCTTCTTTATAATTTAACAAAAAATTATTAATTTTGTGAATATCAAAACAGATAATTAAATATGTAAACACCTTTATAAATTTTGGTGTTTGATTTTTAGTAAAAAAAAGTAGAAACATTTAATATTCGCTTTTCAAAAAATGAATAATGAAAAGTTTAATGATTTAAATATTGAAAAAAAAAAAAATTACAAGAAAAGATACAGTTTTTGAATTAAAAACACATTCATTATTGAAAATCTAGAAAATTATGTAATTCATGATACATTTTGAGAATCTCAAAAAAAAAAAAAAAAAATAATAATTTTAATAAATTATTTTATGAAAATTCAATGTAATATTAGAAGCTACATTTACATATCATGAGGTAAATATACAAGAAATGTGTTTTAGAAATTGAACTCAATAATTCATAACCAAACTAATTTAGATAAAGTCTTAAATATCTTTTCAATCACATTGCTATTAAAGTTCTAGAATTTGAAGAACGAGGTTCTAGATGGTCATTATATTCTATAAATAATCTGGAACTGTGTGTTAATAAATATAATCCAATAAATGCAAAAAAAAATAATAATAATAATTATATATATATATATATATATACATACACATACATAAAAATAATTAAAATTGTTTTATTTTTCTATAAAATCGGTGTTATATCCAGCAACAGATAATGCCGAGAGAATTTATAAATATAAAAATATTGGTTTAGAGATAAATATAATTTTAGAAAATTTTTCAAAATTTATTTATCAAAATTATTTTATCACAATATAATAATTATAAAAGTAAATTTTTTTCCTTGCAATGGATATTTCCTACTATATCATTGTAATGAAAAATTAAATGAGCATTATGAATACTGTTTAAAATTGAAGTTATAAAAATTAAAATGCTTGACTTTAAAGAAATTGTTCATTAAGAGTTAATTTTATAGCTTGTACCTATTTTGAATTTTTATTAAATAATGTGAATATTTGTAAACCAAATCGAGAATAATATTATGTATTAAAATATCAAAACCATGAAACAAAATTTTTTCTTATTATATGCAGTAATGGTGATTATAAAAAATTCAGTAGAATATATTGGTAATGATACAGCAGAAGTTTTTATTGAAAGGTTAAAAAATGAATCACAAGCAATTAAAAAAATTGTCAATAAAATTAAAAAGGCAAATACTAACTGTACAAAAACAAGAAAATTTTGATAATACAGCAATATGTAATATTTGTGAAGGCAATATTAATTAGGTTCCACAAAACCTTAAAGGGAATATTTTAGTTTTAAAAAATTTAATAAAACATTTTTTTAAATTTGAAAAAGCGTTAAATAAAGCAAACTTGGGTGCACATGAAAAACAATTAAATTTAAAAAACAAGCAGATAAAAGATTTTTAAAATAATAATAAATTAAATTGAAAATCATAAAAATAATAAAAATTTCAAAATCATGATTGTTGAAATTGGGCAGTCCACAAATCCATAGGAGTGCGAGGCGGTGGAGATCTCTTCTGAACAGCACGTTGCAAGGCATCCCAGATATGCTAAATAATGTTCATGTCTGGTGATTTAGGTGGCCAATGGAAGTGTCTAAAGTCAGAAGACTGTTTCTGGAGCCACTCGGTAACAACTCTCGAAGTGTGGGGTGTCGCATTGTCCCGCTGGAATTGCCCACGTCTGTCAGAATGCACAATGGACATGAATGGGTGTAGGTGATTGGACAGGATGCTTACGTATCTGTCACCTTGTAATGACCCAGTAGTCTTAACTTTCGGGACACGTGTTTAAATTTCTTTCGTTTCTCTTAAGCTTTGCCAAGCTTCATAATATTTTTATCGGGTTTGAAGTTTAAAGTCTTGGTGGCTCGTTTCCCGTGATAGTTTGTTTATCTGGCATACGGGTGCTATTTTACGATTATCCGGTACACGTGTGCTATTTTACGTTTATCAGGAGCCTGTTTACCGTTTCGTTTCGAAAGTTGAAGTTTTTGTTAAGCGTCAGCATTATTTAGCTTTTTTCAGAATGCGTCAACAAGTTTTGTTGTAAGAGAAGTTCGTTTCTCTTCATGTTGACGGCGTCAACAGTTTTAGTTCCTACGACGCAGTTACGATAACGTGTTGAGAGTGTGTGTGGCTAGGCCCTTATCTTAGAAGAGGGGGGTGAGAGGCAGCACACAAAGACGCGTCTGTCTGTCGCCCTTCGGGCAGTTTCTTCAGCAGTTACTTCGGGTCAGTCGCCCTTGAGGGCAGGTCGAGAGTCTCACTTCAGTGGCAGTTACTTCAAGTCAGTCGGCGACGAGGGCAGTCGCCCTTCAGTTCCGTCAAAGAATGGTCGTCTAGGTCGCGTTGGGCAGGACGATAACCCCCACATCGGCAACTAGACTTTATTTTATTTCTCCGCCGGTGTGGGAGGTTGACGCATTTAATATTTCTTTCGATGCAAGTTTTGAGACATTAATAATCTGTAAACGAATGTGGCGCTGGTCTGTACTTGTATATTTATCTCTGAACGGTTCGTACTCTGCATACTGGAAATTCGTATGTGAACTGTGTCATTCAAATGATAAATAAAGAATAGAACAAAATACGCTGGAACTGGACCTTATTACTTAATAAATTGGTGTCAATTGTACTATGTCTTGTGTTCCACCTTTGAGCAAGCCGTGGCAACGTAATATTCGGAAGTGTAAACTGCCCGAACGTTACAACCTGTCAGAGTCGTATCTAGACGTACAGGGGTCCCATTTCACGCCAACTGCACACGCCCCATTCCATCACAGAGTCTCTACCAGCTTGAACAGTCCCCTGTTGACAGGTAGGGTCCATGGATTCATGAGGATGTCTCCGTACCCGTACACGTCCATCCGTCCGATACAATTGGAAACGAGACTCGTCAGACCCGGCAACATGTATCTTTTTCCGGCCGCAGCGATGTTGAAGATTTGATGTTTTACCGGATTCCTGATATTCACGGTATACTCGTGAAATGGTCGTACGCGAAAATCCAAATTGTATCGCTACCTTGGAGATGCTATGTCCCATCTCTCGTGCGCCGACTATAACACCACGTTCAAACTCAATTAAATCTTGATAACCTGCCATTGTAGCAGCAGTAACCGATCTAGCAACTTTGCCAGATGCTTGTGGTCTTATATAGGCGCTGCCGACCGCATCGCGTTACTCTAATTGGTTCCATACCTCTGTTATTTGCATATGCACGCCTATACCATTTTTTTTGGCTCTCCAGTGTACAATGCAGTTATTGTCTATTTTTCTAGTTTTTGGCTTTTTCTCCATTTACATAGTTGTTATCTGTTATTCTTTTGGTTAAAAGGACTGCTAAAGGGCTTTTTATTTTATCTTTGCTGAAGATTTTGTGTAGGGGTATATGAACCATGAAATTCTAAACTGCTACTTGGCATTGTTGGGTGTCAAGTTACAAAACGTTGCATGCAGGCGGTATCTATTAAGAGAGATAGTAGTACCCTGATGCTTGTTGTGAAGGCCTTCTCCATCTCTTCGTGCTTTTTTGTCAAGCCCTGATGACTCTTATCTCTGGATCCTTTAGCGTTCTTCCATCTCGTGTTCTACCCTTTGAATTGACTCAAAAGAATCTATTTGTTTCGTAGTGACAAATTATAGGATTATGTTCACTCAATAATTAGTTCATTTTGAATTAATTGTTTACGAACGACCTATCACTATTTCACACCTTATCATAGATCCTGAGCTACCCTCATGGTGGTTACCTAATAAAAAAATAAAAATTTTTTTTTACCTAACAATTTATTTAAAAATTAAAAAAATTATAAAAGTATTTAGCAGAAAAGTAGTTGAAATTGCAGTAAAAAATTTAAGTAACTGGCAAATTAATAAACCAAAAATGAATTGTTTCCAGGTAACAGAAGAGGAGCACAAATTAAAAAGTAATAAAAATGGATAAATTTTGCAAAATAGTTTGTAACATTCAATAAATAAAAAAAATTTTATTAAAATTTTTAAAGTTAGCCAAAATTATAGTGATGCAAGGGTCTACTTCTACCTATACAATGAATTTGAACACATAATTGGATTGTACCTGAGACACAAAGGAAAGGCTAGAATTGTACGATCCAATCATAAATATTATATTGAGTTTATTTCAGCAGAAAATCAGTCTTAAATATTCATTGAATTTTATATTTCCATTCCTTATCACATTTATTTGGTATATTTTTTCTACCTCCGATTTGTTATTTGTCCCCCACTCAGATTTTCCCAGATTTTTGCATGTGGGTATCGTGCTGGATGATTATGCTGGCCGGTGGTTTCCTCGGGGATCTCCTGTTTATCTCGCCCTTGCATTCTGGCACTGCTCCATACTTACTTCACTTCACCTTCATCGGCTCTCAAGACCTCGATGTTACGAGCCACCCAAATCTCTCTTCTCCTCCTCCTCTCCTCCCCTGATATAGATTTTTTTGGAGTTTTGAATGTGGAAATGAGTTATATATATACTTCAAAATGTGTAATTTTTCATTAATCCCTCCTGTTATTTGTGCGTCCCCCTTAATTTTTGCGTAAAAATAGAATTTTTGAGGAATAGCATTATTTTATTGCATTTTAAGAGAAATATAGCTGCATTTTGTTTTTATTTGAAAAGTATGGATATTTCTGTCACATTTTGAACTGTTTTGGAATAGCACAAAATGGGATTTTATTAATTTTTGGCTAATTTAGTACGTAAAATATTGATTTTTAGTGCAAAAATAATTAAAATGATAGCAATTTTTGATAAATTGAAAAATTGCACTACAATTGGTATTTATCACATACTACACATAACCTTAAACACCAATTCATTGCACTGCCACACTTGGCCATCCAATTTGCTTTGCTTGTATTTCCTACACTTGATAAGATCACACGCCGGGTTGCGTCAGTATGCTGGAGGGGCAAAGAGGTGTTGGGACCAGGCTGTGGTCCTGGCTGACCGAGGTCAGAGTCTATACCCCCCACCCTCCTGCTGAGCTCGGTCTGGAACAGTTCCCCAGAAGCTGGTGGCCTCGAGGCGGTGTTATGGTGGATGATGGCACACGCTGTTCTGGTGTGGAGGTCTGTAACCCGGACTGGGCTACATTCCTCTTTCAACTGGCAGCGCTGAGACTACTGGTCAGCGGGAAACCATTTAGGAATGCCATCAGCCAGTCAGTGGTCCGGGTGATGGAACATTCGTCAGAAGTTCCAGTAGTAGAAGTAAATGGTGTCCACTATGCTACACAAATTAGCTGTCATGTCATTAGTAATGGTTGTGTTTTTCAATGATAAGGAGACTGATTTGTAAAAATTGTAAAATGGACATTTAATTCAGGTGAAAATAGTAGAACACTAGCCCAATCATACTCTCTTTGCATCATTGGCAGAATACAGCAGTGTTGCAGTTTCTTGGTTAGATGTGTTGTTTTCCACCGCTATTTTCAGTCGTCTGCTACTGAGACCACCTGTCCCTCCTGCACATCAGCGGTCTCAACAAGAAGTGTAGACTCAAACCCAGGCGCCTGATTACCATTCGCAGAAACGCTCATCAGGCTGTCTGCAGATGCTGTTCCCCGCGTTACCTGGCTCGGGTCCCCCTTGCTGTCGGGTTGGAGTTGTGCCTGCATGTCGTCCAATTGGTAATGGACATGGTTAAAGGCTGGTAGGTTGACGGGCATTGTGACGTCATAGACTCCTGCTCTTTATTCCCTCAGAGCTGGGAATATTAGGAATGTGATTTAATTTGGACGTCACAATAAAAGGCATTTAAATTGCATAACAATTTAAGGTGTGTTGTGTATGTGTGTTATGCTTTGTTAATGACGGGTTTAGAGTGTTCATAATGGTTGGAGGGACATTTTGTGAATGAGGCAAGACAAGCACTTGGGGCAGCCTGCATCTCTTTGTCTAAGAGCGCTGCTACAACGGGGTGACGCTAACGGCTGATGCAGACCGTAGTGCAGACAGTCGCTCTATCCATTTCAATGAATGCTGATCCTCNCAGCGCTGCTAAAACGGGGTGACGCTAACGGCTGATGCATACCGTAGTGCAGACAGTCGCTCTATCCATTTCAATGAATGCTGATCCTCCTGGTGAGTAGTTCCATTGGCGTGCTGTAGGTTGCAGGATGACCACTTTATTTATGATCGCTCGTTTGTTTCCTGTATATTTTTGTAGTTAAGCAACTTACTACCATAGAGAATAAAAACACTTGCTACTTATGCCATTTTTATGTACCATATAAACAAAATACTTGTTTTTCCACCTTCCTTCGTGCCTGCGCATATTGACCAGATATTTTATTAGCTCATTCTTCAGGACAAATTTATTGATAGCGAACCTCGAACACCCTGCCAATCGGCTGCTGATCAGCTGCCGACCTCGAGTTAAAAGTTGTCAAACTTGATTTGTGTGGCACTGCTCTGCACATCAGCACTGATGTCCTAGGTCATGTGAACCCGCCACATTTCAGCACTGCACTGCACTGCACTGCACATCATCAGCCCAGTGAACAGGGCCTTAACTTCCAGTAGTTTTCAGTCTGCACTTAATAATCCAGAACTGTTATTTTGTTATTGCTCCCTCGTAGCCTTGTATCCCAGTAAACTCAATTTAGCAATTTTTTAATCTCATTTCTTATCTGCCATCAGTGCTCAAAGAATAATAAAGGCATTGAATATCTAACAATGTAAGAAAGTGTTAAAAATTATTTATGTCTTGTGCCCAAAATTGTAAAAAATCCTCTGAAAAACAATTTATGATGAAAATAGGGTAAATATATATATTTCTTTTGTACACCATTTCCCGTACGAGAAGTCTGTATGCCTCGCAAGAAATGAAAAACATTGTGAGACTACCATATTTATAATATTGCAGCCCCACAGTTAGGTGCCATTTTGTAATGTTCGTCTGTTTACACTGCAGAATATTACTTTGCCACAACTAGCTCAAGGTAGAAACATGAGACTCAGTGAATGGACGCAGATTAATTAAAAAAAGAAGTTCCAGAGTATTTTGTTAGATATGTTTATTTAACTCTTTAAGTTTCCCAGTTCACAAACGAANATTGAATATCTAACAATGTAAGAAAGTGTTAAAAATTATTTATGTCTTGTGCCCAAAATTGTAAAAAATCCTCTGAAAAACAATTTATGATGAAAATAGGGTAAATATATATATTTCTTTTGTTCACCATTTCCCGTACGAGAAGTCTGTATGCCTCGCAAGAAATGAAAAACATTGTGAGACTACCATATTTATAATATTGCAGCCCCACAGTTAGGTGCCATTTTGTAATGTTCGTCTGTTTACACTGCTGAATATTACTTTGCCACAACTAGCTCAAGGTAGAAACATGAGACTCAGTGAATGGACGCAGATTAATTAAAAAAAGAAGTTCCAGAGTATTTTGTTAGATATGTTTATTTAACTCTTTAAGTTTCCCAGTTCACAAACGAAGTTCCAGTATTAAGAGTATGAACCTCTCACAGATAAATATAAAAGTACACACCAGCGCCACAGTCGTTTACATATCATTAATGTCTCCAAACTTGCATAAAAATAAATATAAAATGCGTCAACCTCCCACACCGGCAGAGAAAAAGTCTAGTGGCCGATGTGGGGGTTATCCTCACACACGACACGACCTTGACTAGCATTGTACGATGCCTGCCTTGAAGTGACTGAAGAAAACTGCTCTAAGGGCGCCAGACAGACACGTCTTTTGTTCTGCCTCTCGCCCCCCTCTCCAGAGATAAGGGCCTGGCCACGCACGCTCGCAACACATTATCGTAACTGCGCCGGAGGAACTAAAACTTGTCGACGTTGCCTGAACTAATCTAATTAATGCTGACGCTTAACAAAACAACTTTCAAAATGAAACGGTAAACGGACTCCTGATAAAACGTAAACAGCAGACGTCCGCCAGATAACCTACAATAGCACACGTCTGCCCGATAAACAAACTATNAAACGTAAACAGCAGACGTCCGCCAGATAACCTACAATAGCACACGTCTGCCCGATAAACAAACTATCACGGGAAACGAGCCACTGCAACTTTAAATTTTAAACCCGATAAAAATATTACGAACCTTTCCAAAGCTTCATACACACGAAAGAATTTTACACCCATGTCCCGAAAAATTAAGAATATTGCGTTATTACAATGTATATTGCTTTTGTACACCATTTCCCTTACGAGAAGTCTGTAGGCCTCGCAAGAAATGAAGAACATTGTGAGACTATCTCAAAAAAAAATTTATTCCTAGAATTTAAATGAATTCACTTCACACAGCTACATCCAGTTCAGAGCCCTACAATCTGAAAACCAAACAATGCTGTACTGAATCCAATATTTGTTAACAAAGAGAATCCAATGCATAACAGAATGTCTAATGCATAACAGAATGTCTCAAGGCAGGTATGCAGAATTTTTTTATGGTAATTTCTTCTAGTTCCATTTTTCTAATGTTGGTAGCTACCAATTTTTTAAAGTATACTCTTGGAAATGAATCTGGTATTTGAATCTGAATTAACCTCTCAGTTCAAGATGTCTGCAGACAGCTTCATGTTTGTATTGCTGGAATGACCATAACACTGCTCTTCTGAGGTAGTGTCACCTTACAGTACAATCCGCTTGTAGTTGTGTTGCTTATAAACTACTCACGCTGGCTACGTTGGTCTGTTTTTTACTGCTGGTGGATCTCTCAGCGGTTGTTCTTGTTGTCCGATGCCAATTTGCATCATACGATGCCGGTTTAAAGGTATGAAATGGAACAACCGCTTTTCTATGTAAAATCGCGTAGTTCATTTTAGGTAATTACATGTATGTGCATCTACAAGATAAAAAGTGCGTTTATCCGGGCCTTTACGCGCTTCAGAACCACATTTTTTGTAAGTTCACTCATAAATTTAATTACAGTGACTACGTAGTTGCAGTTTGATATCGGTAGAGGTAGCAAGAATACTTGTTACCTACCACAAACGCCAATCAGTAATGCTAATTGATTTGGAAGTGATAGCGGACAGGTGGCCTCACATCTTCAGTCGACTGATGTAGGTATGTTAATTTTACTTTTTTNTGATTTGGAAGTGATAGCGGACAGGTGGCCTCACATCTTCAGTCGACTGATGTAGGTATGTTAATTTTACTTTTTTTAATTTTTGGAGTGAGAAAGCCATTTGCTTTTGGCATTCTGATTCTTAAATAAGTTATTTAAAATTATTGAAGTCTGGCAGTCCTGTATATGAATGTAGTAATGTCCAGCCACAAATAAGCAAATTTTGTGGTTTTTAAAATTGGAAATATGTCTTTATGGTAAACATCATCAATAAAACAACANGATTTGGAAGTGATAGCGGACAGGTGGCCTCACATCTTCAGTCGACTGATGTAGGTATGTTAATTTTACTTTTTTAATTTTTGGAGTGAGAAAGCCATTTGCTTTTGGCATTCTGATTCTTAAATAAGTTATTTAAAATTATTGAAGTCTGGCAGTCCTGTATATGAATGTAGTAATGTCCGGCCACAAATAAGCAAATTTTGTGGTTTTTAAAATTGGAAATATGTCTTTATGGTAAACATCATCAATAAAACAACANGCCACAAATAAGCAAATTTTGTGGTTTTTAAAATTGGAAATATGTCTTTATGGTAAACATCATCAATAAAACAACATGTAACATCCTTCAACATTTTATATTTGAATAAATTATAATTACATTTATTGCACTTAAAAATATTATAGGTCTCTTTTTTTCTAATGTTACATTTATAAACATAATTATCATATGGGACAAATATAAACCAAACATGTTTAGCATTTATTGCGGATTTTCAGGATAACTCACAGTAAACATTAGTCGCTTTTCATTCCATTCCGTTTTACCAGAAAATTTTGATACAGCATCAGGGTTAATGACAACATAAAGTAGTTCTATCTAAACTGTTGTACATGTACTCTCACTTATTAACATTTTCATTCTCACCTTCCCGCTTACCCTAACTGCAACGTATTTTAGTAAATAAGTAATTTATTTGCATACAATCTCTTTCTTTCAAAAAGTATTCTGTTCACTTCAGTGATTTGTAACAATTCATCTACATACACTCGTGATATAAGTAAACCAACTCCCTATTACATTTTATTCTCGAATTCATTTTAATACCTTATTTACATTCTGTGGTATAAATATTTTTTTTTGATGAACCCTTAACAATAGACCTCTTTCATGATATTCACAATGTGAATATTGTTGTAAATGACTAACTAAAATAAAATGTAGAAATACTGTACCTTGAATATTTTTTTGTGCCTGAAAGTACAGTGAGTTCATGTTCAGGGTAAGCAGAAAAATGCTTCTTTCCACAAATACAGGACAGTTTTGGGAACAATTATGTTTTGTGTTGTCATGATTACATTGCTATACGTGTACTGTATTCTAATCTATAGAATAAATCGCTATTGGGTCATTGTTGTTTGATAGCATGGGATCCATACACATGATGATTCACTTGTGTCATGAATGGATTCAAGTAATTGGGTATTAAAAACTGTACACATTTCTCGTTATTCGTAGTATATAAATTGATCGGAAAAACATGAAAATGAGATTATCAAATGTTACGGGGGGCTAGTAATACTATGTACAGCCTATGCAGCGAGTCATCACAATACAGACAAGAACAGAAGCAAAGGGGAATGTCACTATTCTAGGCTTCCGATTATACGTACATCAACAATGGCATCTGTGGTACGTATCTCTGCAATATTATTTCGTTACAGACAAATTTATATACAGCTGAAACAAAAACCAATTAAATTAATGTTGCAAAATGGATAAAAATGATTTATAATGTTCTATTTCAACTTGCTTTTGGAGGATAGGAGATGACAGTGAATTTAAAACTCAAAATGCACGTCTCTGTAATGAAGAAAACCTTCTTTTTGTGATAATAGAGCATTAGGCAACTGTTGAAAATTCTTGTTTACAATGTATCATTATTGTTTTTCTAACAATTTAAATTTTACAGTGTCTCAACGCACAGAAAGAAATACATTCAATAAATCAGTCTGTAACACTAAATGTAGGAAGCAAAAAAAACAATGTGTGTGTTGGTTTAACTCTGCAGCTATAAAAATCTCGACCATTTCACCATAACACTTTTCAAAATATACGAGTGAGATGCATAAATGATTCACAACAAGGTCATACACAATGTTTAACATTACGTACGGCTCAAGATTTATTGTTGACATTTCAGATCAGCTTGACTCACATATCCTGTTACGCCTCGCCTCAACTATAAGAACCAACAATTTTAATGATGTAATGACATGTATTTATGAGAAAACTAAAGCACATGTCCTTCCTCCATTCCAACAAAGAAAACACTGTACTAGATTAGTTAAGAAATAATTTGAGTCCACTCAGATTTAATCTAAGATCACTTGTCAGTACTAGAATGACCATCAAACGTGAGTTAATGTGAGTCGGCTGTATGACTAGTTAGAGCATTAATAACCCACGCTACTTTGTTGTAAGGCTGAATTTTATTTTACAATGCTAAACTAAGTTTAAAGTTAATTACCGGGAATAACTGAATTTACTATTACATGTTATACAAATGTAAAAATGTTGTGGCTGGGTTACGTTGTTAACTGCGAGAGTCCTATACTAAACAAGTTATATTTAATTTTGTGTTATCCAGATGTACTGAATTGAAGTGGGCCTATATTCTTTGTCGAGTTATCTCAAAAACAATGAATATACTGTGTGCAACTTTGGCACTTTATTATAAATTTTTATGTAACCTAATTTTTATGTTATCAGGAAAAAATTATTTATGTAACAATGCAAGGCATGTGAACAAGAGGTAAATATAAGTTCTACCTTGAATTCCGTCCATATCAGTAAAAAAAATGAGTTTTGTTATACACTTTTTAGATATTATTATTTTTGATGGTTTTCCCCTACAGTTTTATTAGATTCAAAAGGCAAACACAAGTTACNACACTTTTTAGATATTATTATTTTTGATGGTTTTCCCCTACAGTTTTATTAGATTCAAAAGGCAAACACAAGTTACATGGTTTATTAGGCTTTGTTTTGAGCTATTATCTTACTATTGTCCATTTCATGTAAGTGGGGTAAATTTTGACAGTTCTAGAAAAGTAGTATGGCCACAAGTATCCTTCCACCACAGCTGTTTTGTCGCTGAAGAAGAAGACGTTTGTAAACAAACATTTGAGTAGAAAGGAAGAATTGCATTTTCCTCTTTCCTCGTGTTTCCTGTCATGGCAGGCACTGAAAGACTGACGTTAGCTAACTTTATAGTAATGAATTTAGGGTATTATAGTTAGGTTGGCATTCCAACCTGTTTTATTTTTGTAATTGCCAAGTTAAGTTACTTGGGGGTTCTGTTTATTTATTTCGAGAGAAAAAAAGGAATTGGGGGGGGGCTTTTAGTTTAACATATTTCGTGAGATGGCATTGTTTTATGAGTGTGTGGCATTTTGAGTTACATATTGTTTTGATAGAGCAGTGGAAAATTTTGCTTGTATGGAAATTACATTCAAATTATTGTAACTTAAAAAATTTAAACTTTAATGAAAAAACAAAATGTGATACATACGTCGCTGTTTGTATTTGTACAGATGCAGCAATACACACACACACACACACTTTGACCAAAGTTAGCCTTACGCTGGTTGAATTTACGATATAGGCCAATAAACAAATATTATTTACACACTACAAAAGTGTTGAAAGTGCGGCTTTTTCAGGCCACCTGCATTTCAATAATTATAGTAACAATTTACAAATACGTTATTTACAAAACACGCAAACTTACTGTTTCTAAAATTTGCAACCTCTTGGACATGTGTTTTTATATGGAATCCCTAGCAAGTTAACTTCACTAAAATCACGTTTGTTCGTCACTAGCATTAAATAATTTATTTGCAGAATCATTCAATAAAATAAACTCTGCGCACGTTTCCTGAAACCAACAAACTTAATCTTAGAAACGTAAATTATATTTGTGTCGCTTCATTGCGGACGGCGGTTGAGGAAAACGGTCGAGCGAGCAGTTTTATAAAGCGTTAAACACTTGCCGATTAATATTACATTTCACTCAAGAAAAACGAAAATGCAATAAAACTGTACCTACAACCAACTATGCTTAAAGAAAACAAATATAAAAATAATTAACTACCGATAAAATATTCTGACATCACCAACAAGATACCCGTATAAACACAATGAGAAAAAAGCACACACACAATAGCGTTCACCAGACTGGAAACACAAACATGTCTAGCCTTTAGCCTTTGGCTGGAAACTTTTACTGTTCGTACGTATCGACGTGCTCTGTCATAATTTCTAAACATGTTTTTAAAGTCCATTCACTAAAAGCCAAAAAATGTAATATTGCTTTAAAAAGATAATTTAAACCATAAGAGTTGTAGGTATAATTAAAATTTTAAATTACAACTTTTAGATCTCAGTACTATTTTCTTCCAAAGCCATCATCAAAATCGTTAACTTAACAACATGCATCCCACGGCAATTCATCAGCTGATACAATACTTTACAAACAAGAGCATTTACTGATTACATAGTGTGTAGGTTGGTCACATTGTCCATTTCATATAAGTTGGGTAAAATCTTGCAGACAACGTGACCAACCTACACACTATGTAAACAGTAAATGCTCTTGTTTGTTAAGTATTTTATTAGCTAATGAATTGCTGCGGAATGCGTGTCGTTAAGTTGGCGATTTTGATGATGGCTTTATAAGAAAATAGTACTCAGAACTAAAAGTTATAATTTAAAATTTTAATTATATTTACAACATTTACGGTTTAAATAATGTTTTTAAAGCAATATTAAATTTGTTTGGCTTTTAGTAAATTAACTTTAAAAATATGTTTAGCAATTATGACAGAGCATGTTGACACATACGAACAGTAAATATTTCCAGCCTGGTGAACGCAGTTGTGCATCTGCTTTTTTCTCATTGTGTTTATATAAGTCCCTTGTTGGTGTTGTTGGAATATTTTATTAGTACCTGGTTAATTATTTTGTTTATTTTCTTTTTTTAAGCATAGTTGGTTGTAGGTACCATTGTAGTGCGTTTTTTTGAGTGAAATGTAATGTTAATCGGCATGTGTTTACCGCTTTGTAAAAGGCTCATTCCGTAATTTTCCTTAATTGCAGTACGCAATGAAGCGACACGAATATAATTTACGTTTCTAAGATTAAGTTTTTTGGTTTTAGGAAATGTGCGCAGTGTTGATTTTACTGAATGATTCTGCAAATAAATTATTTAATGCTAGTGACAAACAAACGTGATTTTAGTGAAGTTAACTTACAAGAATTTCCATAGAAAAAAAACTTGTGTTCCAGAGGTTGCGAATTTTACAAACAGTAAATTAGCCTGTTTTGTAAATAATGTATTTCTAAACCATTAATATAATTATTGAAATGCACGTGGCCTGAAAAAGCTGCACTTTCAACACTTTCATAGTCTGTAAATAATATTTGTTTCTTTGCCTATATCGCAAATTTAACAAGTGTAAGGTTAACTTCGGTCAAAGTGTGTGTATTGCTGCATCTGTATGAATACGAACGACGTATGTGTCAGGTTTTGTTTTTTCATTGAAGTTAAAACTTTTGAAGTTATAATAATTTGATTGTTATTTCTATACGAGCAAAATTTTCCAGTGCTCCATCAAAACAATATGTAACTCAAAATGCCACACACTCATAAGAACATCAGAACAATGCAGTTTCACGAAGGATGTTAAACTAAAGCCCCCCACCCCCACACACTGTTTCCTTTTTCCCCTCAAAATAAAAAACAGAACCCTGAGAAACCAAACTTGGCAATTACAAAAATTAAACAGGTTGAAATGCCAACCTAACTATAATACCCTAAATTCGTTACTAGAAAGTTAGGTAACGTCAGTCTTTCAGTGCCTGCCATGACAGGAAACACGAGGAAAACACAAGTGTGCATCGGACTCAAACATTTGTTTACAAGCGTCTTTTTATTCACTGACAAAACAGCTGTGGTTGGAGGATACATTGTGGCCATTCTACTTTTCTAGAACTGTCAAAATTCACCCCACTTACATGAAATGGAAAATAGCCAAACCATACAAAAGCAGTTAAATATTTATTTGTGCNATTCTACTTTTCTAGAACTGTCAAAATTCACCCCACTTACATGAAATGGAAAATAGCCAAACCATACAAAAGCAGTTAAATATTTATTTGTGCATCGCAAAGAATGGTAATAGTCGGTGTCATACAGTATTATTTACTGAATGTGTTCTTCTTTTCAGCAAAGCTAAATAAATAACCAAAAATTTTAAGATTGGACATGTCACAGCTACTGTGAGACATTTAATGTTTTCTTTCATCATTGAATAGTTAAAACCATACTTGAACAGTTAGGTATTAAGTCACAGATGGTCACTTTTAGTGNGTTTTCTTTCATCATTGAATAGTTAAAACCATACTTGAACAGTTAGGTATTAAGTCACAGATGGTCACTTTTAGTGGCTGACTTTGTCTCTCTCTCCCCCTCTCACTCTCACTCTCAAACACATATACACTCTGACAGATATACAGAACTCATACTCGTAGTTCGATGACTATTGTCCAGCTTACTGTAACAGTCTGTAAGAAAGTGCAGGCTCTCCACTTGAAATCCAGCCACTTAATTTCATCTAATCATAATGATAGAACTGTATAAGTTGAATTACATTATAAAAAGTAGACAGAACGCAGAAGTACTCACAGGACATTACTCGTGGATGGATAGATAAATCCACACACAAAAGTTGGATGAACACATTTTCCACACGGTTGCAACATTTCACTGGCTAGACCACCTTCATTAGGCAGTGAGTGGTGACACTGCAGTCAGTTGAGCGGTTGTTGACAAAGAGTGACGTAAGCGGCCAGGAGGTGACCTAGGGTGAGGTGGAAAATTTGAAATATGGCAGAGGGGTTATCTTATGTTTAAGCCATGTGTCTGTTTGGATTTGGTGATGTATTGGTGAGTCACTTTCCAGCATCGCACTTCTGCACTCTTATTAGAAGGAGATAGAGTCCTCACCACTCTAGTTGTGTAACAGGAGTCAAAGTCTGGTAGTGAGATGCTGCATGTGCTGCAACTGGCTTCTCCTGCTAATTTACATTTGCCCCAGCTATGGCTTGTTTGGTGTCCGCTCTGGCCATTCATTCTCTGTCTAAGAATGTTGGTGGTGAAGCCAATGTACTCTGCATTGCAGTGAACATACTGTAGCTGGTAAATAAGGTTTCCTGCTGCACAGTTGTAGCTGCCCTGNCAGCAGATAAGATTTTCTGTTTCACGGCTGTAGCTGCCCTGGATAGGATAAGTCTGATTGGTGAGTCTGCTGTTGAAGGAGGTGGAAGACTGGTGTATAGCACAAGAGCTGCAACGTGGGCTATTGCAAGGATGAGACTCCCGGGGGGTGGTGATATTACTGACTGTGGCATTGGGTGGCCATTTGAGGTGCACCGATTTGTTGTAGGTAAAAACCCACTAACCGCCTTCAATACCTACATTTCGACAGCTACTCTCCATTTTATGCCAAGAAATCTCAGCCGTATAATCTTGCCACCAGACTTAAACAAGCAGCGTGATGTAATAGCCAAAACTTTCCTCAACAGAGGCTACCTCAAATCCCTGGTTTACAAACAGATTCAGCATGCAACTTCAACCACAGATCCTCAGACAAAGATCAGTAACTCAGATATCCGTTTGGTTGTCGCTGACCACGACGTCATGGACAAATTCAAAACCATTCTCAACAGCAAACACAAAATTCTGGCCTTATCACTGGTCACTCAGAACTTGTTCTCCAAACCTCCCAGATTGGTCTTCAAATGACCTCCCAACCTTCAAACCAAACTGGTGCACCCCAAATTGCCATTCAATTCCAGAGTCAGTAACATCACAACCACCAGGGGATCTCATCCTTTCAATAGCCCATGCTGCAGCTCTTGTGCTATACACCAGTCTTCCACCTCCTTCAACAGCAGACTCACCAATCAGACTTATCCTATTCAGGGCAGCTACAACTGTGCAGCAGGAAACATTATCTACCAGCTACAGTACGTTCACTGCAATGCAGAGTACATTGGCTTCACCACCAACATTCTTAGACAGAGAATGAATGGCCATAGCGGACACCAGACAAGCCATAGCTGGGGCAAATGTAATTTAGCAGGAGAAGCCAGTTGCAGCACATGCAGCATCTCACAACCAGAGTGGTGAGGACTCTACCTCCTCCTAATAATAGTGCAGAACTCCAATTCTGGGAACTGGCTGGCCAACCAATACATCACCAAATACAGACAGACATCTGGTTTAAACATAAAATAACCCCTCTGCCACATTTCAAATTTTCCGCCTCACCCCAGTTCACCTCCTGGCTGNACAGACATACATCTGGTTTAAACATAAAATAACCCCTCTGCCACATTTCAAATTTTCCGCCTCACCCCAGTTCACCTCCTGGCTGCTAGGGTCACTGTTTGCCAACTACCACTCACCAGACTGCAGTGTGCCACTACTTGCTGCCTGATGAAGCTGGCCTAGCCAGCGAACCATCGCAACTGCACATCCACATGGAAAACCATTTCTTATTTTTTAGAAGTGCAGTCACTTCAAATTGAAATGTGTTCTCCAAAATCAGCTATAACTGATGGATGTCTTTTATTGCTAGAACTATAACAAAAATAGCCTTGAAGTAAATGTGGTTATTGCAAGTTGCATAATGCACCTGAAATGCTGGAACGGCCTCTTAAAGAAAGTCCTTAGTTCACAACTTTTGTAAAAAACTGAAATTATTTTGACATGGATAAAAGTACAAAATTTGGAAACATTTTCATTTAAAGTTCTTACAGTGTAATAAGTATGGTTTATATAATTTTCTGTACAATGCATGTAAACTCAATGCTTACACTAAAAGTGTTTTTCTGTAACTTACATATTATTGTAATTTAATGACAAATTGAATAGTGCTGTAACATGAACCAAGTTTTCTCATTATCCTTACGCGTTTTCAATTTTGTTCACTGGAATCATAAACAATTTTTAATATTCAAATTATACGTCAAAATATATTGTAATTCTGTGCACATATAGAAAACTGTGCTCATATTTGCGATCATAGAGCTTCAGACCTTGGTTGTCAGCTGTTGCAGGAAATAGCAAAGCTATCAGTCACAAGAGTAAACTTACATCTATGACGAGTTGAGCTTCCCACCTTCATGCAGCATTTGTAGTTAGATGCACACAAATCATTACGGTAAGTTAAGTTGTTCTTTCTTGGACTGGACTGGACTGTGCTGTACATTAAGGTGGTAGCAGTGTGGATCATATTTACCCTGTCTCTTGATATCAAGCTGAATTGTAGCCTTTGGACTTTATTTACCTACCGTGGTTTTGCTAATGATGTAATTTCAAAATATTTGGTTAAAGAGAGTAATTTTTGAAAATAACCCATTGCTCCCACATATTTTTGTTACAAAACTTATGTTTTTACTTATGATAATCTGCAAAGATCTCTCAAACATTTCATTATGTACTCGATTGTGCTGAAAATTTTTTGGAGGAAACTACTATATAGTTATAAACAAGAAACGTTAAATTTATTATTTTACATATGTATAAATATTTTACAGATTCACATTTGACTTCTGTATGTACATCTACCTCTAACACAATATCACATGTGACTACTGTATGTTGTAGATGGAGATTGTGTTATAGTGATGTGACTACTGTATGTACATCTACCTCTAACACAATATCACATGTGACTACTGTATGTTGTAGATGGAGATTGTGTTATAGTGATGTGACTACTGTATGTACATCTACCTCTAACACAATATCACATGTGACTCGTCTGTGGCTTCATTGTATGTACACTTGCACTTATTGTAGTTACACTTAAAAATACTTACAATACTTATAATACTTTCTGACTAGATTTGACCTCGATACCCAGTAATGGGCATTTAAAAAATGTTTGAATAAAATATAAATACAAACACTAAAAAAAAAATATCACAATAATGAGATCACATTTGTGTCACATTGCTGTGCCCCTTAATACACATACACGCACAAGCACTGACATGCATACACACCTAACACATGCATACATGTTTGTATATTATTTATGTATGTATATATGCATGCACGTATTTATACGTATAGAAATAATGACTAGTAAATGGAATGATATCGCTGACTAGAATAAACTCTCACCAGAAGCAAGCTTTCTACTTTTGCATTTCTTGTCCTTTGTCACACACACCTCATCTTTAGCTATTTCACAGAATGTCAGCTGGTGATAAAGCGGAGAGATTCGGTCAGCTCTTAACGTCGTGGTCTTGAGTGCCGACGAGGGTGAAGTGCTGGAATGCAAGGATGGGGGTAGTGGGAGATCCCAGAGAAAACCCGCCGACCAGCGGCATCGTCTATCGTGGTCCCCACAATCCAGGAGCAAACCCAGTTCGCCTATATGGGAGACGAGTAGTCTGACCACTACACCACTACGGCCCCTGCTGGTGATAAAGACCTCTGCTGTCGAGCACTGCTCAGATCCCTCTCACTGTACGTCAGCTGCCTCCACACCGCGCTTCTTGCTAACGCCCGCATTCTACTGTACTGTTTGTCTAATGTTTCCGTTTTCAAACCTGCTATAAAAGACCTTCGCCATTGACCAACATAATTTTACTATGTTGATTAACTTTCTAAATGATGATTCACGTTGGCACAACCAGTAACCTCATATCCCTAACTCTTGGACAGACCTGTACCCGAAGCAGCAGCACCTCACTACCGGGAATCAAACCCAGTTCGCGTATATGGGAGATGAGTAGTCTGACCACTACACCACTATGGCCTCTGCTGGCGATAAAGACCTCGAGCATCTATGGAGCGTAACATTCACAGTTAGCTATTTTGTGGACTTTTTTTTAAACTTCTGTTCAGCTGCAAAGAGTTTTGCNTATGGAGCGTAACATTCACAGTTAGCTATTTTGTGGACTTTTTTTTAAACTTCTGTTCAGCTGCAAAGAGTTTTGCGCTGAAAATTGGAAAGACATTAGCATCTATTTGATACTTTCCTAGGATGGTTTATTTGATATCTGTTGCCTAATTCAAGAAGGAATTTAAGTTTGTCTTCAGTGGCCACGTGTCTGATTGTAAAAACTGTAGAAACTGTAAAGATAACAAAAATTATAAAAAAATTAGTACAGTAAATTATGCAACAAATAAAGCTTTAAAGCNTATGGAGCGTAACATTCACAGTTAGCTATTTTGTGGACTTTTTTTTAAACTTCTGTTCAGCTGCAAAGAGTTTTGTGCTGAAGATTGGAAAGACATTAGCATCTATTTGATACTTTCCTAGGATGGTTTATTTGATATCTGTTGCCTAATTCAAGAAGGAATTTAAGTTTGTCTTCAGTGGCCACGTGTCTGATTGTAAAAATTGTAGAAACTGTAAAGATAACAAAAATTATAAAAAAATTAGTACAGTAAATTATGCAACAAATAAAGCTTTAAAGCNTGTAGAAACTGTAAAGATAACAAAAATTATAAAAAAATTAGTACAGTAAATTATGCAACAAATAAAGCTTTAAAGCTGGAAAACAAGTTGATGGTTAGATCAAAGAAAAGTGTTAAGAGACAACCATGGGAAATGCATGGCATGAGAGAGAATTTTTCTTTTTTTATCGCAAACTCTGTTTTAATGTTGCAAATTTGATTATGATTTGTTTAGACTTGCAAAATAAAAGTTTTTTAGAAGAAACAAACAGAACACTAAGATTGTGCACTAGTTCATATTTGGTCCTGAGAATCAGTTGCTTTCATTGATTAGTGGTATTTAAATTTTCCCCAATGGGGTAGCAAGTATATCCATTTGAAAAGTCACTAGTTCGACTCTGCCCTGCTGCAATTGGCAATGGTTTAGTGGTTTTCCTCTACATCACCATTTCAGGCAAACATCACTGTGGTTTTGCATGACATGTTTCTCTCCTCCCCCCAGTTACCCACAAGTTCAGTTCTGATCCCATTTTGCATGTCTGTACTTTATTAACTTAATTTCTTTTAATTACAACATTTTTTTCATAATTAAATGAGTAGCCGAATTTGACTTTTCAGCTTATAAACCTTAGAACTTGTGCCATTCCTACGGTTTCTTTCCTCCTTGGTTTTACAGTGCACGTAATGTGACCGATTACAGGCTGGAAACAAATTGAATATAAAAGTTGTACCTTGCAACTCAGGGGTGATGTGAATGAATGATGAAAGGAAAATGGGCTTTTGTTCTGGTTGGCTAGGGATGAGACACAAGGTATGTGAGGAAACGTCAGCAGTATGGGAACAAGAGAAAACACATCTACTGTCTAAATCCAACAGCCTCTACTACATGCAGTAGAGCGCATAACGCTGCTTCGTTAAAGAAGTCTGCTCGGATGTCTGTCCAAAGTACTGAACATTGTAGAAAAGAAACCTCAAAGATGTTAGGGTCGACGCCTATCTACCAAAATGATAGCAAGTGTACAAATATTTGTGGCTGTTAATTCCAACTTGTGTATTTTGTAATCTGAGTAAAACATATGAATGTTTAAATTGTGCGAACCTCTTTGCAAGGTATGTAGCATTTTGAAAGCGGAGAGGCATCTTGGTTGAAGTTGTTTATTGATCTTTTTAAGCGTAAGTTAAAGAATGCAGCATCACGAAATACTGCTGAAAAGTATGGTTAGGGTCTAAAAAGACCAGAGAGTAATCACCTTTTGTGGTTGCGAGTTAAAATTTTTTATTCAAGTTTTAACAAGTCTTGAGTCATGGCACGTGACCTGATGACGTTAGTGAGGCACTAGGTCTGTGTTACATAGCAAATCGCTCGCATTAGACAAACAGTTCTAACCGACTGGTAGGAATTCTGCAAGTAGTTTCCGTCTGTGTAATACTGATTTGACTTGCTCTATAAACAACTACAAACTACACGACATTTGTCTAACCTAAAGCAATGGTACATACTGCCCTGAGAATCAGGCTTCATAAGTTTACTATCTTATAATATAACAACATTACACCCATGTAAACTTGGTATAACGTTCCTCACTGCACCGTGTTACCAAAAGTACAAAGCATCCACAACTCATGACACTACAATGGCAAAAAACATTTAACTAGTTATGGTAATGTTACTTTGGATATAGCTTGATACTTTGTTACTAAAGATTGAATTATTATTAATACAAGTATAAAGATATTGATTATGAGATAGTGTAACATTTGAAGTACAGTGAACACAGTTTTTATTTACACTAGCTACTGTTGTTTCGTGTGATGTGTTAGCCATTGAATGTGTGTGTTACACACAAACGACAAATACCGTACTGAACAAAATAATAATAACTAATATGTTGTACACTTGCGAATATATACACGTAGCCTACAGTTCCTTTGCTCACATAACTGCAGAACATCTACTGGCAAAAAAGTAGTCGAGAATTTATTTTATAATTACATACCTATTTGTTTCTGTCTTGTACTGTTAGTAACCAGAATATAACAATTTTATTATTATTATTATCATTATTTAAGGAAGAACAACTAGTTTGTTCTGGAAAACAGTTTTTTTTANTATAACAATTTTATTATTATTATTATCATTATTTAAGGAAGAACAACTAGTTTGTTCTGGAAAACAGTTTTTTTTTATGATGGCTGCTAAGTTCATGTTTTGATAAGCACCTAATAATTTATTAGCAAGATTACTGCAGGTAGANTATAACAATTTTATTATTATTATTATCATTATTTAAGGAAGAACAACTAGTTTGTTCTGGAAAACAGTTTTTTTTATGATGGCTGCTAAGTTCATGTTTTGATAAGCACCTAATAATTTATTAGCAAGATTACTGCAGGTAGAAATCATCATAATCATACATTTGGAAAAAAAAAAATTTTATTTGAAAAGGAAATTACAAATTGCAAGCACACAATTCCAAGACAGCCAGAAGTAATTTGTAATAACACAAAACAAACGACAGAAGTATGGTATTAAAACTTTCCTCTTACACGTGTAGAGGCCACACAATAGGCTAAGAGGTCCGTTGATAGGTCGAACAGTGATTTTTCTTTGGAAAACTGGTCAATAACCCTGATAAAAGTGAATTATCCAGGTAATGCTTTCTTAGCACAAATCTTGCAACCAGCAGCAAAATAGTAAATGTAGCAGTTCCCATGCTCAGTTCTCCACAAAGTGATTAACACAGAGCCTGATAAGCCCACCACAGACAGAAGCCCACTGGCATGACTACGATACTTCCTATCACTATTCTTTTTGACTTCACCTCATCATGTTCGCGCCTCGTGCCCCGAGAGATTCAAACCCCGACTAGCCACCTCCAAGACTAGCGCCAACACAGTAAAAGAAAGTCACGTCATCGCCCCCGCTGTTTGTAATCCCGCCGAGAAGCAGCAGCCGGCATGCAAGAGTTTTCCCCTAAGCGAGCTGTGGATACCGCCTGCACAGCTGCCAAACCACCCTGCTGCCATCCCGTCGAGAGATGGCAGCAGTTGCCGCCTGACCCGAGCCCGATGGGTGGCGGCCAAAGATAACTAAAGGGACCCGAAAAACACGCCAGCCAGCTGAATATAACGCGGTGTGCCCGGCGGAAACATCAGTTGAGGCGAGGCAGTTCTCTCTAGCACCATCCACTGCTAGGACTCTCTGCTAACCCCTCCTCCCGGAGGAACCAACACCGCCAGTTGTTCCCGTAGCTTTCCTTATCATCATCAGGGCCAAGGCTCTCTACCAACAGCCATAGTCCTCCTGTGAGTTTCCAGAGTTCTACCAACATTCTACAGCCAACGCCTTCTCTACCAGTGCAGCCGCAGAGTCGTCGCTACCCCCGACACTTAACGTCAAGTTCATCACGTCGACATGTACACCGTACATGGTGCCCCAAGGTCTTTCCAGGACTACCACCCACGACAAAGCATCTGGGTCAACTATGTCAGCTAACCCATTACCTCCAGAGCGTATAAACTCACCGGAGAGAGTGCCAGACCTGATGAGGCTTGACCCAGGAACTTCAGGTTTACACTGTAGCTAGGGGTTTGTTACCTAACATCCTGTACAGAGTGAACCATAGTAACCTACCTGCTCATGACGTTCACCCACCGACGAGAAAGCAGGAGAAATGCCCAGAGGACAGCTGCTGTTCTCGCATCTCGTCACCCCCTGAGTAATCAGCCTATACCAGCATTCAGCACAATCCATCCAACACCTAATGGAGCCTCACTTCACTACCCTCCCCGCCAACCTCTGTGGCATCCCGATTAGGGTCCCTGGAGCTGCTCACCCAGCAGTAGAATTACTACGATAGGAGATCCCCCTATCACTGGGTGTGATTCCGTTCGATGAAGTCGACCCACGAGACGTCAACTACCGGGACACCAGCATATAAAAAATGTCTGCATGTGTATTAAAATGTTTTGTTCTGGTAAACAACTATAAGTATATTTTGTTTTTAATTTCCTTTTACTGTTACTAAGTTTTCAAATTTTATGGTAACTGATAATTTGAATGTTATTTCATGATATCAATTAAACTTTTTAAAACTGTTTGCTTGAAATACTAATGACTTGCTTGAACTGGAAGATTAAGCTAGATATGAAAAAAACGTAATGTATGGTTTTTATTATAAATAAGTTGTGACATTAGTGAAATTGCATAGACCTTTGTTCTAATAAAATGCCCTCCTTTTTTATTGTGTGTGGTAATCGTAGGAGCAGGAAAAGTAACGCATGAGAGTGAACCTGGACAGCAGTGACGAGAAGCACCCACGAGTGAGTAAAGCAAAAGTGAGCCGTCATCACTGGGCATAGAACTCATTTAGGCTCTGCTGTCCTGGAATGATTGCGCTCACATATTCACAAAAATATATCTGTATTATTTTTTTATAAAATCATATACTTGTTCAGAAAGTATATAGAGCATGGAAAATTACCTATGACTTGCACATACATTGCCGTAATGGAGGTAACATTGCATTCCAGAAAACAGTTTTATGTCTATTTCATCGTGAATCATTGAGACATAAGCATTGATTGGCTCACAAATTACACTACTGTTACATCTGAAGTTAATACAACAACAAGCAGCAATGAGAGTGTGTATATTTTTAATTTGTATTTCAGGTTTTGGTACCTACTCTGTTAGATGCAAGTTTTAAGAACAATGTGCTGAATAAGCTGAACCGTTTGTTATTTGGTCTAACTTCAACTGGCAAAATTGAAATTGATTAGGTACGATGTTTGGCAGTTAAGCGAGCAAATGCACTTCTAATGTTATGGGATTATAATCAACTTCAACAGACACAATCAGGGGTGGTGAGTGGATCAAGCATCAGCCAGGCACGAAGCTCCCGGTCATAAAATGTATGTGAAGTTAAGTTTTTTATTTTTAAATGTTGCATGCTGGGGGAAAAATTTGGCCCAGGTTGCGAAGGAATCCACAGAGCACAGGCAACCTTGTAGTATACTTAAGATAGTATCAAAGCAGAAGTCTACTGTGAATTCATCTACCTTCTTAGCAAAACGTAGTGAGGCTGATACAACTGTGCCTTAAGAAACAGTGATCAGTTGTAAATTCCTAACATGCTTTCCAATAACTGATNTAGTGAGGCTGATACAACTGTGCCTTAAGAAACAGTGATCAGTTGTAAATTCCTAACATGCTTTCCAATAACTGATATGAACAGTAGGGCTAGTGAAGATGGTTTTCCACACGTTGCCGTGCTAAATAGGCAGTGTATCCAGAGTTGAGGTATGTTAATATCCATTCCAATAACATTCAGCTGGGTTATAGGAGCTATAAATGCATCTCCCCTAATAAAGATCAGCATGTAAAAAAATTGGTAAATGATGCGCTTTCAAAAGAAAAATAACTGTTTTGCATAATGGATTAATTTATTTTAATTACACAATAGAAGATAATGAAGAGGTTTTTTTTTTAAGTTCGCCTTCTTTTGTGGCTATCGTATGCCATCAGGTTGCATGTTCAATTCTAGGTTCCCTCATTTACAATGGGTGTTGGACTCGTTCACCAGGTAAGGAATGTGTCTCAAACATAAGGGTGACTCCTTGTGCTATCACAGATTAAAGATGACCCCCTCTCTTCCTGTAGGTGCCATTTTAACACACACGATTCCTAATCCAGTGCAGTGATGTCCACCCGTTTGCTTTGCAGAGAGCCACAACTCTTATTGCGGACTACTTGCCTGCAGGCCGAAAGTGCAAAAATCACAATAACTTAAAATGCATAGATAAAGAAACATCACATATTATTCTCTTTTTTATTATTACAATGCAATATTTAATCATATTAAATATATTAATTATAGAAAATTCCATACATATTATAAGGAATTTTTCTTTTGATATGTGGAGTGGCGTTTGTATTTCACAAAAATAAGTCCGCGAGCCGCACAACCTGAAACGGCGGGCCATAGGTTGGTCGCCACTGGTCTAACGCATTCGACAATGCCAGGTTATGACCGAGCGTGATGCAGGAGGGAGAGTTAACATGAAATGTGCCACAGCAGCAGTTTCTCCACCCACCACCACTGCTAACAAATATCTCACAACTAGTCACATCAATTATTTACAGTAACGCTTAGCATCAGAGAGAGCAGGACACTGCGAGACGTAGCTGGACGCTGCTTCTCTCGCTAATGTAATTGGGAACATGCAGGCACTCTGGATTGTACACCCACAAACAAACAGACGCACACAAACAAACACATGTCTTTGGCTTGTAGCTATTTGACCTCATTTCATGAGGCCCTTAAAATGGTATGCATATGATGGTTCCAGTAGCATTTTCTTAGCAGTCAGTTTTTATACTTGGCATCTTTATACCCTTAATTAGTTCATTCAGTAAGTGGCATATATTGTACAAAAAGTTAAGTTTAAAAAACTAGCTGTTATGAGATTAAGAAATTAAGCTTCATAGGCTTATTTACTGAAAATAACCACTCGTTCTTTAATTACCTACTGATTGGATTGAATACTTGTAAATGAAATATATATATATATATATATANAATAACCACTCGTTCTTTAATTACCTACTGATTGGATTGAATACTTGTAAATGAAATATATATATATATATATATTTTTTTTCTTGGTAGTTGTTTGTCTCCCCCTAAAGTTTCCTGATTCTTGCTATTAGGGTGTTTTCAAATAAAGTTTGNAATAACCACTCGTTCTTTAATTACCTACTGATTGGATTGAATACTTGTAAATGAAATATATATATATATATATATATATATATTTTTTCTTGGTAGTTGTTTGTCTCCCCCTAAAGTTTCCTGATTCTTGCTATTAGGGTGTTTTCAAATAAAGTTTGGGAAATGGAATCTTTCAACTGCAATGTGGATTAGGCTATAGAGGTAATGAAATCTCTAAAACCTCATAGTGCCAAAGTGTGAGAATGGTTCAGTGGGCAGTCATGAAACATTATGTACCTAATAAGAATAATTTATTTCATCCAAACATTTAATTCTCTCAGACAAGGAAGCAAAGTATGGGTAGAAAATTTTTGCCATACTATGCTGAATCGTAAACAGATGTACGAGACTTTTTATTTCTAGATATAGATTCACAAGCAATTTATGGAAATGGAACTGTATTCATGTGCATGAACGTGAAATGTAAAATAGTTATTTGCTTTCAATTTGTGGCCATAAAGGCATTATAATTGTAATTTTCAGTTACCGCTTATGCATCTGTAACTTGAGACTTGGCTACATATTTTACAAATGCCTAACATTTTTTGTCAATGCAATTAATTCTAAAAGTATGAAGTAAACACACGTACTTTCCTACTAATCACTTTCAGAATTAACGTTTGTCTAAAACTATTCATCAGGGTTACATCATCACTTAATGTATATATAAAAAAAGTTATACGTGTAGTAGAATGCTTAAGTGATAAAAAAACAAGATATTGAATGTTATATCTTACATAGCATATCAATGATTAAAACTCCTAAATATTATATTTTGTGATGATGAGTCTTAATAATTTTTCAACGAATTTGCATTTACAATGGCTACAGAGACAGTGAACAGTTCAGAAGTATATCCATAGAACAGAGATTAGTTACAGATGGCTAAGTCCCAGCATCCCTCTGAATCCTCGATAACAGCGCTCAATGAAAGTGATGCAAATTACAAGTGCTAGAGAGGGATTGAGGGAAGTTTGAATTCATATAGCTGATTTTTCTCACATTTTATGTTGCATACACTGCAAACATAAAATTCAATACATTCACATCTCACAAGATGTTAGAAATGTATGCTTTGAAGACAATTATAACTGTATAGTATTTAGTGAGATGCAAATACATTGATTTTTATGTTATATGCAGTATGTGTATACGGATGTTATACATGTATGTGTGGACAGAAATAATTTTGTTTGTGATGGGCCATTTTAATATTTATGGCAGTAAAGGACCAACGAGTGTGTAACTGAATATTGTTAGTGTATTTGTATGATATAAATACACATTTAGTGTTTTCAGTCACGTATTAGAATAATACAGGCACGTTTATGCATGAAAACATATTCTGAAATAACTAAAATAAATCACGTGCATAATAAATAAACCAAAAACCATTTAAATGCATATATGTTTTTAAGAATATAAATTGCATTAACATAAAACTCCTTATATTAAAAGTTTATGCAAAATACATATATGGAATATTTTTATTGCTTCAGTTTATATGTACAGTACGTACTTTAATTTAAGAGCTCACCCATGTTTGTCGTAAGTGATAAAAGTTAATAGTATGTATGATACATAATCTGAAGGTATTTATATGACTAAAATACAAATAATAAGTTACACACACATTGTCCAAAACTCCCAGAAATAAATAATACATTACAAATAATGTTTAAAAATGCTTACCACAACCAAATAATTTTTTGTATAAGTTTATATGTCTTGAAAGTCTTCAATTTTATGCTGTTTCGCAAACTCTCTATTTATTGGTTAATTGTAAGTTCGCACTCATTGTTCCAGTCCGCATATTAAAAGCAATCAATAAACACGACTCTCACAATTCAACCATTTCAACAATTAAAAATTTGCTTTCCTTCTGGCACTATGACACTATCGTGCAGTGAAAGCACCGCAAAGTATATTTAGATTTCAGAACAGTCTCACTAAATTGAGTGTATCAACATAAAATCGAAAGAGATACAAATGCAATACATTCTTTTTACCCTTCCCCTCTCCTTTCCCCTTTCGCTCCCAAAACCACTATGGTGTCTGATGTAAAGTTTTTGCTCACCCATACGAAACATGCTACTGCAACCTCATAACAACAGAATGTTAAAAACAGAACATCATTTTCATAACCGCAAAGTTCTAAGTGACCAATAAACATTCAGAGTCAGCAGGCCACGAGGAGATTCAAGCTACTTTCTTAGGTAACTAATGCTACAGTTGATGGCACCGTGATGGACCTGTCACAAGCAGGCGGAAGGTCACTGCACTTCACCAGTTATGTGTACAAATTATGAATTACACAACAAACAATCTGCAATAACAGTTCGTATATTAAATGTTAGCCTATGCTAGCTACATTGTAATGCAATACATAAGACTTCATTTCGGTTAGGTTTCGCACATACACTGCTCAAGAGTTGTAAACAGCTTGACCTTGTACCGTAATACAATATTTACATTCATATAATACACATTTAGTAAAAACCTATATATAACACAATTGTTGTGTATGTATACTATTTTTCTCTAAATATGTGTGTGTGTGTATGTACGTATATATATATATACACACACACACACACACACTGAGGACTAGATGGGTGCTTTGGTAGCCTGAGCTTCTAGGAGGTGAGTTCACGTCTGTTTCAGACTAGAAGGAGCGGCCGGCGCCAGATACGACGACCAGCAATCTTCCTGCACTCTGCGTCAAGCAGACTCGAGGGTGGCGTCAACCATCGCCGCAACCGTGGCGCTTGCTCTTGCTTTCAGAGTGCGACTACAAGCGTACTGAATTTTTTTTTCAAGTATGCACTTAACATTTAGTGAGAGTAGGTACAGCCACCTCAACAACTGTCAGTCAAATTCTCTGAGGCATCAGACCCTAGAATCAGTGTAATACTTCTTCCAAAGTTGTACTGAAAACATAAGAACTTGTAACTTCTCGTACGGGATTATAAATACTTATTAGCTATTTGTGTTATTTGAGAGATCTTTACAGGATATCAGTCACCAGATACACGTACAACATTTTCTCCCTACTTGTTTTTTTTTTTTTTTGCACATATCATTTATTTAGTAAATTCTTCAGTACAATATTAAAGACTTTGAGATTTGTGTAGAATATGATTTTTAAGTAAGAAATCCTATTGTATTATTTTCACAAATTTTATGGGCATGTCTTGTAGTCCTTTTGTGCAGGGTGAAGCACATGATTGTAAAATAATTGTGTGTAATATTGCTAGGCACTTTCCTTTCATTTATTAATTTATTTATAAAACACCCACTTTAATAACAACAGAACACATGTGATAATTTGGTAAATTCTGTGATTACTTGGTTTGCTCGTAAACAAGTTCTTACAGTCTTGCATGAAAATAAACAAATGTGATCTCTACAATTCTTTTAATTGAAATGCTTCTGTGTACTTCATTTTTTGAGTCATATTTATTACTTTTTCTAAATAAAATTTATAAATTAGTTTTATAAAAAAGATTTTATTTACGTAAATTTTAATGTGTTTTCCTTGTATGCTAAACACAACTGACCTATAGTATGATTTAAATGTAGAACTGAACTGAAAACATATGAACCCAGCCACAAACATTTCTGTAAAGTATTTTGACCTCGGTGGTAATTTGTGTATGTATAACGATGATGAAGAAGAATTAACATGGAACTAGCTAGTATAATGGGAGAAAATAATTGATTATTTGTAATACAGTGATTGGGGAGTATCAAAACATAGCTTTCCTGCAAACATGTATAATTTTTTTAAACATCTAAACATGGTAGTGTATTAAGTATAGAATTGTTGGTTATTGTCTAACACCGATGGACACACCCCATATAGCAGGATACGCCATGCTCACAAGTCGAGTGTTCGTCCTGCTGCACCAGGTGGCAACTCACAGTTGTCCATTTGCACCAGAATTGGGCTGCAGTTGGCCAACGTGGCATGTTCACTGTTGTCTATTTGCACCAGATGTAAGCCACAGTTCGCCGCACGGCATTCCTCTCTTCATCGCCGAACTGCAGCTTCCGGCAGTTCCGATGAACCGGCATTCCAGACGTCGCTTGGTAACGGACGACTTCCTAGTCGTCGTGGAACTCTGTGCTTTGCCGCCACCTCTTTGGCAACAACTGTATGCCACGTGGACTTTGCACTCTAGCTATCCTAAACGCAATGTGTACACTCAACTGCATTTCCAAAAATGTAAAAGGTAACATTTATTAAATGTACAGGAACACAGCTATGCACGTTCACAAACAGACTGGTACGTTGTAATATACAGTTGAAATATTTCTGTGGGTTTTTTTTTAGTCCACTGTCAATACATGAAAATAATTCAAGTGTTACGATAACACATTAGGCAAACATGTAAGTGAGTAGGACTATCACTTAACTACAAACAGTCATTTGTTTAAATAGAGGGGCTGCACACACATATATACAAACAATTATGAATTTTTTTGCACATGCCAGCCATTCAGTACAACAGCAGTTCTTTTCCGCTTATTTGATTTGCACGTACAAAACTGCAGAAATCTGGTTTTCCAGACATTTTTATTGTGCAGTCACCTTTTAATTACTTACAATTTTTTCCTTTCTTGCATTAAAAGTTTCCCATCTCGAGATTAACCTGAAAAAAATTAAATAATTAGGTATTCCACAGATCAAAAAATATTTTAACCATAAAATTTAACAAAAATTGCAAAAATTCATATTTTACATTTATTAGTGTAACAGGGCACAAAGCGCTGGTTCAAGAGACTTTGGCATGTGAATGAGCCAGATCGAAGTGTTTGTTCACCTGCCCTTCTGTCAAGGATAGGGCGCGACTAATTTGTCACTTTTACACAGGGCCTTCAGAACTGTGGTTATATCCAGGGAAGCAGCCATCTATCGTCTTATACTCAAGGGGGCCAAGTCAGAGGCAGATTACCCCTATAGTCGTGTGTTCATATTACCAAAAGTAGGTGGTGTTTCTGACAGTTCATTTTAGTTTCTACTGCACGATAAACTTGTAATTTAACTTAATACGTTTTAATTTTATTCCTGTTAATTCTAGTTGCCTTGCTCAAAATTTTGATGGCTCGACACCCAACTAAGATTTTCGTTTTTCCCAACATGATGAACTGTGTTGAGCACAGAATACAGTATTCCCAAAGCATTACTGCAAGTTAGTTCAATATATTATTACGGGCATTCTTACCACTTTAGAATAGAATATAGTACACCACTTTCGATTTTAAAATACCTAAAATGTTCTGTATACCAACACAGTCTCTTTGGCAAAGAAAACAAATAATGTCTGTGCTGTAGTCTTCAATGGTGGTCTTCCCAAATGACACGGACTATTATTAGCAAGTAATTCCTGGATGGTGAAATCTTTACCATAATGTTAAATTATTAGACATGTTATTGTACGCTTGTGTTACCGAAAAAAGTCTCTAAAGATGCACATTTTTATGGTTGCAAAGAATAAACCATACAAATACAAAAGACGTAGAAGATATTCTCCTCTTTTCTCACATATTACCTAAAAACATTTTAAAATTAATTTACTCAATGTCATAAACTTCGATTTCTAGAGGAAATTTATGCGTATTGCAGAACATTTGTTTTGATGCTTTGAACCTTGCTGACCCCAGGCACCTTCCGACTAACAACCGGGAAAGTCAATGGACTCCTGTCCCCCTTTCCACCCCATTTTACTCCCTTCCAATTGTTACTGTGCCCTAGATTATATTGTTTACGAAAATAATAACTAGAGCGATACTTTATTGCAGTTTTATGTGCTTCGTAACTTTTAACCATTACAAAAAAATTAATATACATACTGAGGAGTGATAAATAACTTTTATAGTGTTACAAAAGTGTAATAACTGTTAACTTTTGTATTGTGATGTTGGCAAACCTGTTAAAGTTTGTATTGTGATGTTGGCAAACCTGTTAACTTTAGTGTTGTGTTTTTGTTCTCGGAGAGGTTATAATTTTTTTGTTTGGGTTTCATTCAGTTGTGTTTTAATAAAGTAGTGAAAGTGTTGGGGCAGTGTTTTATTACAAATCTGGCAGAGAACTATTATTGAATAACAAGGGAAGATATAACATCAATACTGATTTCTCTTTAAATAAATACCACACGTAAGCTTTGTAAACTCTGCTAGAAGAACGTGTGTCAGAGCCTGTTGGAGTTGATCATTCTTGATAGTGGTGTGATGATGGTAACAACCTGCGTTAAACCATTCCATTCCAGGGCATGCATAACAAATGCACACACACATAGATATACAGGTTATACAGTAAAGAGAGCACCAGTATGCATAATAACAAATAAATTTATATTTTCTTGTGGCCTCAGACATTAACATTTGAAAGCTATGAAATGTATATACTGTATTTATTAGTCACATGGCAATATTTAAATCATAATTTGTCTAAAGGATACAAATAAGCTTAAAGAACTTTTAAGGATGCCATTAAAAAGTGATTTCTTCACCATGAAAAGCCTACATGTGTATATCTCTCTCTCTTTCTCTCTCTCTCTCTCTCTCTGTGTGTGCGTGGGTGCATGTGTGTGTGTGCGTGGGTGCGCGCGTGTGTGTGTGTGTATGTGTGTGTGTGTGCACGTGCAAGTGTGTGATGTACTGTTCTGCAGGGAGACAGCTCACTAAGTCATTCACACACAGTGCACATTGCAAAGGTGATTCTTAACACCAAACGCAGACTGTTAGTGTTTCACTTATACTGGGCACACCATACTTCTGGGTGAATTTCCTAAAAAATATTACCATTTGGGCACAAAAGGTTTGTAACATTTTATTATTGACTTCTTAAAAATTTTATCAAAACTTCAAGGCTCAGGTTTTGCAAATGCATTGTTGCTGTGTGCATTTTTTGTCAGAGAAACCCTGTACTGTAATTTATAAATATATTTATTTTATACAAAGGAATCATAGTTTCTCAAATCTTGTGTTGTTTGTTATGGCTCCAAAGTTAGTTTTAAAATAATTAGTTAATACAAATTGTATGATTTTCTTCTTTTAGGAATTAATGCAACAAAATTGTGTTACTTCGTGGCAAAATATATATGTAGCATAAAAAATTAATTGAAACTTGTTTCATCCATAGTTTAGTGTTTGATAATATTGCTTGCCTGTCATATTTTATTAAGATTCTTGAATTTTCTGAGCCAGCCTGAAATATTCCAAACTGTGGACTATTACTAGATGGAGATTTTTGGACATTCACCATTGCGATGCAGATTGTCGTAGAAAAACAGGACCGAGCACGAAAAAAAACTTAAATAAGACAATTAACCTATGGACGAGAAAATAAATATATATACNAGAAAAACAGGACCGAGCACGAAAAAAAACTTAAATAAGACAATTAACCTATGGACGAGAAAATAAATATATATACAACACTGAAAAATTCCAAGAGGGAATAGAGTCAAAAACAGAACAGCAACTAATTACAAAAAATATATATATATGTATATATACACGACCAACAGATAACACATAGAAAACAATACAGGTTAGAAACCTGCTTGAAAAAGTTAGGACAACGCTTACAAAATATGTAGGAACAAAATGGGACAACACAACAAAGAAACGCACTGTAACACAGTAGTTTTACCAGACACGACNACAAAATATGTAGGAACAAAATGGGACAACACAACAAAGAAACGCACTGTAACACAGTAGTTTTACCAGACACGACAGAAAGACTATTAGCTGCAAAAATATAAATGTACACATCTCATACCTTACTTAATGTTCACTTCACTGGTCTGTATATTAATCTTAAAAATCTTAATGTTGTGACAGTATGGCAGTATGCATTTTCATAATCTGGAAAGGTAAGTGTGAGTAAATTTGGTGGAGTGGGGCCTCCTTCTTATAAAAGTGAATTAACTGGGGCAGCATATCGCAGAGGTTTAGGACCACTGGTGTAGTTCACTAAGAGGGTCCTGGTACACCATGACACTTGGAGGCCTGCTTCCATTTGGTCCAGGCCCACACACCTGTCTGTGGTATCTCCCCTTCTACAGACATTCCAGGGTGAAGAAATCCCAGGCACTAGGCACTGTGATGGAGGGTCCAGCCCTATGTTGACAGGATAACTCACAAGTGGAGGCAGAAGGATCTGCTCCTAGGTGTGCATTGTATTGGAAAGGGCTTATTGACGTTCCCCGGTGTTACGCCTGAAGGCTTATAGGGGACGGCCTACAAGCTAACTTATGACCTAACTTAAACTAACACCCGTGCCTACCTGGGATTCGAACCCAGAACCTCCTGCGCACCGCAGACTGGCGGCGCACCAACTGACCGCGCCGCGGGAGGTCGGCTCCTTGGTGTGATCCACAAGCATTGCGTGAGAAGAGAGGGAGACAAGTCATGAACTGGTGCATCCTGCAGCCTGATCTTGAGTTATCCAGCCAGGCAGCACACGCAGTGTGTCCGGACTCAGCAGATTCATGCTCCCGTGCGTCCCCTGACCCACAGCTCTTTGTGACCCTTCTTATCGATATGGCAAAGAAAAGTACGGTGAAGCGGGAAACCAGGTTGTTCCCTTTCCATCCGTACAAAGTATGGTTTTCACATGTGAATTGAAGAATTCCTCTAGCTCACCAGAGAAATCAACCCTTGTAGCTTCATGTGAAACTGAAAAGTATTTTTCATTCATGAAGCATTGCTTACTGACACTATAGTTTTGTATTAACTCTCTTTATAAATAAGAAAAAAAAGTGTGTTACCATAAATAAGCACACGTGAAAGGAACTTTTATAAAAATTCAAGCTCAGTAATATTTTACATAATACAAGCTTTACTGTGTATACATATACATATAGCCTGACAAAAACAGGAAATGTGCATGACCACACTGGAAAATTTTACAAAGTTTTAAATTGTTGGAGATTTCCAGATGCATAATTTTAAATACATATCAGTTAACAATAAGTATGAAAGTTAATATTGACAAGCCAGGGGCAACATCCGTGATCATTCTTGAGCCTCCACCCCAGCTACACCCCATGTTAAGCCATAAGCCACACCATCGCCAGACTCCAGCAACATCGGCACTGTCACCTTCGAGCGGGCCCGCAATGTCTGCTGCCACATGAACGCAAGCAACCCACGCTGCATGCACGCCTACCTTGGCGACCCGGTTGCATTCTGCATCTGNTCTGCTGCCACATGAACGCAAGCAACCCACGCTGCATGCACGCCTACCTTGGCGACCCGGTTGCATTCTGCATCTTGCAGCGACCTTCCAACCCGGAAAAATGAATGTGCATCCCACTGGCGCAGCAGGGAAACAAGCTGTCTCCTCCTTTGCTCTCCCTTTCTCACTCACCCCGTGCCAGACAGGTATAAATATGACTTGCACAGGCCCCTTGGGGCAGTTCATTTGTATGCCTGCCTAGCAGACCTTCATACNGCAGGGAAACAAGCTGTCTCCTCCTTTGCTCTCCCTTTCTCACTCACCCCATGCCAGACAGGTATAAATATGACTTGCACAGGCCCCTTGGGGCAGCTCATTTGTATGCCTGCCTAGCAGATCTTCATGCTCTCCATGCTATCCTGCCGCTGAGCGTCTTCCTTCAAGACTCACCTGCAAGACCATCTGCCATGCTCCACGCAATAGCCAGTGTGTGTGTGTGTGTCTGTCTCTGTCTGTCTGTCTGTGTCTCTCTCTGTGTCTGTCTCCCTGTCTGTCTCTCTGTCTGTGTCTCTGTCTCTGTGTCTCTCTCTGTGTCTCTGTCTCTGTGTGTCCGTCCGTCCCCGTCCGTCTCTCTCTCTTTCTCTCTCTCTTTCTCTCTCTCTTTCTCTCTCTCTCTCTGCTCCTCCCAGTCTAAGGTTAGGAAGTTTGTACCGCTTTGCTGTTGGGGGTCGCCCTCACCATATGCCATTCCAGCAAGACCTTCTTGGCAGTCAGGTTACCCCCACCCCTCAGGCATCCTGGGCACAGGCTGTGATTATATGTAGATTTTTCTGAATAAACCCATCTAAACAACACCTTGGGCTTTTACCATTCTGTTCACCTGGTTCCCTCGCAGTAATCCACCATCCCCTCGGGCTCTGGCAAGATCTGAGACCCAATGCGCTTCAGGCTTACACTAACTGCATAGGGAACCACTCTCTACCTTGGTCTGGATGCCTGGTTATCAGCAATAACACAGCTTCCCTGGGCATCGCTGAGGCTGATAGCGAAACCTTGCCATGAAACCTCCTCGAAGGAGACTTGTCTGCCAGCGATAACACTGCTTCTCAGGGCTTTCCAGGGGGTAGGTATAGCGAGGCCTCCCACCACCTCTAGGGTACGTGCACCCCTCAAGTCAGGTGGAGGGACGCCCTCCATCGGGGAGTGAACTTCACTGGTGCCAGAGAGAGGCTCCAGCTCTCTGGAAGGCCATCCTTCCCTTACATACAGCTTAGGCCACCTTGGCTTTCTACCAGAGCTTGCCTAGGCCTAAGTACTACCTTGCCACATGCCGGCCCCACCATAGGGCAGGGAGGGTAAAGGCTGAGAAGATAGCCGCTACACAGGCTCAACAATCTGTGGGACAGGGGACTGACTGTCAAAGGGTCTATGCTCACTTGCGTGAGGAAGCTGCTCGTCAGTGGTCCGGAAGCACCATAGCCACTTCCACTCGACAGACTCCATCTACGACCAGCAGCTCCAGCTCAGCAGGGTCAACATACTGCCCAGAGTACTTCAATGTACAGAGGCCAGTATCACCCTTGTTACTGACTCCACCTAAGCGCCACCCAGAGCCCATTGGCCCTACTTCAGCCACAGCAGTTAAGCATCCACTAACATTCCGCAGGTGTCTGCCATCAGCTAAGCCTACCAATACAGNCCTACTTCAGCCACAGCAGTTAAGCATCCACTAACATTCCGCAGGTGTCTGCCATCAGCTAAGCCTACCAATACAGCAATTGTATTCGCCCCTGCCCTGCCCAAGCTACTTATCACCCTGCTGCCGTCTTGGCACTTCCACGGGCCATGAGACAAGTTATAGAGTTACTGGCGAAGGGCCCCATCTGTTTAACGACCCCATGAATGGAGCAACTGCTTAAAGGCTCTGAGGGGGGAAAGGCTTGGCATCCATACCCGCCCTGTTTTGTAATCTTGGATAGCTCCATAGTCTGACAGATTACTAATTTACAAACCACTAATATAAAAAAAACCATATATCTGATTCTGTTGAACAAAGTTTACAGTACTTCAAAGTCAGGAGTGTATGTAGACAGCACATATGGCAAATCAGAAAACTGAAAAAGAACACCNAAGTTTACAGTACTTCAAAGTCAGGAGTGTATGTAGACAGCACATATGGCAAATCAGAAAACTGAAAAAGAACACCGAGAAGGGGGAATGGGAAGAATGGAAGATTAGCAGCACATGGTACATGGAGAAGTTCAGGGCTGATATAACATTTGCTTCTAACCCATGTAAGCTGTTTGGGTCANTAGCAGCACATGGTACATGGAGAAGTTCAGGGCTGATATAACATTTGCTTCTAACCCATGTAAGCTGTTTGGGTCATGCCTCTCTGTCAGGTGAGCCCGAGTTGTGTCTGTCCCCTAGACAGTGGAGCAAACTGTGAGAAAACTGAGTGATGGCTAGAGCACAGCACACCTAATACAGATTTGTAAGAGTATGCACGTTGTACTGTACCTAACTGGACGAGTCACTATCCGAGTCTGCAGCCTCCACCTCGTGCTTGTCTTCTTCGATGGTCTCCTGGACTACAGGCGCAGGCGCAGGCGCAGGCTTGGTCATGGTGGCTGTGATGTATGCAGATGGTCCCTCGCCTTGGGTGTGCTCGATGCCAACCCTGTGCAACAGTCGCAATCACTCTCAGGGTCGTCTGTGCCCGTGCAGGTCCACGGAGCAAGGTAACACGGCCACTGATGGTGCGTACCCAACATCCAGTACGATTCACTTTATGTGTAGTGGGTCTAGCCTAGCAGTTTACAGTCCAACGTAATTGTTTGTGGGTTCCAGTTGGTGTAGCGGCTAGAATACACTCCTCCCACCTTGGTGAATTGGGTTTGATTCCCGGTGGGGTCACTCCCAAATTGTGCCGGATTATGCCGCTGGCCAGTGGGTTTTCTCAGGGATCTCCCATCTCCCCATACCTTGCATTCTGGTGATGCCCCATATCCGCCTCGTTTCACCCTTGTTGGCTCTCAAGACCTCATTATGAGCCTCCCAAGCCTCTCCACCTGATATAATCAGGAGTTCCTGTCATCTATACTGCATAACTCTACAACTACACATTTTTCAACTACCATGTTCGATCCTTAGAGTACAACGTAATTATAATTACAACACCAAAAGTCTTACTTTACATTAGTTGAGTCCCGAAGAAATAAAATAATTATTGCTAAAACGTTTTTAAATAGTTTTAATCACAAATAGTTATAGCCAAATATTGTGCAAATAAAAGTCATATATTACACACTCAATTATTTCCACCTAAAGAATTCGCAAGTCATGACAAAAACTAATGTACTTATGTTGTCTTGTATGGGTAAATGGTGGCAAGTTGGAAGAACCAGAAGATGCACTGTATTCAAATGCTGGTTGCACTGAATGCTTCTTTTACTCGAGTACCAAGTCTAGCAAGTGCTGTGACTTCCCTGTCATTGGAATATCTGCGTACTGTAGACATCAGTGTGCCCAAAGATATGGCTGTGGTCACGTTATGTGATAGCTGACGTCCACAATGGTAATAATGGCTAGTTGTTTTTTCTTAATGATATGCAATTTTGTCTTGATACTTTTTAATTAAAGTAACAGGATGAAGTCTGTATAGGAACACCATGGGTAAATACATTCCTTGCAAAAATAACAACATAGAAATAGCAAAATATCTTGTCACACTTTTGGCAGAACATCTCATACTTTTAATGGAAGGCAGTAGCTGTGTGCTTGGTATTATCTACAAATCTTGCTGAAAATTACTAACATGTGTTTATCTACAAATAAATGCCTGAGCTACTGCTTGAACCATTATTTACAAACTTAGTCACTTTAACATAATTATGGTCATTTAAAAGTTGTCTATGGCTTACACATTAAAACAATAAAGAAACACTACCACATATACAGAATGAAGAAAATTCTCTTAATAAACAAAGTAAGTATATAGAAAACTATTTTTAAAACTAAAAATGAAAATGTGAATGGCATTACAATTTTAGGTTAACAGCATTGGGGCTACTAGTGTAACTGTATAAATACACTGTTAACGGGATATAGGTTAAATGAAAGCAATGAAAGCTGTGTGGTGCAGAGTAAGGCCAGTTAGTTTCCTCATAGTTTTGGAAGTACGTTAAGGCATATGTTGTAAGAGGAAGACTATGGTTTTAGACAAACACTTGCACCATAATATCCAAACATAATGTGCACAATGCTTTATTGCAGTCGTACTTAACGCTATGAATTTTTACATTACAAGTACGTTTTTTTGTAGCTATAAAACTAAATAAATGTACAAAAAGTGCAGAGCAGAATTTTCACAGTCATTATGAGAGTAGATTAGTATATTTACATCGTTAACTCCAAATGGACAGGTCTCACACACAGCACTGGCAAAACAATCAGTTTCTCCTTGCAGGGCTTAGGAACATGCTGTAAGCTCTTGTCTAAAACAACAGTTGTGCCAGCGACGCGTGCTGCGTACCTCCTCCCTCAGCCCATTTGTCCCACTACATCAGCGCAGCTACGGCGTGTCCTCTACTGGGGACGAGTCGACCTCAACACGGCAGCCACCCTCTCCGACTCCAACACCGACGACGGTGTACTAGAGTGCACCCCATCTGCGCTACTTCCCAGGCACACCGGGGTCAGGGTCAGGTGGCCATCGCACTTTAAGAGGTAACTTTCGAGGGCGTGATAATTTGTGCCGACTAACAGCACCTAGAGAAGTCCCCAGTGAGAATACCACCAGGGAAATGAACGCAGTGGTTCCCTTGTCCCAACAACCCCTCCGGTGCCTCCTTCATTCAATGTTTACATCCCAGTGGGTGTGTAGTGCTTGTTGTGAAAGCGTGCGAAATACATGCGCCAATTTTCGCAGAGCTAAGCCACCATGTGATCGCATTAATCTGCAGGGATTACATAAATAGCTTTGTTTTCCACGTAATCAAGTATGGCTGCTCACCGCCCTTCCTGGGGGTAAAGTGGACTCCTCCAACACGAGCCACCTGCCGCCACCCCCTAATAGTATAAATTAAGCGGTCATTCAATTTGTAATTTAATAAAATTTAGTGTCAAGTGCCTCTGTAACCTAATTGTTTTTGCAACGGACTGCGAGAGACAGCAGCGTTGTTTATTAAAATTACGTTGCTCAGAAATTGTAGTGCCAACATGTTCATTTTTACTACGTAAATTGCTCTTGCAATTTATTACCGAGTGTTTGATATACTTTATTGTGAAGGCTAAGTGTGTTTTGTGTTCTCTTTTATTGTTTTTTAAGTGTGCTTTTATTTTCCCAAACTTTGGTGTGCACTGACTGGGGGATCAAGGCAACCGTCACCATATTGAATTAGTCTGGTCAATGCGTTCGTAGGAGCCGTTTGCGTCTCGTGCCGTTCCTGGTCCGTCACAGTTTTTGCAATAACAATGTAGTTTACAATAGCATAACTGTTTGTCTGGGACTTAATTTCTTTAGTTTTAGCCCGGGAATCATGCCACTCCAACCCCGCCAGCTCAATTTATGCCGGGGACGCAACTCAACTTAATTTCCATTTAGGACGCTTGCCTTTATTTTCTGTATTGGTCGATAGCACACCAGAGCGGCTACAACAGTGAAAGTGCCTTAACTGTGGGTTAACCACGAGTAAAATGCAGTGCTCCAAATGGCGTGTGTTTTATTTCACATCCGGCCGCTTCATTGCCGTATAAATAATTTGTGGGTGCTCTACCCCTTGCGTGATCGCANTGTGTTTTATTTCACATCCGGCCGCTTCATTGCCGTATAAATAATTTGTGGGTGCTCTACCCCTTGCGTGATCGCAACTGTATGTGTCTTACCCACATACTGTATTTTCGGGCGTGTGAGATGGCCCACGAAACAGTTTCACATAACCTTAGCAGCATATGAAAGGGCTTACACACTCATTTATGTAGGCATAATTGGATAATCATCAGTACTTCGACGTAATCACGTCAATTGGGTTATCTCAGAAGACACGTGTGCCTCCGGCGCACCTGCACCCCCTAGAATGATCTTTTGCTTTGTCCGATCTGGCGCCCATTGAATATTTCAGTTACATCACTAGAAAACCAATCACCGTAGGTTTACCTTCCCTCTTTCCTGCTCCTGAAGCCACGACATCCCATCAGCAGTACTTAAGTATTGTAAAATACCCAGTCCATATCCATTTTAATATTATGAATGGCTGNCCACGACATCCCATCAGCAGTACTTAAGTATTGTAAAATACCCAGTCCATATCCATTTTAATATTATGAATGGCTGAACATATCTGTGTTTACCAAAATACACTAATTTTTTCAAAAAACAGACTATCACAAACTTGCAAAAGACAATTTTTTGAAACAGACTATCCTACTAATATTATAAATGTGAAAGTCTGTGTGTGTGTGTGTTTGTTACCACTCAGCTCCATAACGGCTGAACGGATTTTGATGAAATTTGGTATGTAGGTACGTTAGGTCCTGGAATAGGACAAAGGATACTTTTTATCCCGGTAAATTGTACGGTTCCTGTGGAATAACAATAAACCGTAATTCTGCAATGGCTGGGAACGTGACCAAAATACTTTTTTCCTCTGGCGTCAGAGTTTATCAGGCTGCCCAACAACCTCTGAAATGGCTTAACGAATGCTATCAATCGATAACAACCGGGACCGAATATTTAACGTGCCCTCCGAGGCCCGGAAGCGCTCAGATGTTATGCCACTAAACTGTCACCCATCCAAATGTGTGCCACTGGGAACGTTGCTTAACTTTGGTGGTCGATTAAGATCACTCAGCCAAGCGCAAAATGTAGTACCTAGGTACACTTATTTCTAAAGCTACAACGTGATGAAACTACGTTTTGATTTTCATACATCGATGCTGGAAAGTGGAAATGTGGTAACTACGCGACAGTTGCACAGATACACTCCAAAAACAATACCCTACTTCTTGGCTATCGAGTAAAAAATATTTCCTTCCTTTTGGGTTGCCGTAATCAGCTAAAACCTATGCCAACATAGTATAATTTTATAATTCTGTTTTAACATAAATGAATTGTCTTTTCCCAATTTATTTATTAGTGTATCACTGTAAAACTCAATTGTACCCGGGCAAAGCCGGGCCGGTTTGCTAGTACTGAAATAATTCCAAACTATGTATGTTGATAATTTCATAATGATGGTTATTAATTTTCTCTCGTGGTTTAATGGTGGCCATTTTGAAGTTGACTAATTAATTTTGCTGACTGAGAAGCCTAATCAAGAACTTTATGAGGTTTACTTGACACAAGAGTCTGTAAATGATTCACATTTGTCCACTTGTAGGCATTTTTATGCTGAGAGAGATAGGGGAAGGGGAGAGAGAAAGAGCACGCATGCGCATACTTGTAGTACAGTGGAACCCTGTTATAACATCCCCTATTATAACATTTTCCTGCTTAATAAACTGCCTTCTCTTGGTTGACAAACATGTTTTTCAATACAAAATTACCCAGTTNCGGTTTGCTAGTACTGAAATAATTCCAAACTATGTATGTTGATAATTTCATAATGATGGTTATTAATTTTCTCTCATGGTTTAATGGTGGCCATTTTGAATTTGACTAATTAATTTTGCTGACTGAGAAGCTTAATCAAGAACTTTATGAGGTTTACTTGACACAAGAGTCTGTAAATGATTCACATTTGTCCACTTGTAGGCATTTTTATGCTGAGAGAGATAGGGGAAGGGGAGAGAGAAAGAGCACGCATGCGCATACTTGTAGTACAGTGGAACCCTGTTATAACATTTTCCTGCTTAATAAACTGCCTTCTCTTGGTTGACAAACATGTTTTTCAATACAAAATTACCCAGTTNTTATAACATTTTCCTGCTTAATAAACTGCCTTCTCTTGGTTGACAAACATGTTTTTCAATACAAAATTACCCAGTTATAAAGTTTTCCCTTACGTAAGACTGCAATTTCTTGGGTCCCTTGAGAAGTGTTATAACAGGGTTCTACTGTAACCAGTATCTGAGCAACAAATGTAAGTGGTTGGCATAAACATCACCACGAGAGATATTCCCGTAGCTTGTTTCTGAATCGGAGCTCTCGCCGTAATAAGGAGGGAAAGTGCAAGCCTCGTAGCGTTACAAGATGCTGACCTGTACTCGTGACGTGCCAAGTAGCGGACGTACTTCTCCGGTGGGTCGTCCTTGGCGCCGTTGACTAGCGACACAGAGCGCACCGTGGTGTGGGAGACCTGCGTGGCGGGCATCGTGAACTCCACGTAGCAGTACTCAGCCAGCAGGTCGGGTATCTGGTCATACGACGTCAGAGCCATGTTGCAAACGAGGTTGTGGGTCGTGTACGCTCCTGCTCACACATCAACATCGTGCGCCGGTCTTAGTTCTACACCAGCACAGGTCAAACACACAAAATGCAAAAAATTTAATGTTAACATTTTATATTATTAATTACATCAAAAACTTTTTTTTNACAGGTCAAACACACAAAATGCAAAAAATTTAATGTTAACATTTTATATTATTAATTACATCAAAAACTTTTTTTTAAAATCTTTGGATTGTGTGTTTTCCAACATAACTACTGTTGTGTGCCCATAAGGAATGTAAGTACATATNTTTTTTTAAAATCTTTGGATTGTGTGTTTTCCAACATAACTACTGTTGTGTGCCCATAAGGAATGTAAGTACATATGTTTCCTTGCTCAATGTCCCTCTGCTTAGTATAGTTGTACACTTGTGCTGCCCTTGCCAGGCGCTGACTGCCCCACCGCCTTGTGCTACAGCTCATTTTTTTTCTAACCTACCTTAAAACTAAGAAGAGAGTCTGATAGGGAGAGGACCTAAGTGCGTCTCAGGACTGGGTCCCATATGCCTAGGCATGCAGGAATCTTCCTAACTACATGGGAACATATTTGCGGCTTTACTGGGATTGGGCAAACCTAAACAGAACTACAAAGGGAAGGGGGAAAACTGGCATAGACACCATAAAAACTCCTCAACAGAAAATAATTGTAAAGTTGCACGCAATTTAGAAGTAGAAATACAGTTCTACTATAACAGAGGATGGGAAAGAATAAAGGGTGTTTGAAACGCTAGAAGAGAAGTATTGATAAAGGGAGTGTGGGATGAGGGCTTTCATTTCCATAATTATGCTGGATTTTTGTGTTTGTAACCAGGGGGTGGAGGTACCATACACCTGGTGGAGGGAGTAATGCGCAATTGGACATGCCCCCTCCCATTGTCCCTAGTAGACACCTGAAACATAAAAAGAGGAGAGATAAGGAAAAGGGGGTTCAAAGACTCCCTAGGTGGACAGCCTGTCACGGGCACAGGTATATGTACAGTGGTATAGTGGTGCACCAGAGATCACTATCGCAGCACCAGGTAGTGGTATCTGCAGTAGGCTAAACACANTGTACAGTGGTATAGTGGTGCACCAGAGATCACTATCGCAGCACCAGGTAGTGGTATCTGCAGTAGGCTAAACACACAGTGCATACCCCTCCCCCCTGAAGCATGACTGCCCTGTGTTGCGCCAAATATTGAGTCTTGTTCACCTTGAANACACAGTGCATACCCCTCCCCCCTGAAGCATGACTGCCCTGTGTTGCGCCAAATATTGAGTCTTGTTCACCTTGAAATGCGTTATTCATCTTCAAGGTGCTTGTGTCGTGAAGGCATGAGGAAACATCCTAGTCTCCTGAAGTAGCGTTTTTGCAATGTGACACCACAGTCCTCCTCCACTGAACCATTCACTGTCCAGGGATTAAACCCGTTTGGCCTTGGTGGGAGGCGAGCAGGCTAACCGCTCAGCCACCGTTGCCCCTAGNGAAGGGGGTGGGCAGGAGAGAGAGAAAACTGGCACTTGCATCCAAAATTTGAGTCATTGTCAGGACATTATATCCTGCTTGTTGGCATGGGTATTCATCCACCATCTCTTTGTATCATTCCGCCATGCTGCCCTGAGGGATATGTAAGACAAAGTGCAAGAGTACTGGGGGTGGATTACTGGAACAAATTAATTTGCTGATATCGATGTCTACCTTGACTCTCTCGACCTGGTTGCAGGCGTTATGGGTATTGTATGGTCATTTACGGTGGCTAGAGTCAGCTCAGAATGAAGCGCTTGGCTACAAGCAGCTTTCTCTGTAGGGTAAGGAGACTTACCTCAACGAGTTGCAGATCTCCACCAGCAAAATTCACAACAAATGGCAGCCCATGCATAAGGCCTAGACTATTTGCAGGCAGTTTGATCCAGATTGAGGAATTATAACAACATGCATGAAGCATTTGGCTTTCAGGAGTCAAACTCCTGGTGGTGAGGAGAATTTTTGAAATGGCAATGATGTGCAGTGAACACCAACACACAGTGGCACCATGAGATGCAGCCACGTACTTCAGAAAAGAGGATGTGTTCCCTGCACCGGCTGCAGGGCACCTGCCTAGACCAAGGGCCCCTCGTGCAGCTTCGGGCAGTCCACAAGCTTGGACAGTGGTGCCAGGGTGAGGTTAGTGATGTTAACTGCATCACTGACATCGTGCAAGTGGCCTGCTCAAGGGCAGACCGCAACGAGTGCAGGTTCACGGCATCACATTTAGAGAACCTGCGGAGTGGTGCAGACTTCCCCGTAACTGTGTATCGAGATATTAAGAGGCAGCATGGGCTGCGCAGGCGAGTGCAGCAAGCAGAACTCAGGACAGACTGGAGTCTAGGTCTCCTGCCCCACATGTATAGTGAGCACACAGAATTGTATATGGTACTGTGTAGACAGATTTTTGCAAGAGTTTTTTGTGTGTTCATCTAGTATGAGGTCACGTAGATGTGTTCACTTTATAGAAAGATGTTGGTCATAGAGGTGATCTAAATATTTTATGTTTTCAACTTTGAAAGTAAAAAAAATAATGCTAGCGGTGCTTTCTTTGATTTTGTGCAAACATGGAGTATGCAGTTGCTGAGTGGCTGCAAAAGAGAGACGGAATCCTTGAGTGAGTGCAGTGTTTTTAATTTTTAATGTTAGAAATGGTAGATTTAGGATCCCGCCCAGCACTGCGTGTAAGTTAGATTTTGCCACTTGATTACACATTATGATGAACTAAATAGTAAGGCTCGTGTAATGGCATGTGTAAAGTATGAATCGTGTTTGTTGTTAAGAGAATCTATTTCTTGTTTTTGCAATACACTTGCTCAGAATGTCTTTGTAACAGTTTAATTATATATTTTGTTCCGTGTATATGTAAATATCCTATTGTACAACAGAGATGTGATGTATAAAAAGAATGGATAAGACAAGTAAAATTGCCAATAGGAATGCTGCAANTAAAAAGAATGGATAAGACAAGTAAAATTGCCAATAGGAATGCTGCAAAATGACTGTAAATAACATACTGTAGAAAGTGTGTTTGCTAGCATGCTTGTTACATATAAAAAAATGCTGTTTTTTTCTGTGCAGTGTAAGTGTAATGGTCGGCAAGGTTGCTTACAGCAGCCTGCAAGGCCAAGGCAGGTGAAAAGCAGGCGTAATCTAGTACAACTGTGCACCTGNGGCAAGGTTGCTTACAGCAGCCTGCAAGGCCAAGGCAGGTGAAAAGCAGGCGTAATCTAGTACAACTGTGCACCTGGTGGTAAGGAGGCAAAGGACCAGTGGTGGAGAAGAAGGGAATGACAAGATAAGTACGGAGCTTCCAGACGTGACGCACACGAGATGTGGGAACAAGGGTGCTCTGCACCAGTAATACATGTGACGTAAATATCAGCAGAAGTGTCTGCAAACTGAGTAAGTGTGGTTGTTTGTGCATTGTGCGTGATATTTTCATGTTACATTCTGCACCTGCAGAAAATTTTTTTTGCAACTTGGAAGAAAGTTGAAGATGCATCACGTCCAAGAGACGTTCAAGACAGAGCGTGAGGATACTAACAGTCNTTGCAACTTGGAAGAAAGTTGAAGATGCATCACGTCCAAGAGACGTTCAAGACAGAGCGTGAGGATACTAACAGTGAGTTATTAGAAGAAATTCATTCGCCGCTGTTGACATGAACCTTGATTCCCAGAGTTTAGTAACTTGTGGTTTAAGAATTTTCTCGCAACAGGTTTGCCCTAGTTAAAGGGCTCAGAAGTAGTGTGTGGCCATCTAGGCCGGCTAGGGAAGTTATGGAACGGCAATCAGTAGCTTTCCTGTAGCTTTTACAGTCTCCCGCCAGCTGAGCATATGGCACTACGAATNTTGCAACTTGGAAGAAAGTTGAAGATGCATCACGTCCAAGAGACGTTCAAGACAGAGCGTGAGGATACTAACAGTCAGTTATTAGAAGAAATTCATTCGCCGCTGTTGACATGAACCTTGATTCCCAGAGTTTAGTAACTTGTGGTTTAAGAATTTTCTCGCAACAGGTTTGCCCTAGTTAAAGGGCTCAGAAGTAGTGTGTGGCCATCTAGGCCGGCTAGGGCAGTTATGGAACGGCAATCAGTAGCTTTCCTGTAGCTTTTACAGTCTCCCGCCAGCTGAGCATATGGCACTACGAATTATATTACACCAACCTAAAAATGGCTTAGAATGACATAAGAGACATTTAAGATCTCTTTTTGGAAACCACGGACACAAGAAGAGACAATAGCTACAATGTAATGACATTCATTGAACTTAAGGTGATAATTTAATTAGGGTAAGAAAGTAGTGAAGATTAATTGTATGAAAAACTTTCAAAGTGGCTTTGTCACTCTTCAGTTTACTTGTACCAGTTGAGAAATCAGAGTATCTGTTGACATTTTATCTAATACTGATACATCCAAAAAAGGGCAGATATCTGCAGATACCTTGTGTGTGCCACACAGACTGTAGCACAAGGCAATTAGTGCATGCTTGTGAACTGTCATCTGCACAGGATCACGTCTGACGCAGCAGCTCACCTTGACCTTCCTTAGGCAGACGGCTCATTCTCCACACGATGGCTCTGTGTTGGTGCTCGTACTTGGCTTGCCCCGACGTCACTTCTATCAGTGACTGCTCCAGGGTCTCTACTGCTCCCAGCAGACGCTCAATTCCTTTCACCTTCCCTGTCCTGAGGAGAAATAAAAATTAATACCACATGTGCTGGAAACTGGCCCACCAGTACATTACCAAATCCAGACAAACACCTGGCTTAAACATAAGATAACCCCCTCCGCCACATTTCAGATTTCCTGATTCACTCTAGTTCGCCTTCTGGCCGCTAGGTTCGCCGTTTGCCAACCACCGCTCAACAGACTGCAGTGTACCACCACTCGCCACCTCAAGAAGCTGGCCTAGCCAGTGAAACGTCACAACCGTGCATCGGAAAATGTGTTTGTCTGACATGTGTGTGTGTGTGTGTATGTGCGCATGTCTCAATCCATGAGCACAGCCCTGTGAGTATGTTTGTTTTCATTCTCCTTATACAAATGTAATTAGTAGCCTAGCAGCCTATTCCCACCATCAAATATCACAATTTGGTATGCATCATAGCTACTAGTACCAATGTAGTGTGGTGTTCTAAAACATTAAACCAACTTCATGTTACCATTTTCAAAAATATAAGTTTGTTTGTAAAAACAATTATGTAAATTGACAATATAATAATATTTTTAAGCAATATACATTAATACATGCTGCAAATTTCATTCCATGTAAAATCCAGTGTATGGTTTTGTGGATGTAAAAAATGATGCAGGACTGTCAAAATGATGGACTGGGTGTTGCGGACTTGCTAGTTTTTCGGCACAACGAGCAGAGTAGATTGACAGAGCTGATACAGGTGCAGCATGAAGAGCCTTGTAGACAGGAGCATGTGGTTTTCACGTGCATACATTGGCATGAGTGGGCACCTGTCGTTTGCAGAGTGATGCAGCCAGTTGGCTAGAGGACTGATAGTCTCATGAGCGAATAGTTGCCATGGCACAAAATAACATAATTATAATTCAGTTTTGCCTGAATATCATGGTATGGAGTATGAGTGCAAAAATGCACAAAACAAAGAAGATAAACTTAGTGAATCTGATGAGAGAAAGGAAGACCATGTGTAAAGATACTTTAATGTAATAATTCACCCACTGATTTTAAACACATTGCAAGACTTTAAAGGAGAAAATCCTGAAAGATTAAAAGTTATTTTACATAGCTCACTCTACTGCAGAGATGTAGGTATCATTTTCTCCAGGAAAGGGATGGGGGAATTGCTGAAGTGGCACAATAAATTATTTTTTGGCTTCACGTACAGTATTAGGCATTAATTACCTCCGCGTCTACCGTGACTAGGGACTGCACCTTGGTCATCCTAGGTCGGCCCTTCAGGCCTCAGTCAGGGTACAGACTGGGTTATTTGTGTTTGTTGTCTTGGCAATAAACAGGCATAAACCAAGCTGGTCGAGTTATCTCTCTCAGATGCTTTCTTTCTGCACCTTGCTTCCAGCTGTTTTGACCCAATATCCACTCACACACTTGCAGGAGCAGGCACGTGCCGATCCCCGAATCCCATCCTCCTCCACTTGGATCCCCCAACTCTTAGGAGTGGAGGTTCTCTCGACTGTTGCAACCTTTCTGTGAGTGCTTAGGTCTGATGGCAACTTCCCACCCAGCTAATCCACTCGCAGGGGGCCAGCAGCCGACCCCGACAGGGAGCTCCGGTATTACGTGATACACTGATATGGCGACTTCCCGCCTTACTGTGTACCATGAGAGCGGACGCCTCTACCCTACTGTTGTTACCTACAGACAGGTGCTTGGATCTGTCAGCGACT
>NQII01001337.1:319194-349130 GCA_002778355.1 Clitarchus hookeri
CAAGTCTCTTGCCTGGAGGCCAACAGCTAGGCCTACCCGACTATCCCACCTACTGTCTCTTGTCTCATGTATCCTTCAGGTCATGCCCACCTCCACAGAACACTTGCTGTCTCTTACTCTTCTCTACTAATTCCTATGCCTCATCACCGGGCTGGGCGAGATAAGGTGGCCAAGCAGGGGCTAGCCCTGGTTGGGGAGCTGTTAGGGGGAAGAGCGGGGTGCTGCCAAGGTGTACACCTGGAAACGAGAGGAAGCAGCATGCCAAAGGAGGATTCCAGCCAGCTCAGCAAGCAGGAACCACAGTCTTCAATTTGACCTACTGTGGCATACCCCGAAGCCATTTCACCGCTGCCGCCAACACCACCAAAGAAGACATGTCACCACCACGCAGCCTACAGCCACTGACAGATTCGTCCGTCGCCAGGATATAGCGCCTAGCTATATGCCAGCCTGAACCCAAACCAGACCCTCACCTCCAACCGCACCTCTACGTGCACATCAGGCTATTATAGAATTGCCAAAACAAGTCCATCCTGCCTCTAGTATAAACCCCATCAAGTCGACAGTGCAAGCTTCCCTGCCGTATGGGGGGAGGGGGGAGTTACAGATGCCAACGTAACACTAGTAATGCTCACAAGGTGAGGCATCAACATAGGCTTAGTCAACTCTTAAAAAAAGACAATCATTCAAACACCAAACCAAAATACTACTACTAAATAATGTTATTATTTTCTGGTTGTCTTTCACACTGCAGTGAAGGAAAAGTTGTGACTGTGAAACCTCAAAATTGAGCATGCGTGTAGACACGCACACAGAGCAGTGTCAGGGGAATAGTTACAGTGCGTACCGACGATGCGTAGACTTGACGGAGCCATAGCGGAAGTGCTTCTCGACCCGGAACAAGTATATCCAGCACTCGGGTATGGGGAAGCGCACCATCACATCCTCGCAGGGTATCTGCCCCAGCTTGCGGCTGGAGAAGCCTGGCACTAGGATGTCTGCTTTAAGTTGCACCTGGAAATGGAGAACGTATGTCACTCTCTGTCACTCTCTTCAGGAAGTGAGTCAATTGTTACAAGAGATTAATTCTAAGCAGTGTTGGGAAAATAACTTTTAGGAGAGAGTTGTTTCCACCTCTACAGGAGCAGGCTGCAACATGTCATAACATACCTTAATCTGTATGCGTGTCTGCTGTTTAAAATACCACTGCCAATTCTTGACCTTATTATCAGCACAGACTTACTACTTCTATTGTCAAGCATGGAGGAGCAATCTCAGTGGCTTCTATACAGCTGAAGGGAGTGCTTGCAATTTGTTGTATCAACAGTTTTTAACATGCGTTTCATTTTCCGAACATGTTTATACCTCAGTGTCTTCTATGACAACCTTCATAGTTTTAATTTTGCGTTAATGAAAAAACTCATTTGAATCAGTGTTGCTGATACAGGAAGTAATTTCATTTGCAGCTCACAACTTAATTATTGTACAGTGTAACCAAGAGTTGTAATTTTTTTATTGAAGGAATTCTTTGTGTGTGGTGGGTCTCAGAATCGTGAGTATAGACACGAGAATTATTTTTGGTTGTAGGCTACCTGGCATCAACAGCATTTCCTTGATGGACTGAGCCATTCAGAATTTCGTTCTATCCGTGATTTACACGCAAGCAACTAATACGTGCCAGAAAAACCGTCATCTGGTTGTTGAAGCAAGCTGAGGGTAAAGAGCTTTGTAACACATACATATATACAGCACTGCCATGAAATACGTTCTGACATTGCGATGTAGTCAGACTGACTCACTGTGCCAGCTATTGCACCCAGTGGCACAGCATGAGTACGTTAAAAGGGAAGCATGCTTCGAGTAGTCAGTTGGACCAATGGACTGCAGAGGACGCAATCTTAATTACTGCTCCAAATTGTACACAAGAACTGTAGAAAGAGATCTTGGAATACCACAACCTAGGACACTAGAGACCAATACCAGACAGTCCCGTACAAATACAACAGATCAGAGAGCGAAAACTAATGTAGCGGCAAAATGTATCACTTTTAAATATTTTTAAGCAGTCATGGGCGGTGGAACCAGCAGGTTAGAGGGATCATGTGACCCCCTAATAACCTGCTGTAAGGGTCAGATCTTCAGAAGTAAAAATAATAAACCCGCTGTCTGCAGCAGCTGGCAACACTGCACTGTTAGTCTGCGCCATCCGTCAGTGTATGACTCTTGCTTATTTTTGTTATGTTTTCTTCCTTATCTGAAAGCATGGCTTCGTTCAACAACGACTCAAGGACGTCTTTATCACACGACTGTATCGTTGTAAATCGAGATCTGGCAAAACACCTTTCCAACTTGGATATTGCCAACAAATTCATTTCTTCAAAAGAATCAAGAAAATTAGTTTCTGGCCACACTCACATTTAACCTGTGTTTAATTCAATAAAACTATGACTTTTGTTTAATATGCAAAGTCAAATTTGATTAAAATTTTTAAATATAATTTTTTTTTATGTTAAATTCTTTTAGTTGAATGGTGTAATATTACCAGAATTTATATGATATGATGTTTGTTTTTAAACAATATCAGTTATAATGTTAAAATAAAAAAGTATATATCTATTATGCAAGTTTTGAGTAAGCCTTAATATTAAACATGTAAGAATTTTTTGTAATATTGTGATGTATGTCTGCTAGTGTTAATTTTCTTTTAAAACACATGTAAAATGTTTTTTTTAATTAGACCCTTGATCCCCTAATGACAAACACCTTCCGCCGCCCCTGTAAGCAGTACTCTATAAAGTATAAAGTAATGGATTAATGAATTATCATTCACTGTTGACATATACATATTTCCCACTATCAATAAAAGTTACACATTGTGGATTTCTTTTCATTGTTTACTTTTTGGACATGGTTCTGTTCAAATTTTCAGAGAGAAAAGAAAGTTTGGTCTCAGAGTCACCACGTTGGTGTCATAGCATTGAAAAGCACTATTAATAGAATAGCTGCTAACTATTGCCTACATGTAGTTTTTCTACAGTAATGCTCAAACTGTCTGGTATTGTTCTGTAGCCATAGTGTATTTGCCTCGGGCACCACACGCTGCAGATGCACTAAACAAAACTACCTACAGTACGTGCCAACAGTTTGTCGCAGGGATGGAACGTGCCTGGACCGTGTCGCTGATGCTCTCACCTTGTTGCCAGTGACGCAAAGCACCGCCTTCACTTGCAGCGGCAGCTCTCGGTTCTTGGGCGGCCGCACACGGAAGCGCATCAGCTCGATGTAGCATGCGTCTGGAGGCTTGAACCTTGTTTGCACGAGCGACACAAGTGTTAGTCAGGTTAGCAGGCAGGCTCAGTGTTACCACCATTGCAAAGCACACAGTCTCATTACAGTATTAATGTGCTAAATTGTGAGGCATGCAACAAAGCGGCCATATCACCCCCAACTAGCCATTTTCATTTTATCTCGTCATAAAATAAGTATAAACGCATCTCCAGAGATTTTTCCTTGTACACTTATTTTGTTTGACAAATTATAACATTTTTTTATCTAAGGTTGTAGCGAGAAGAGAAAATAAAAAGAGCAAATTTGTTGAGCCCTCCAGTTTTCTGCAATGAGGTTACATTAGTGTCAACACTGCATATTCAAATTCAGTAATACGTAATAAGGAACAGATAAGTATTGAGTATGCTTACGTTACAAACTAAAGTAATGCATGCACACACAAGACTTGCAGCTTGCTATGCTACTTTGNAGTATTGAGTATGCTTACGTTACAAACTAAAGTAATGCATGCACACACAAGACTTGCAGCTTGCTATGCTACTTTGTGCAAGGCCACCTGCTATCCCTCTGCTGCTTCATAAAAGCTTGCAAACCAAAAACATTGCCTACCAGCTATGTAACAGAAATGCAGTTTTAAAGTGTTGTGGGTTGTACACATTTCCTATATTATTATGTACAGTTTTCAGATCCAACTACTGTTCCTTATATTTTGCTGTGTAGCTGGCATGTGATGTCCAGGATCTTAGCATTCTGCTTGCAGCCATGAGTAATCAAATTTTTGTCAGTTTTTAGTTTTTAATGCAGATTNTGTCCAGGATCTTAGCATTCTGCTTGCAGCCATGAGTAATCAAATTTTTGTCAGTTTTTAGTTTTTAATGCAGATTGATTAACGTGTAATCACAAATAAAAAAAACTGTTTAAAAAGTAAAATTGAGTTAGAAATTGAATCAGTTGTGTGACTGAAAAGTAGCACGGTATACAGGTATGTAACTATAAACACAAAGTAAATGTTTGCTCTAAAACGTGAAGTAAGAAAAAAGATTTTAAAAATTTAGAGGGAACTGACATGACCTCTTCAAACAGTTTTTATCATGCAGCTATTAATAGCAATCAAAGTTAACATAGTTCATGCCATCATTCAAATAAACTTTGATTCATTGGTAGTTAGTAATCATTACTGCACCCAAATTTTTGTCTGCTTTCAGCATTCCTTAATTTACTCAAACATAGGATGACTGTGAATATGACACAACACCAAAATTGTTATTTTGCTATGGAAGAAACAATAGTTTCCCTCCAAATAACAACAGACCAGGAAAAAGTAAAATACAAAAGTAGATTTGTTGGTCAAGCATAGTTTACACATTGACGTGGACCACTCCTGCATGGTCTGGCACGGCCACTGTCATCACATCATCGGACCACAGTCACTGCACCAATGCAATCTGCGGAACATGCACGTCATGCATCCCGATGCGTGTCCGCTTCGTTCACTTGGGAACGGGTTATGTCCTGATACAGAGTGATCAAACCGAGTGCCTGTGGTGACCCTAGAGAGATCTCTGTAAATAGGATAGGAATCAAAAGTTAGAATGTGTATTAAATAGCATTAGAATTTATCGCCCACGGGCAAATGTTCGTGAAATTCGCCCTTAGGGGATTNTAGAATGTGTATTAAATAGCATTAGAATTTATCGCCCACGGGCAAATGTTCGTGAAATTCGCCCTTAGGGGATTGTGAAGTAATCGCAGAATAAATGCATGCCACATGCATATTTAATGAGGTGTGGAGTAGCAAGGTTAGGGTATTTGAAGTGTTCTGTATAATTTTTTGAGTGTAATTGTGTGTCTAATCAAGCCAATTAGTGATGTGCGAAATAATTAGTCTTTCTTTCAACCTAACTGTTCTGGTTGCAGAGTGCCCCAAAAAACAGACCTAAATTTCCCACGTGCTCTGCATGGCACCACATAATCATGTTTTGTATTTAAATTAGTGCTTAAGAAAGAACTCTGAACTCTCCTCAAGCTAAAGGATGTCCATCTCGAACGTTGAAGGGTCCTATTGTCTGTATGTTTTACGTGTTTATGTAATGAGGTCAGTAAACTAAAATACCTCGCGGGGTGGCGTGAGCTATCAGTGAGGACACAGTTTGCCCGCGCTACCCCTGGCAGTTTGTTTTCACGGGTTTGAGGTGCTGCACGTGCGTCACGTCGCGGGGGACTTTTATACATTGTTCTGAACACTTAACTGCAATAGGTTAACATAATTTACTGGAACTTTTATTCAGTTTACCGACAGTCTTCCCCACGTTTGCAGCACCCTTCCGTCAGCTCAATTTACAGACCCCGGAGGTTTAATTACTATTGTAAGTTTTCGTGATATTCTTGGCATTTTTGTACAGTAACGGCCGCTGGCAGGCCTTATGAGTCAGGTCCGCTTTAATTTGCATTGTATACATGTAACTGTGTACACTATTCAGCAATACAATTTACTTGAGTTAACAGAAACTTATGAGTTGTCATTTACTGTTGTATTTTGGACCCTGGCCCTATCCATGAAGTCATTGACGCCTCAAGGAGGCATCCTTTGTTTATAAAGTAAAATGGTAATAATAAGGCGTGCTGGGGAGCCTGAATACCCTGGCTATATATTACGTTTTCCTGTAAATTTGTACCGTGTGTGTCAGGGGATACAGCCGCGTGGTCGTTCGGCCCACGATCCTGAGAACTGTGACATCGTACTCATTCAGTGAGCTGGCGCCCATTCTATTTGAAATAGGAATATTGTGTAATATCCTGACTTTTCTTAACATAGTCGCCGGACGACGTCTGCATTACTATCCCTGACCGCTCAGGTTACGTTAACATAATCAAAGGTTTAGCAAATATGAAAGGCATACATAATTTTGTTTACAGACAGCTATTTTTCTTTTGAAACTAATCATTACAAATTTTTTTAAACCACAACCATAAGGTCTCATGATGCTTCCCTTTCTTGCTCTGCATAAACTTCCAGAGATTTACCAACTGGCAAAAATATTACCTGAAATTTTGGTGCCTCTAATTTTTCAAACATTAAAAATTGGAATAAAATATTTTTGTATGTTTTTTAATGAATATGGCCATGTGGAGAAATTATTTGTATTCCGTTATTTGGAACTGGTAGTGGCAACTGATACATGTTTGCATTTCAGAGTTGGTTTCTTCTGTAAAGGTTTTTTTTAATGTTTCAGATGCAGACCATACATTACACATTCCATAAAGAGGGTCATTTTGTTAGTCATGGCAACCGTATTATAGCTTGTGAACATGTGGCAGCGTGGACAATGAAGTATATATGTGTGTCTGAAAACCTCTGTAAAATTGTGCTGGATGCAGCCAGTAGACGACGTGCACACATTAGGTACCACATTAGGCACGTGGGAACGTCGGTACACTCCAAACTATGCTTTGAGATAGATATCAGTGAAGTTGAGCAACATCATGTGTGAAAATTGCAGTTCTCCATGGCAGAAAAGCACGTCATTGTCATATGGAGCTAATATAAGCTTCGAGGGATAAAGTTTTGCCATATCGAGATTGTGCACTGGGTTAATACACTGATTAATCACACAGAGCTGATGGTCTTTAATGCTTTCCCCATGATTGGCAAAGATGTATGGAATACTGTGAAGGATGATAAGACTTTCTTGTGCTTTTCTTGTAATTTTGTCATAATAAAACCATCCTTTCAATTTCTATCTTTTTTTGATTGCCCCTCACCCCTTCACTTACGTTCAGCTCCATTTTCTTGGTAGCAATCGTAAGCAAATTTCATTTCCTTCAAACACACATAATATTTTACATTTGCAGCATCTTTATTGCAGGCCATAACATGGTTGCCGTGACATATGAAATGACCCTCGTATGAGTGTCTCAGGGATGATTCCATGCCTATTTAGACCAGTAAATACATTTAGACAGGGCAGAGCTGGTTGGAACTCTATAGTCGGCTGATGTAGTGGTGTTGGTTTCTTTGTCTGGTGCTGAGCACAACTTAGCCCCTCCACGAGAGTTGCTGCCGTCCCAATGCACTGGCATTAAGGTAAAGTGTGACTTTCATTTTTGGAAATTTTTAACTATTGAGTCATAAATTTTGATTTAAAATAAATGCCTATATTAATGTTAAATTTATTGTGTTACTGAAAAATAACATTTTATATATTTTCTATACTGTACCTATTTTTTTGGTAATTGTAAACTAAAGGAAATATCATAACACATCAAGTTAAAATGTTGATACATGCATGTGGTGTGTCTCACCCAAGGGGAGACGAAGGTGGACACTTCAGGAGGAAGGGGGGCATGAGGAAGAGTAGGAGTGAAATAGAGGGATAAATAAAGGAAGATAAGAGTGAGAGAAAAGGAAAGAGAAGAAATAATTGTTAATGAAAAAATTCTATCTTATGCTGAGTGACATTGATGGTAAGAGGATTTAGTTGCTTGTGAGGAGGGGAAGGTGAGGTAGTTCAGGTGTTGCTGCTACACTTGATGAGTGTAAACTGTGGTAGATACCACTAGCGCATGCAGTTCCGCTCAAGTACATACTGTCTGTACTGTAGGGTAATGAAAATACTAAGAAGTTATAAATACATTTTTAACATTTTTCCTCTCAAGTTAATTAGGTATAAAAAAAAGTTCAGTGTGGCAAGTACAGTGGTGCACTGCACCTGACTGTACCTGACTACACCTGACTGTACAACATGCAGAGTTCATTAAAAAGTAATACACACACTATCAACATTGTCAGAAAGGTACTATTTAAGTTGCATTTCAGTGTAACACTGAAAAATACAGTGGACTCTCGATATATATATATATATATATATATATATATAATAATCCACTTTTATCATTTATCTAATGTTGATTGCGGATGCGTGATGAATGGAATTGGAATGCATTGGACCTTGGAAGCTTCACTGACGTCAGCCTTCGTCCTAGGTGAGCAGCTAGCCACCAGCTCTGGTAGGTCCCGGATGTCTCGCCGAGCTCTTATTAGAGATCACACAAGACAAATTGACTATTTTGGTGGAGGGAAGGGGGGTGGCTCCCTGAGACGCAACTCCCACCCTCACCCATGGCGCGGAAGAGTGAAGTTGGAGTAGGTGCCGTGACTGAGCTGCCCAGTTTTCCGTCGCACTCGACGAGAAGCAGGGGGGTCCTGAATTCCATTTGCTGTCGTCAATGTTGATGTGCTTGTTCACCAGCACGGGAATATTGGCAGCAGTCAGGCAATCAAACAAACTAGCTTTGTCCAATTGTCGCCTCAAGGGTGCCAACGCCCACAAGTCCCACTCCCTCTTTTCTAGTACCACCTAATCATATTAAAGAGCATGGTATCAACACCCTCCATTTCCCACAGTATTTAAGTAATTCACATACAAGTTTGAACTTATTTTCTGTCGGGAGGGGTTTTTGAGGTGCCTATGCCATGTACTCAGCTAAAGGTACACTCAGGGAGGCAATCATGGCCCCAAATGCGGCCATGGCTGCCGAATCCCTCTCTGCCATAATGCATGCCTTCTTTGCATGACTTCCCTTCCTGTTAGGTGTATGGGGCTCAGCCCTCTGACAGAATTAGCTCCCATCCCTACCTCAGACGTACACTTAATACTTAGCAATAGGGTAGGTTAGGAAAAAAAAACAGCTGGTGATGGTGACGTGAGAGAAGAGACTCTTGACTTCAAGGCAGTGTGGTCGACTACCCAGATATAGAGTTAACCTCTTGTTGTATACTAATTGTTAAACTCTAGGATATTGCAGCTCCCCCAAGCCAGAAAACTTACGCACCTGATTTTTTGCAGACCTATTAAAGGTAGACATGCATGTCTGAAAAATAACTGGAATTACTGTGGGGTTACTGGGGTTCCATGCCCCAACACGCCTGAAGACAACACGTGAAATGATGCATGTAGGCTGTTCATTGTAAAGTGAGCACTTTTGAGGCCCTAGTTACTTTTGTTGTATCAGCCATTTTTTTTTATCCTTCCTTCATATTTTAAATAAATATTGCCATGAAAGTAATAAATACCATGTATATATTTACCGGACTCAAAAGTTAACGTCCAAGGCTACAATAAAATATATTTATTGACTATTATTCCAAATGAGAGGGCTTCAAAAAGTGCTCACTTTACCATGAATAATCTGTATAAATATTTTCTTGTACGTGAATATGCTACACTGACACTATGCTTGCAAAAAACAACTGAAACGTGTCCAGGACCTAAGCTCGCCTGGTATGCTGCATGGTGAAATTGTCTCGGGCATGTGGCCACACATCATGAATGTAAGGTGAAATTAAGCCTCCCTGGGCAATTCTATTTCGCAGGGAGGTGGCTTCTCTTGCACAGAAATCAAAAAAGGTTCCAGATGAATTAGAATACTGTTGCAGCTACATGATTGGTGAAAACATCGAAGGTGCTGAAAGGACATTACATCCTATTTACTTTGTGCGAGCCGCGTCAATAACTGGCAAGCTGGGGCACATGACTGATAGAGGTCATCCCAGCGGTGCTCCTAAACTACTCACACTTGCAAGCAACACTCATATCCTGTTTTAAAAAAAAAACACAATAAAAAAACAGCACAAATTAAAATGAATATATTACACTTGTGTGAAGCCACATTTTAAAAATATTAAAGTTATGTGACGTTATTTAGAATTGATGTAAAACGCTTTGAATTACACTGAAATTATAGGAAATACTCTGCATTAATATTTTATGTGCTTTGCAAATGTCTTTTTAATATAATTATTTATTTCATTTGAATTTTGTCATAGTGCCTTGTAATTTTGGTCATGAGAAATTTTCATACTTGCAACTGAAACTGGTAGGGGAAATATTTTCATACCCCACTTGCTAGAACCTGCAAGGAAGGGGAAGGGGGGTGCAACACAATGATCACAGCCCTATGTACTACATACAGTGACACCACGCTACACTACACTTATAATCGCTTGCACTGTGTTGCACGATGGTGTTTGCTGTGCCTTGGTGACAGTGTTGGCATTGCCGTGCACGGCACCCTGAAACACGGCACGCTGGACAGTCTGGCAGGGATACGGGCTTGTCTCGTGTCGCTTTCTTCTTTCATGTGCAACTTAAATTGTACTTTTCTGACAAAAGTGGTAGTGTGTGTACTATTTTTTAATGACTTCTGCATGGTGTACAGTCGAGTGCAGTGTTCCATTGGAAGCCACTCTACTGCTACCTGAAGTGAGAATGGTTCTTAGTAAGTAAAGTGATGGTGATTGGCATCCTGCCAGGTGGTCACTGAGACATGAGCAGTGAGAGGTCAGTGTGCTGATGAAACAGGCTGTCAGGGCTCGTACTTAATGATGTGTGTATTCTGGTACTCGTCCTGCTGCACACAGCTGTGGAACTCTGTGTTCTCGAAGCGGATCCACTCCTCTGTGATGACTGGAATGATGTCGTGCCGGCCCACCACTTCTTTGCCCTGCCGCCACATGTCGTTGAGCCCCAGCTCCACGTCTGGCATGCCTGCGTGCACACATCACCACACACTTCTCTCGCATATGCTCGCTTTGTTCATTCAACTAATGGCAGATATAAAGGGAGGAAAAAAGGGGAAAATTTCCCTACCAAGCGTTTACCTTACAAAATGGTTTGTACACTAATCCAACTTACAAAAAAATTTTGACAATAACTTGTACGAGTTCTTGCAAACATACATCTGCAAGTAATATATTTGTCTCTTATTGCATAGCTAGATAGTAATAATTTTTGTATTTTGCTGACGAATTTAAAGGAACTGAACTACTAGTGGGCAAACTGTTTAGTGGCATAAAAAGAAATAAAAATGCACAACAGAGTTCCCCATCCAAAATCACGTGTTGAATCTGCCCCTGCATTCAACATTATATATTTCTATTCCACTTCTCAGAGATGTTACCAGGTGCATGGCTCACAAACTAATTAAAAATCTGATACCCATATCTTTGTCCAGAACTGAACCAGTAACTTATGTCTTTATTGTTACGTGCTTGCTGCTCTGCATTGCTTCGCTTCTTCCGTCCTGCTCGAGCGAGCGAACCAGTGTTGCAAGGGTGAGTGGTAACCCGAGGAGTGAGTGCACATTTACAAAGATGTACCGACGCAACAAACCTATCGGGACTGGTGCACACATTATTGCTAATAAAATGTTCTGGTCATCGCCCTTGCCTCTCTCAGCGAGACTCGGAGTGCAGGGAACCTTCTGTATTGGGCCAGCGAGACTACTACTTTAGCTGCAACGGGCCTCCGAGCTGACACTTTGGAGTTTGGAGGATTGCATGGCCTTAGGAGCAATATGTGCGAAGACAGTGAAGTGACAAGCGAACACATAGCAACAAGTGGTGACAACAGTGACCAGCGAGAGTGAAGTCTGCAGATTGCAAGCATCACTACAGTGACTGATGGGTGGGACTAATGAACTGGGTGCCTGAGTGACAGACGTTTGGGATGATGGCAACAAACAAATTGAATACGTGAAAATAATAAGTGTGAATTAGGTGACTGTAACCAATACAAACACATTGGTAAGGACTTTAATTAAATTTGAGACAGATTGAAAATAACAATAGTAATACGTAGTAAAGATAGGTAGGTTAATGTTATAAATATTGACTGCGTGAACAAATTAAAAATCAAATTTAGTTATTTTATTTTTATTAAGTCCTCCATCTCTAACAAACAAGATGCCCCTGGCATCTTGTAACATTATTATTTAGGGAAGTTTAAAATAAATAATTGTGCATGCACGCTTGAAGTGACACAATGAAAGTTTTCTTGGNGAAATAACAAGAGTAATACGTAGTAAAGATAGGTAGGTTAATGTTATAAATATTGACTGCGTGAACAAATTAAAAATCAAATTTAGTTATTTTATTTTTATTAAGTCCTCCATCTCTAACAAACAAGATGCCCCTGGCATCTTGCAACATTATTATTTAGGGAAGTTTAAAATAAATAATTGTGCATGCACGCTTGAAGTGACACAATGAAAGTTTTCTTGGGTGAGGAACTGCTAACGGGTGGTCACCAGCTGAAATAGATCTTGGATATTAAACAACACTCACAATGGAAAAGTAGTGGAATGTGGTGGTTACAGAAACAAATCACAACAAACAATACATGGCTCTCGGAGCAAGTGTTTAAACCAGATCACACCATTTAATAATAGCTGTCGAGGGCTCCGCCTGACTGGCATGTGACATGCATTACAGAGGTTCGGTAGGAAACACATGATCCAAGAATGTTTGGTTATTTTGTACTGGTGTCTGAACACAAAAAGCGTATATGAAATGTTTTGTACACAAAGACAAGTTTCAAATTCTCATTTCAACTCCAAGGATTATTTTTTTTGGGCTTGAAAATGGTTAAAACTAGTGTATTAAGAATGAAATTTATCTGCAAAATTTTCCAAGCAGAAACATTAAAGTTTCTTTAGGCATACATCATAGTTTTATCTTTATTATAGTCCATTCATAGTTACTTCCCACTTTTCTGAAGCCCTGTTTAAGTTCTACTTCCAGGATATTCCTGCGTCTCATGCAAACATAGCTTCACCAAGTCTAGAAAACTACATCAAAGGGACCACGCACTGCATTTGTGCACACTAAGTGTAGGTATTAATATTTTGCATAAGTACTATTTTTTCTGGGCATTACCACTGCACATATTTTCTCACTGTTTTTATTCATATTAGTTATAAATTAAATAATATTGTTTAAAGGTAAAATTTAAATAAAAATTTGATTTAATCAAAAATACAAATGTTTTATGTCAACAAAAGTATAAAACACTTGCGACACGTGGCATATTTAGGAAACAACCAGACACGTGATATATGGGGTGATTTTTCCGACGTTTGATTCATAAAGTGAGAAGAAACCGTGAACAGACTATAGAGTGGCATAAACATATGGTTACTTCTTGAAGTCATATTCAGGCAAGTCGCAGATGGAAAGACTGCACGCCAGTTGAGCGCCCTGCGCATAGAGGTGATGAGGCAAGTGGCAAGAGAGCAAGAGTCGGCCTTACAGCTCACGCATTTCGAGGCCTCGAACGTGCAAAATAGCTGCAGGCAGGCGGAACTCAGAAGCCACTAGGGCTTTTTTTTTAATCTAATTTTTTTTATACAATAACAACGTTTTGATTGGTAAAGCACCCCTGCTTTCAAGACACTATTATTTCCAATTGAGTCTGGACAGTGACCAAGTTACTTTAGACTCTAGTATTGCTTGTCAGACTGTTATTACAAAGTTGTGAGGGGTAATTAAAGACAAGGAACCCCTCTTTCTGTAGTTTTCTTACATATGAAAAATGTGCACCGTGCAGTCATTGATATAGTAAAAGGGCAACCAACATGAGTGGCAGTACTTGCTATGACACCAAAAAAAATTCAAAATTTTGATATCCACATTTTTATACATGATGTATTTCATGAGTGAATGCAAACTTAATGTACATGTGAAATAAATAGTTTCATGTTTTACTGGGTCCTGCTTCATAACATTATTCAGAGAAAGGCCTAGGCCATAGAATAATAGGAAATTATAATTATAAAGGACTGCAAGTTTCTTGGGTAATGATTCAGTGGTCTTATTCTGAGCTCTACCTTGGGAAAATACCGCAGGTACAGTCTCCTTGCGTTATGAATATGACATCTTGATGATTATGGTTGCTGAAGATGCCTAGTCTTCCGGGAGGGATTGTTAATAAACAGTGAAGAACACAATTTTTATGTTACTGTAAAAAAAATAGGAAAGCAGTTGTACTGTGTACCGGCGAGAAACCCCAGGAAGAAGAGCCGGACTCGTGCTATCTGCTTGTCGATGTGGCCATACTTGTCTTGCTCGACGTACAGCTCGTCCACTGCCGTGATCTGCACCTCCTCCGTCTTGTAGTTGAGGGCGCGGTCGCGGTGTGCCGGCATGTGGAACAGGGACTCTTCCAGCGTCACGCAGAACTGCTTCAGGTCCTCGAACAACTGGCAGCCTATCTTGAACAGCTGCGAGATCTGCCGCAAGAGCCATGCGTCGGTTGACATGCGCACTTTCACAAGAGCTATCCAAGCTGCCAGAAATACAGTATGGAGGAAGGAACTTGTATAAGTTGTTCATGGTTAATCGAGCACTTTAAAAGCTCTGCTCATTTTGTATACTTCTGCAATAGGTAGAATGTTCATTGCCATATCAGCCTTATCACTTTGCTCATGTGTCAGCGAACTGAGAACGTGAAATGTAAGGAACATAAATATGTTACTAATATGGCAATTCATGCGCTGATGCGTATAAAGAAAAAATTAAAACTTGATTAGTTATAAATTAAACAGTACACTCACATTACAATGTTAATGCTTAGAACTATTTTACTTAATTTTTTGCCAATTTTAACTGCATGCCAGTATGCGTAGCAGCATAGAAGGCAGTGATTTCTTTTTTCAAAGGTTGATTTCTAAAGTACTCTCTGTACCATGAACTGCCTATAAGCTCAGTATTTACAAGACATATTTGCTATATATCACTTTTTTTTTAAACATATGTAGTAGAAATATTGATTGTAATGGTGAGAGATGCAAGCAGGTTTGATTAAAATGTAATGAGTGTTCATGAATGCATCTTCTTTTATTCCTTTATGCTAACTGGAAATAATAAACCTCAATTTANGGTAGCTTACATAATAAACCTCAATTTACAGCTAAAAACCATGCACTCATTCATGTCCAATGAGGATTGAAACTTGGAACTTTGTAGTTCAAACATAGCACCCTAATGCCCTTAGTGATAAATGNAGTTCAAACATAGCACCCTAATGCCCTTAGTGATAAATGTCACCTTCTGTAAATAAAGTCCACACAATAAAAATGAATTTATTAATGGAAAGCAACAAACAATTAAGATAAAAATAAGGACTGCCTCTGAGGCAGTAGTAGCCAGGGTTACCCTCGAACATCATCAACTAGACAGAAGAAGGAAGNGTTACCTTAACCCTCGAACATCATCAACTAGACAGAAGAAGGAAGAGGGGGGGGGGAGGAGGTCAGTACCATGGTCCAGCCACCTTTTTGACCTTGGGGAAGATTCTACTTGGATGGGAGCCTCAGTGATTTTCGAAAGTGGGTAGGCGAGGCTTTCTGCAATCAACACCTTGTGTTTGCGGTTGACTCCACTACTTACGAGCTAGTTATTGTGTTCATTAAACCATCATATTCCATGTTATATTCCATTTGCACTCATTTGTGTNCACTACTTACGAGCTAGTTATTGTGTTCATTAAACCATCATATTCCATGTTATATTCCATTTGCACTCATTTGTGTTACCTTCTCTAATTTTCAATGTAATAAGTTTCATTGCAGTAATAAACACTGTCGTCCCATTTCATTTAGTTTTAAAAGCTTTGGAAAATTCACATGAAATGACAACATTGAGTATGTATATTACCTTTTTTTAATTTAATATGTCTCATTGCAGTAATGAGCAATGACATTCTTCTGACGAAAACTGTAAATATATTAATGCATCCCATTTATTTTAATGCAGTATTAAGAACTTTTCAAAACCTACATTTCTGTATGGTAAGGAATAACATTTCAAACATTTTTGGTGTTCTATATGTAAATAGAGAATGAAAGTTTGGTGTTGAAAAATGCAACATCTGAGGGCATGTAGTGCACCCCCTCCCCTCTTGAGGGTAAGTGGGGTGCCATCCCCCTCAGCACCTTTTCCCATTCTTCCTCTTTCCATTTCTTCCCATCCCCTCCTCTAAATCCCCCTCAGAGGAGATTGTTTGATGTAGGAGCTACATTTTGCCTCTTCCAATCTTCGTTTGCAGATTGTTTTCACCCTGTTAATGCTAACGATGCGTGATTTGGCACCTGGCCACCTCTTGAGGAGTAGTTTGACCCAGCTCAAGAAATTTTGAAAATGTTGAGTTTTTAAGGGGGTCTGTTTTTGGAATCTGAATAACTCCANAGTTTGACCCAGCTCAAGAAATTTTGAAAATGTTGAGTTTTTAAGGGGGTCTGTTTTTGGAATCTGAATAACTCCAAAATGGTTCAACCTACAGCACTGTAAGTTGGCACACTTCTTAAACCCATCAGTTCCCATTGTCTCACAGTGTACTGTTGACCTCACCTTAATCGTACAATTTTAAGAGTGGGTCAAATTTGAAAGTGTTATTTCTCTTAAAATGTTTGAGCTACATCAACAGAACTCAGTAGGCACAATCAGAGGCCCAATAGCTTTACGCCATTAAAACCGGCAGGCACCTCTGACAATTTTAATACTTAAAAATTTTTTTAGGGCGNCTTTTCCCCCATTTTAAGATGGTTCCATTCTCATGCCCTTGGGTACTAAAAATTTCTACTTTCAATGCTTATTTGCAACTTATCCTTAACAACTTTGGTGGAATTGTTTTTAAACTCTCCCTCTCTCTTTAAAAGCCCCCCTCACCCAAAGCCCCCACCCGAAACCCTAAGAGGAAGAGGCATTTAGATGGGAAGGGGGAGGGTGGAGATATTTTGCTATTTTGTACATTTCATTTCTTGCTGTTTCCATGTGTTTTTCAGCCTTGGAACTTAAAATTTGGCACCAAAGCACATTTTAAGTGTTAGTTTGTGCCACACTAGGGATTTCTTAAATTTTAAGTTTTAAAAGGAGGGGGAAGGGTGTCAGTTTTCAATACCCAATATTTCAGAAACAATTTGACCTACTGCATTCCAATTTGTTATGCTCCTTAACCTTATCACTTTCTGATTGCCTCATGNATTTCAGAAACAATTTGACCTACTGCATTCCAATTTGTTATGCTCCTTAACCTTATCACTTTCTGATTGCCTCATGGAGTATTATCAATCCCACCTTAACTGTATGATTTTAAGGAAGTCTAATGTCAAACTACATTATTTCCTAAATGGTAGACATACTGAGAAGCCTGGTGGCTTTAGGTCATTAAGTTAACAAGTGCTTTTGACCATTTTAATTTTTTTTTTAATTCCAGGGGTGTGGTGTGCCAGTTTTTGAAATTTGTCAATTTTTCAACTAGACTTCTTTTGCAGGTTCTACCCCATGTGTTCTTGAATGGCGTGTAAGAATTTTCCGATTAATGCTTATTTTTCCTACTTTCACCACTGTGATTCACCTACAACGAATAGCATCTGGAACCTGCAGTGACCGAAACTGCAGGTTACGTAGACCGTGGATTTGGCTACTGCGGATTGCGTCGACTGCGTGTTCAGCTGCGCTTTACATTGGCTGTGGGTTCTACTTCTGCAGGTTATCTCGACATCTTCATGCACACATTGCCTGATCTACCCATGCAGAATAATCCAGTGGAGTTCTGTGGGCACAACCCCTGGTGGTATTATGTTATTGTTAGTTTCCACCTCCCTTCACAATGCTGGCCATTATCATGACTTGTCACCTGATTCTCTGTCCACTCGTCAGTCTGCTGTCTTGTATACACGAAGCTCACTTCTTGGTGANCCTGCTGTCTTGTATACACGAAGCTCACTTCTTGGTGAGCGATTCTCAGAGTTCATTGTTCAAAGCATCTCAGACATGACAGGTGTGGATACTTGGTGTTAGTGCGTACAAATATGCATGCGTTTTCTTGTTCTGTATTCCATTCTTTTCAACTGCACCTAACATTTCTTTNGTGTTAGTGCGTACAAATATGCATGCGTTTTCTTGTTCTGTATTCCATTCTTTTCAACTGCACCTAACATTTCTTTTTTCACGTTCTGTAATTAGGTTTTTTTTGTACTTATTCCTTGATATTTGTGTTTTAGGTGTTTTATTAGGGTACTCATTTTGTAGTGGTCTACCAGACCTGTAAGTCTTTCTGCACTTGCAGTGGAACATTTGTATTCTACTTCAAGCTCAGTGTGTTCATCATGTGTCCTGCTTATCTTATAATAATACCTCTAGTACAAGTGATGGAGATATCTGAAAATGTTAAGACATTTAAGAAATTTTAATTCAACTGGAATGTAAGTTCCTATCAATATCACCAACCACTTCTATAGAAACAACAATTTGTTGTTCTGCCAAATAGAAAATATTCTTCGACCATATGTACGGCAAATCAAGCCGAAATGGTATGCGTTCCTTGTCTGTGCCAAATATTCTTTTGTCATTCGCAATAATCATAATATACAATCATTCTCTCCAATATTTTGTGTGACTCTACATTGTACGTCATCCATAGCAGCTATAAACAAGTGTGATATTAGCACACAACTTTGCCTCAAATTTGGTGCCACTTCATTTCTAACTCAACTCGCCACTATTCTCACCATGCCTGTTGTTTGATGTAGATGTTTTAGATTCTGTCTTTANCTTCATTTCTAACTCAACTCGCCACTATTCTCACCATGCCTGTTGTTTGATGTAGATGTTTTAGATTCTGTCTTTTTAGATCTTCCTCTATCACAGAATCTCTTGGACTTCCCACTTTCTTTCTCCTTTTGCACTTGTGTTTTCTCAATGTCCAGAATTGCTATCCATAGTTCTTTGTTATTTTCAGTNCACTTTCTTTCTCCTTTTGCACTTGTGTTTTCTCAATGTCCAGAATTGCTATCCATAGTTCTTTGTTATTTTCAGTCAGTTACCTCATACTGGTAGAAAGATCTCACTACACCATAAACGTTTGTGTTTATATCTTTTTTTATCTTTTGCCCCAACACCCTTTTGTACAACCTACTATTTACACTGTCCAGTACAGCCTGCTCACTGTCATTATCAGCACTTTGTCTCTATNGCCCCAACACCCTTTTGTACAACCTACTATTTACACTGTCCAGTACAGCCTGCTCACTGTCATTATCAGCACTTTGCCTCTGTAGTTATACCACATTTCTTTCTGCTTATTATTGAAAAACACAATCATAAAGCATTGTTTTCAGTCTGTCATCATCTTTCTCATGTCTTAGGTGTTGTGGAAATCTACACACCATTGCTGTTCCTGTCGCACTTGGGGCCTCCCGCAGATTTATACTACCCTTGTTCACATCAGCTGGCTTGCCATTCTTTAAACACTTCCATACCTGCTGTGCATTGCTGTTGGTTGTTCATGCCTGTGCACTCTCTTCCTGTTGCCACTGTGTGCTGTGCATTGCTGTTGGTTGTTCATGCCTGTGCACTCTCTTCCTGTTGCCACTGTGTGCTGTGCATTGCTGTTGGTTGTTCATGCCTGTGCACTCTCTTCCTGTTGCCACTGTGTGCTGTGCATTGCTGTTGGTTGTTCATGCCTGTGCACTCTCTTCCCGTTGCCACTGTGTGCTGTGCATTGCTGTATCTATTATCACACTTTGGATGTTATAGCTAATAATTTCGAGTTGGAAATATGTGACGTGGAGTAACGTTAGAATTGCTTAAAAACTATTCACGTGTGTCTCACTTTCTACGGAATCAAGGAGATAGGTTTCGAGAGAACAATATGGCATATAATTTACGTAGACGAATGATTACCGGCCTAATATAAATTACTTGTAATCCATATCGTTGTAGATTAAATATATGTTACTTTAAAAATTATGCAGAGCTCGTGGAAAATATAACTATTGGCATATGTTTCTAAATTCGTTACATATTGCGCAGGGAAGAGGTTCATTTTTGGCTGGTAATAGCTCGCAGAATATCTGATAGATAGCACGCAGCACGTCACTGTGAAGTTTGAGTAACTCTTTTTATAGTCAACAGATAGCGTATTTTGTAAAGTTGATAATTCCTATGTTACGGGCTGGAAATATATTTCAAATTCGTGTCTTTTCGTCAAATTATTAAAAAAAATAATTCAACAATATTATGCAATATTTCTGTATGCTTTTGGAATTAATATCATGGACGTGTTGAAAGCAAGGTTGGAGATGAATGATACGACATGAAAAAGCTTTCTAAAGTTAGCACAACTTCAGAAAACTTTTCCAGGACGTATCGTTCTATTGTACATTTCATTTTGATCACCTATACACAACTAAATTATCACGAAGTTTAGTTTTTAACACTAACAACCTTTGATTTGTGACCTTGTAAAATAAAATGTATTAATAAATGCAAGAACTCTTTCTTATCTGCGTATTTTCTGCTTTTCTGATGTGCAATGGCAGTGCACTCAGAATAGCCAACGTAATTTTAACTTTTGTTTGTTCGTGCATCAGCTGATACAGGATTTTGTAAATGGCGCTTTGTTTGTTTCGCATACGTCAAATTGCCAATCACTGACTGTCAGAAAGCGGCCTTCTTATACGGTATGGACCATACCTTCAGACATTAGNATACGTCAAATTGCCAATCACTGACTGTCAGAAAGCGGCCTTCTTATACGGTATGGACCATACCTTCAGACATTAGTCAAATCCATGCCACGTCGTCTTGCGGCACTTCTGCGTGCTCGCGGGGACCCTACACGATATTAGGCAGGTGTACCAGTTTTTTTGGCTCTTCGGTGTACTAGTTTCCAAGAAACAAGCCCAGGCATCTCACTAAAATGGATATTTGTAAATAAATATTGACATGCCTTTTTGTGCATTTTAATATTATTAATGTTTTAGATTCCATATAAGTTTTTCTTGATTTAAAACACAGTAATAAATTCGCATTGTCATTTATATTATGCATTTGTTAGCTCCCTCTGTGCCATTGTTGACTATGAATTTTATTAATAGGTAATTCATGAAAAAAAAATTGGAGGTTCAAAGTTATAAATAAATTTTTTGGAGGTACACAAGCCAAAAAGGTTGAATAACACTGTCCTAGATGAAAGCCTACTGAAGGAGACAAGACTTAAGGTTATTTTCAGACAGAAGATTTGAGAAAAAAAAACCATCTGAAATTGTTATGTATTGTTAATTTTCTGTGATCCTCATTATATTTCCTGTAAAGAACTTCATTTGCTCACATACCAGGTATTTAATTTCATTTGAACTGTTGCTAAATGCAATATAAACTGCTCAGAAAAAGTTTTGCATCAAAGGAAAAGTCATGAATGTTCCAACGTTGAGTCTGAATGCATTTCTAGGATAATGTTTACACATTTTTCTAGCGTTTTGCCGGAATGTACTTGTCCCACTTGACTGCAGTTCACTTTTGGTGCGCTGTCTCTGTGACAGACGAATGTCAATATGTTTTCATTCAGTGATGTGGAGATTGTTAGTGAAGGCTTGACTGCAGAAGTGATCGGATCATGCCATGGCACACAATAACAAAGTTGCAACGTGCTACGATCGTTTAAAAGAGAACAACGGTGTTTCTCAAAAAAACAGACAGCTAGTGTATTTTGTTTATTGTTATGATACAAAGTGAAACTTTTTACAATATTTGTGTTGTTTTGTAAAACATGCATTTGCAACATGCTTGCATAAAGAGGAAATGTTATGTTATGGTATTTTTGGTACAATAAATCTCTGATGCAAAACTTTGTTTGAGCAGTTTATTATGTCTGTTCCAGCACTCTCCAGGAACCTGAAAACAGTACAGTCGACAGGTCATACTGAAAATATGGTGGGGTTATGTTCAGGGGTGGATCCAAAAGGATGGTCACAGAGGACATGACCCCCCCCCCCCCCNCATGTCCTTCGATCAGGTCCATGCTTCGTGCAAGAGGATGCAAACTGTTTATTTCATAATTTATTGTAAGTGTAAAGTTTGAAAGAGTGAGAGGTATGAGAAAGGTAACTTGTGAAGTGAACAATATGTGAGGCTTGCCTGGGGGGCGTGCTCGACTGGCAGACCCAGCTTACGCAGGTCGCTTCCAAACTCCTTGCAGCCCTGGTAGTCACCCTGGATGGCGTACGCAGCAAACTGGCTCAGCTTGTTGGTGATCCGCTCGGCCTTGGTCACCTGCCCTGGCCGCACCCCGGGCCGCTCCTTGTAGAACACGTACTGAAGCTTCACCGTGAAGATCTTGCCGTACATGTCGAACTGCTGCGCACCTGAGCATACCACCTGCGTCAGCTTCACGCAGGCACAGGCTGATGTTGGGGTTGGAACTGTGTCGTTGCTCTGAGCANTGAGCATACCACCTGCGTCAGCTTCACGCAGGCACAGGCTGATGTTGGGGTTGGAACTGTGTCGTTGCTCTGAGCGCAATGGGGTTCTTGCACCAGTTACAAGACAGAGGTGAAGCATTACTCACATAACTTTGGAGAAATAACATATTTTCAGTTGTTGCGGTTGCAACTCGCAGCACAGTCAACCACCTCAGNTACTCACATAACTTTGGAGAAATAACATATTTTCAGTTGTTGCGGTTGCAACTCGCAGCACAGTCAACCACCTCAGCAAAGTTGTGTTCTAGGAAAATCCATCCACAAGCCATCACTAATCACAAATTAACAATCTTATAAGGGAGTAGGTTTGCATACCATAGAAGAAGAGTGCTTTTTAAAAATCACATGTGCATAACAACAGTGATGCTGTACAGTTGTAATGGCGCAATATTCTTAATTTTTCGGGACACGGGTGTAAAATTCTTTCGTGTTTAGGAAGCTAACCTTTCGAAGCATTAATTTTTATCGGGTTGGAAGTTTAAAGCCGTGGTGGCTCGTTTCCCGTGATAGTTTATCAGGCAGACGTGTGCTTTTGTAGGTTATCGGGCGGACATCTGCTGTTTACGTTTTATCAGGACGACGGTTATAGTTTTAGTTTCGAACTTTGGAGTTGAGAAGCGTCAGCATTAATTAGATATTTTCAGGCAACATCGACAAGTTTTAGTTCCTCCAGCGCAGTTTTGTTGTTCGAGAGGTTAGTTTATCTGGATGTTGACGGCGAAGTTTGTTTATGTTGACGGCGCAGTCAGCTTAGGAGAAGGGGGCAATAGGCCTGCACATGAATACTAGTGGTGTCTATCGCCTAGGAGAAAAAGTAACCAACCATCGAAGAAGACGCATCGNTCGACAAGTTTTAGTTCCTCCAGCGCAGTTTTCTTGTTCGAGAGGTTAGTTTATCTGGATGTTGACGGCGAAGTTCGTTTATGTTGACGGCGCAGTCAGCTTAGGAGAAGGGGGCGATAGGCCTGCACATGAATACTAGTGGTGTCTATCGCCTAGGAGAAAAAGTAACCAACCATCGAAGAAGACGCATCGGGCGTGAGAAGACGCATCAGGCGTGTAGAACTTCACCCACACCGGCAAGCACCCGCGACCGTTAATTCTTTTTACATAATTTCTTTTGAACNGGGCGTGAGAAGACGCATCAGGCGTGTAGAACTTCACCCACACCGGCAAGCACCCGCGACCGTTAATTCTTTTTACATAATTTCTTTTGAACTTAAACTAAATTCTATCAACTTATTTTCGCCGGTGTGGGAGGTCGTTAGGGTGTCAGGAGAGAACGGACATCCCTCCTGCCTTCGTAATTTAATCTTGCGATGCAAGTTTTGAGACATTAATAAACTGTAAACGACTGTGGCGCTAGTCTGTACTTGGATATTTATCTCTGAACGGTTCGTACTCTGCATACTGGAAATTCGTATGTGAACTGTGTCATTCAAATGATAAATAAAGTATAGAACAAACTACGCTGGAACTTTATTTCTCAATTAATCGGCATCAATTGTATTGGGTCTCGTGTTTCTACCTCTGAGCAAGCCGTGGCAACGTAAACATTTGGCCACGTAACAAGGTCTGAACGTTACAAAATGACGCCTGACTGTGGGGCGGAACGTTACACAGTACTATTTTAGAATGACTGAAACAATACAACCATTTGCAATGCATTGTTGTGCAAGTAGTAGCAGATTCTGCAATAATGTTATTCCCAATGCTGTTAAACTAATTAAATTGCTGTATAAAATATTTAACGAACATATGTGTTGTGTCCCTGAGTGACAGTGTATGGCTTATGAAAGTCGGGTCTAACGTCAGTCAAGGGTAGGCGGTGAAGCAGAACATGGTGTCCCGGGTAGAATGACCCACAAAGTAAAAGCATGTAGCTATTAGTATGCAACATGGTGACGGCAGTAAACTATTAAGGAACAACACTGGTAAACAATTGTGCATGAACAAAATGTATGATGTGTTCATATTACACTCCAGTGTGATTTAATAGATGTTGAAAGCCTAAAGATGGCATTGGTTGGTAGTGAAACAATTACAGATCAAACCACCAGGTCCGTTGCACTTCTGGGATCCAAATGCATGGTTCCGCTGAAAGGTAAGATTTGACCGATTTTCAAATACGAGTGGCAAAGAGAAATGTGAAGATACAAAAAAATATATATCTCCGTATGTATTTAATGGGCCACAAGGCAGATAACATTATAATCAGATTTGAAAAACCAGAAACAGGTTGTTGGACATACAAACAACTTTGTGAAGCATTTGATAAACATTTAAACTGAGGGTGAACATAATTTTTGAATTCTTCAAATTCAATTTGTGTGTACATTAAGTGGGGGAAAGTGCAGAGGAATTCATCTCATCACTACATAACTTCACCGAGGCGTGCAATATGGGCCCCTGAAAGATGAACTTATCCGGGATAGGATCATGGTTGGCATGTGGGATGTTGCCATAAGTGAAAAAATATAATTACAAAGCAAGTTCACATTTCAAGAGGCGGTAAATATGTATCGCCAGGGGGAGCTACAGTTGTTGCAATCCCAACAGCTACGAAAAAAGCAGACAGTGGCAAACATTCTGAGAGTTGAACACAAAAATAAGGACATGTCACAGGACCAATTGGGTGTAGCGTTTACATTCAAAGGGAAAACTATTAACTTCGAGGTGCGCCAAAAGGACTTCCCATCCAGAACAAACCAATCTCACACAAGTCAGCAGCCTAATTGCGAAAACTGTGGTAGGTTTCATGTAGACAAAGTAAATTGTCTGGCCCGCAACACAATGTGTTTTTCACGCAGTCAATGTTGTCACTATGCAAGACAGTGCAAAAAAGTGAAGAATATTCATCCCATTAAGGAAGAGCTTGATGTCGGGTAAGATTGAACCACCGATTTTGTGATAGGGTATAACACTTCGGGATTAAAAACACCTGTAGCAAACCATTTTGTAATACAAATTGAGGTTCTGTAACTAGGAAAGATGGTGACCTGTCTTGTCGATACAGGGGCGGACATCACATGTCTTAATAGATATATCTTGACATCTACACACATGAAGCCAGAAGCAAAGTCTGCCTAAGACAATGGTCCCAATNATGTCTTAATAGATATATCTTGACATCTACACACATGAAGCCAGAAGCAAAGTCTGCCTAAGACAATGGTCCCAATGGAAGTCCTTTGAAAGTCATGGCCACAAAGAACTTAGTGTTTTGCCACAAAGGGCAGATAAAGTATATTGAATTTTATTTTATAGAAAATCTTCTTCATCCCATCGTAGGTAAAAATGCTATTCACGAACTGAAAGTGGTTCAGGTCCTTAACAACATAAATGTGGACAGAGACTTTCCCCAAGTATTCAGTGAGCTGGGAANGAACTGAAAGTGGTTCAGGTCCTTAACAACATAAATGTGGACAGAGACTTTCCCCAAGTATTCAGTGAGCTGGGAAAAATTACTGTTGAAATGAATATACATCTCAAGAGCAATTACAAACCATATGCTTTGAAAATTCTGTGAGTAGTACCTATCCCTCTATTGGGAAAAGTGAAGCAGGAATTGGGCAGAATGGTGCGGCTTGGGGTGATTGCACCTGTTGACGGTCCTACCTACCGAGTTCTGTGCACCGATGGTAGTGGTAGCCAAAGGATATGCGAATATGTTGTGATTTTACCGAACTGAACAGGTATGTAAAAAGAGCAGTGTTTTCAATACACAAAGTTCAGTATATATGTATTAGCCCAGCTGAAAGGTGCGAAAGTATTCAGCAAACTAGGTGCTAACTCTGGGTTTTATCAAGTTCCATTATGCGAAAAGAGTTAACCCTTAATGACTTTTATGACACAGTTCCAGAGATATATGTGCAAGAGACTACCCTTTGGTCTGAATGCGGCCACAGAATACTTCAGTTCCAAGATAGCCCGAATCCTGGAAGGAGTGTCTAACGTGCTTCATCATGTGGATGATCTTCTAGTGTTTGGAGAAACAGTGGAGCAGCATGATGTAATTCTGAGAGAAGTCCTGGCCAGGCACTGTAAGCATGGCTTAACCATGAACAGGTCATAAAGTGTTCTTGATGTTGGGAAGATTACATTGGTCATGTTATTTCAGCTGAAGGTATGGCCATAGAACGTAGTAGAGTACAAGCTCTTGTAGAGTTTTCTGAATCTAGGAACAAACCAGAGTTATTACGTTTTCTGGATATGGTTAACTATGTAGGGAATTTCATTCCAGGGAAAAGCCAAATGTTGGAACCATTAAATCATTTACTGAAGGAAAACCTAATGTATGTGTGTGATTCACCTCAGCAGGAGGCCTTTGAAAAGATCAAGGACCTCATACTTCAGGCACCATGTTTGGCACGCTTTGACACTGAAAAGAAACTGGTTGTAAGTGCAGATAATTCCTCATGGATTGGGTTGTGCTTTGTTGCAAATAAATTATGATAGTTCTAGAGAAGTTATTTGTTATGGTTCTCGAGTCCTCTCTAAAACAGAACTAGGATATGTCCAGAGTGAAAAAGATAAGTAAATAAATAAATATATTTAACTTAGTTTGATTGAAATTGTTACAAAACCAAAAGATTCTAATAATAATAATTCAAGAATTTTTTTTCCATAAAACTTATCTGGCTAAATGAAAATATTTTTTGATGAAATGGTAAAATGTTAATAATAAAATCAGCTCATTTTATTTACTGTACCATAAATATAGAGCAAAACCTATTGGTTAATTTTCAAACTACATTCATTTGATAGTATTTTGAATAAACTTAACATTTAGTTTATGCATTTAATTATAAATACATACATTTAATCATAGTAGACTATTACGCTATTATACTGTACGTTAATAATCCATAAAATTATTGGTATAAACATGTGAAACAGTTACCTCTGGGAAATATCTGTGAAGTATGCTCTTTTCATAAACAAAAATTTTAGCTTGAGCTCAACTTTTGACAAGGCTCATGCAGAAAATGAAGATGGTTTTTGATTGGCTGTTCCAGCTTTCTACTCTGTCTGTTCGACTTGATTGGCATACATGTGAACCAGGCATATTGTGGACAATATGTATAATACAGTTTCATGGCCACTGTAGATAGTTTAAGACAGGCCACATAGAATCAAGCAGGGAAGCCCCATCTAGGTGCATATATATTACCTAGGTGGGGGTAGGTATAGATATAACACTATTTTACATAATAATAATAAGAGAGGAAAACGACAGGGAAAACACAAGGCATCTAGTTTATAAGCACCACTCATTATCAAATAAATCACAATTCAATGCAAATTTAAATCCAGATTTCACTTAAAATAGAATTTATTTAACTAAGAATAAAAAAAAATAAAAATAAAGAAAAATCAATAAATAAATCAAATATCAGGCAAGGTTTTTACACCCCCCAACCAAAAGACCAAGGTCTTATGGAAGGGCAACCCTTTAAGCATGAGAAAAGACCCCATGGGTCTGGTCCTCAATAAAAAACTGCAAGGAATCCTCGGACTTGGTCAAACACTTGATCATGTTCAGGAATTCAGGCAAACAAAAAAAATTGTGGATGGCCGGAGAGTTATACCCTGACCAGACGGTAGCTCGTGAAGAGCGTCGTGGTGACGTACCTATGTCAGAGACAGAGTAGCAAGGCTGCAAGGGCAGCTCCTGGAAAGGGTCCTTATCGTCCTTGGTGTTGTACAGTTGCAGGACTGGATTGTCCCCTTGGCTCACCAAGCGCACAAAAACTTTCTTCCAGAACCTGGGGGCACAACACAGATCAATCACAGCCAGACTTACACTGTCTGATGAAAAGTATCCAGACACCCCTCTGTAAATGCAAACTCGTTTGTGGATGTCACTATGACCGCTGCTGCTTAAGAGGAGGCAGAGGGCTCAATGTTATGGTCACTGCTGAGCAATATCAGCAGAATGGGTGGAACAAGGGGGCTCAGTCACTTTGAATGCGGTGTAGTTGTTGCTTGCCACATCAGTAAGCAATCCGTTATAGCCATTTCTGCTCTTTTCAAGTTGCCCAAGTCAACTGTCTGGGATACGATTGTGAAGTGGAAATGGAAAGGCACAACTGCAACAGAACTACTGCCAGGTAAACCACACATGTGTTGACCGACAAGGACCGTCGAACATCAAAGAAGGTGATTTGACGACATTGCACGTCACTGCGTGATACCACCTATGGATTGCACATAAACTGCACACTTCACCTTTGAATGCAAAGCACCATGTTAGGTGGTGTAAGAAGCACCACTGCTGGAATGTGGACAACTGGAGACATATGATTTGGAGTGATAAATCACGCTCTACTTTGTGGCAGCCCGATGGGAGAGTTTGGATGTGTCATATGCCCGGTTGACACTACATGCCGGCCTGTATAGTGCTTGTGGTGAAATTCGGCAAAGGTGGGGCGACAACATGGGGATGTTTGTCGTGGAAGGTACTTGGTCGTCTCATACTGCTATGGGGTACGTGAAAGGCGGAAGGCTATAAGGAAATTTTGACCGGCCGTGTGTTGTCTACGGTAGAAGACCAGTTTGGAGATGATAACTGTATGTTTCGGCATGGCAATGCTCCCTGCAATAAAGCATGGTCTGTTCGTAAGTGGTTTGTGGACAGTAGGGTTTCGAAAATGAACTGGACAGCCCAGAGTCCCGACCTAAATCCCATCAAACACACCTCTGGGATGAACTGGAGTAGCGAATGCACACCAGACCCCAGTGACCCACGTCACTTACTACACTTGCTACAGCATTGCAGGGGAAAATGGTCGGCCATTCCCCTGAAGACGTTCTGACATCTTGTTGACATCTCCCCACAGTGTTAGAGTTGTAATAGAAGCCCCGCATTAATGTCTGCTACTGAGCGGTATATCTGAGGGACACTAGTACAGCTTTGTTTGGGTGTCTGGATAATTTTGATCAGATAGTATATGGAACAGTATCTTTTCTTCTTACTAACCCTCAATGCTATATGTTATTTATGTACACTTAATAAACCACATGCTGTCTTTCTATCATTTACTTTTTTAAAAAAGTATATAAAATTACTTGAGTTACTAAATTATTTTGGTCACTAAGAGTAAATATATATTTGTTTTACAGTTTTTTGTGAGTGTTAATGGTTTTACCTCAAAAATGCATTGTGGCAGTATTACTAGAGCAGCCTGTCTTAGCAGACAGCATCCTTGAAGTGCACATGCTATCAGAAAGACAACTAGCAACAAGCCCTAAATTACCTGGACTTTGTGAGCTATTTATTACCTCATAATCAGATTCAGAACTTCTGTATGAAAGGTTTCGTATTACCATTGAGTAAAGACAGGTATAGGAAAATTTCAGCCAGTTTTGCTGGCCGGACTGGCGTAGTTGAGCGGTTCACTCAGAGGGGCGCTGCTGCTTCTCGATGCACAGGCTGGTTTAGCAGACGACACTGGTCGAGCAGATGACACATTTTCTATCCAGCCTTCAGCACTGTTCTCAAATATCATCAGGTACCTGCCCTCTCCCCAGCCGGCCAGACAGTC